>LR738712.1:767614569-767707391 GCA_902687465.1 Secale cereale
AGTTGCGTCATAATCACATGGCAGTCATGAGACTTTAGGTTCTGGAACTTTTTCTCTGCCATATTTATTATTCCCTTTATATTCGACGAGAAGCCAGTCGGGACCTTCATACTAAGCAGGCATTCAAAGAAGATTTCTTTCTCTTCTTTCGTAAGAGCATAGCTGGCAGGACCTTCATACTGCTTCGGAGGGATGCCGTCTTTTTCGTGCAAACGTTGCAGGTCCTCCCGTGCCTCAGCTGTATCTTTTGTCTTTCCATACACGCCCAAGAAGCCTAGCAGGTTCACGCAAAGGTTCTTCGTCACGTGCATCACGTCGATTGAAGAGCGGACCTCTAGGTCTTTCCAGTAGGGTAGGTCCCAAAATATAGATTTCTTCTTCCACATGGGTGCGTGTCCCTCATCGTCATTCGGAACAGCTAGTGCGCCGGGGCCATTTCCAAAGATTACGTGTAAATCATTGACCATAGCAAGTACGTGATCACCGGTACGCATGGCACGCTTCTTCCGGTGATCTGCCTCGCCTTTGAAATGCTTGCCTTTCTTTCGACATTGATGGTTGGTCGGAAGAAATCGACGATGGCCCAGGTACACATTCTTCCTGCACTTGTCCAGGTATATACTTTCAGTGTCATCTAAACAGTGCGTGCATGCGTGGTACCCTTTGTTTGTCTGTCCTAAAAGGTTACTGAGAGCGGGCCAATCGTTGATGGTCACGAACAGCAACGCCTTTAGGTCAAATTCGTCCTGTTTGTGCTCATCCCACGCACGTACACCGTTTCCATTCCACGGCTGTAAAAGTTCTTCAACTAATGGCCTTAGGTACACATCAATGTCGTTGCCGGGTTGCTTAGGGCCTTGGATGAGAACTGGCATCATAATGAACTTCCGCTTCATGCGCATCCAAGGAGGAAGGTTATACATACATAGAGTCACGGGCCAGGTGCTGTGATTGCTGCTCTGCTCCCCGAAAGGATTAATGCCATCCGCGCTTAAAGCAAACCATACGTTCCTTGGGTCCTTTGCAAACTCCTCCCAGTACTTTCTCTCGATTTTTCTCCACTGCGACCCGTCAGCGGGTGCTCTCAACTTCCCGTCTTTCTTACGGTCCTCACTGTGCCATCCCATCAACTTGGCATGCTCTCTGTTTCTAAACAAACGTTTCAACCGTGGTATTATAGGAGCATACCACATCACCTTCGCAGGAACCCTCTTCCTGGCGGGCTCGCCATCAACATCACCAGGGTCATCTCGTCTGATCTTATACCGCAATGCACCGCATACCGGGCATGCGTTCAGATCCTTGTATGCACCGCGGTAGAGGATGTAGTCATTAGGGCATGCATGTATCTTTTGCACCTCCAATCCTAGAGGGCATACGACCTTCTTTGTTGCGTATGTACTGTCGGGCAATTCGTTATCCTTCGGAAGCTTCTTCTTCAATATTTTCAGTAGCTTCTCAAATCCTTTGTCAGCCACAGCATTCTCTGCCTTCCACTGCAGCAATTCTAGTACGGTACCGAGCTTTGTGTTGCCATCTTCGCAATTGGGGTACAACCCTTTTTTGTGATCCTCTAACATGCGATCGAACTTCAGCTTCTCCTTTTGACTTTCGCATTGTGTCCTTGCATCGACAATGACCCGGCGAAGATCATCATTTGGTTCTTCTTGATCTTCAGCAGCTTCACCCGTTGCAGCATCATTGGGCACATCGTCTGGTTCCTCTTGATCTTCACCAGCTCCCCCATTGCAGCATCACCGTATTCAGGGGGCACATAGTTGTCATCGTACTCTTCTTCTTCGCCGTCTTCCATCATAACCCCTATTTCTCCGTGCCTCGTCCAAACATTATAGTGTGGCATGAAACCCTTGTAAAGCAGGTGGGAGTGAAGGATTTTCCGGTTAGAGTAAGACATCATATTCACACATTTAGTGCATGGACAACACATAAAACCATTCTGCTTGTTTGCCTCAGCCGCATTTAGAAACTCACACACACCCTTAATGTACTCGGAGGTGTGTCTGTCACCGTACATCCATTGCCGGTTCATCTGCGTGCATTTATATATAATTAAGTGTGTCAAAAACCATTACAGAACATCATAAATAGATAATTAAGTGACCAAATGGATAAAAGTTCATCATCACATTAAAACCAAAGTACATAGATATATAGTTCTCATCTAACAACATATAGCTCTCCATACACATCGAAACTATGTAAAACATTTCAACGCGAAAACAAATGCTATCATAATCGCAACCAAGGTAACAATTGATCCAACGGCATAATGATACCAAGCCTCGGTATGAATGGCATATTTTCTAATCTTTTTAATCTTCAACCGCATTGCATCCATCTTGATCTTGTGATCATCGACGACATCCGCAACATGCAACTCCAATATCATCTTCTCGTCCACAATTTTTTTTTCCTTCAAGAATTTGTTTTCTTCTTCAACTAAATTTAACCTCTCGACAATAGGGTCCATCTTGATCTTGTGATCATCGATAACTTCCGCAACATGCAACTCCAATTCCATCTTCTCCTCCTCCATTTTTTCCAATTTTTTATTTAACGAAATGTTTTCCTCTTCAACTATATTTAACCTCTCCACAAGAGGGTCGGTTGGAATTTCCGGTTCAACTACCTCCTAGACATAATAAAACATCTATGCATGTCAGGTTGGTCGGCATAACTATCATAAACACTAAAACAAATAGTTATAAATTAAAGATAATATACCACATCTGAATCGTAGACCGGACGAGGGCCCACGTGGGCGGATATCAAAACCATCGCACTACATAATAACAAGCAATAATAAACGTAAGAAAATTAGACAAATATCTATCTAAAGCAATAATAAAAGTAAGAAAAGCATGGACATAACAAGAGGCTCACCACGGTGGTGCCGGTGACGAGATCGGCGGGGGCGATCGACGGCGGCGAAGACGGGGACGGGACGTGACGGACCGCTAAACCTAGACAAATCTCGGAAAAAATAGAGCTTCGAGAGGAGAAAAGCTTAACTAGTGTGGCTCGGGCATTCCACCGAACACGTTGTGTGCATAGGAGGTGAGCTAGAGCACCACTAACCCCTCTCCCCCTCGGCCAGAAAAAAAAACAGAGCAGTGAGCTCTGCTCTTGAGTGAGGGGGTATATATAGGCAACTCACTGGTCCCGGTTCGTGCTACAAACCGGGACTAAAGGGGTGCCTTTGGTCCCGGTTCATAACACCAACCGGGACCAATAGTGGTGGGCCAGGAGCAAGAGCCATTGGTCCCGGTTTTTAGCTCCAACCGGGACCAATAGGTCCAGACGAACCGGGACCAATGGCCCACGTGGCCCGGCCGGCCCCCTGGGCTCACGAACCGGGTCCAGTACCCCCATTGGACCCGGTTCTAGATTGAACCAGGGCTAATGGGCTGGACCAATGCCTTGTTTACTACTAGTGTTCTCTCCACCTCGATCCTCCTCCAAGCTTGTGTCGGCTGCAAACTGGGTGAGTACGCATACCGGAGGTGATGTTCCAGTTGTGCCCGCTGTGCCCGCTGGCTCGTGCCCACTGTGCCCGCTGTGCCGCCGAATCGCCGATGGTCCAGTTTGAAGCCGACTAGATCAGAGCTCATGGAGTGCTAAGATCCGCGCTGCAGTGTGTTCGTCACGGCCTCCCATCTCAGGCTCCGGCAGCGGCTGGTTCGTCACCGCCTCTCCAGCATCACTTCGCGTCCTCCTCGATCTCGTCCGCTGCAAGTCGTTGGTGAGCTCCATCTCAATTTTATTAGCTAGTACATGTATGATGCATATAGTTTTATTTTCTTGTGCTTGTTCATGTCAAATCTGCTCGTGCCTGAATGATGCACTTTTGCAACTTCGATTTGATGCTCATACTTGTTCAAGTCTTGGTGGTTTGGCAGTCTAATTTGGACATTATGTTTAACTGTTAAGTACTCTGGAGAACCAAGTTAGTAGGTTAAGGACGGGTATATAATCCTCGTTTTGAAATTTAGGACATTGCACTGAAAATAATAATATCTACGGTTGTTCCATTTATCGTCACAATACACATTCATTCAGTGAAAAGTTGATGGACAGTGTTGTTGGAATGTCGATTAACTTCCGTTTCGGCAAATTTGGGTACTCCATATGTCCTATTTTCAGCAAAGGTCATGCTGAAATTTTCCGTGAATTTTAGCATGACTTTTCAAAAAATAGGACATATGGGGTACTTATGAGTCTGCCGGCATCTAGACAGTTGATATACTTCAGAGACATACTAGGAAAATTAAACATATGGATGCCGGAGACATACTAGATGGGGTTTAATTAAGTCTGCCATAGTACTTAAGAACCTGCCATTCTACTTAACAGTTCACAAACACTTCACAGTTCACAACTATACTAGCTAGCGCAAAAGTTAAACATCATCAACTTCACAGAGGGTGACTACATGGGACTCATAGCCTTCAGGAGGGCTGCATGCTCTGCACTGATCTTCAGGTCCCTCCCACTCGTCTGTAAACCGCGTGCATGCGACATAAGGTGCTCATACATCCCATCCTTGGGAATTGGCTTAGTGGTGCAGTATGGGCACCTGAACTTGCCCCACTTGTAGTACGCCGCCTTCCCCTTCTCCCTAATCTTGTTGGCTTCCTTCTCAATGAAGGACTTGTGGTTCCACTCTTCCACCTCATCTCCAGAGTTGTACTGCACATACAAATGATTTGCATAAATACATACTTCCCATTTAGAGTAATGTAATTAACAAACATCAGATAATTGCCATTTACTGGAATTTAATGAACAAACAAACATCAGATAACTGCCATCTACTGGAATTTTAATTAACAAACATCAAATAGCTAGCCACGAACGTCCAGGAATTAATTAAACAGAAATAGACCACAGGTAAATCTAACCAAACTGAACTCAAATCACAGGCAGAAGTTCACATAATAACATAATAACATCAAGCAAATTGTGCATGGTCGATGCTCCCAGTCCTAGATAAATGGGAACACAGAACATGATTATTACCAAAACACATAGTAGCAGCTACGACATTGAACTGGTACGCTAGATGTAGTAGACCTTGAAGAGATCCATGGCGAGCACCCCAAACTAGCTCTAACCTATGCATCCAAACAGGGCCAAAAAACAGCTTGGGGTTACCTCCTCGTCATCGTCAGAATCAGACGGGTCGTTGAACCCAGCAATGTCCAGCTTCCTCTTGTTGCCAACAGCTACCTCATTCTGCAATATAAGTAATTAATTCAATTATCCTACTAACTACATATAACACAGCACATAACATAATCTAACAATTAATTGAGGGAATATGCACAACAAATCTAACAACATATACAACACATAGCATAATCTGAGCACATGCGGCAATCCAGATTCTAATATAAATAACCTAACTAAACATCTAATTAGAAAACCCTAACCACTACATCCACTGGATGATTCAATCACAGATTCTACATATAACTGCCTATAAATTAATCCAATACAAAAAAAACCCTAACCACACTACATCCACTGGATGATTAATTCAATCATAGATTCCACATATCAGTGGCTATAATTGAATCCAATACCAAAAACCCCCAACTAAACATCTAACTCAAAAACCCTAACTAGTAGATCAATCACACCAAACTCCTTTCACTATAATTCAATCAATCAAACATCTAAATCTACTGCTTAATGGGGGTAACTAGAAACGGAGGGGACTCCTGGCAAGGATTACCTGCAGGTCCATGTGCTCGCCGCCGGCCTCCGTAGATCCATGAGATGGGCCGCTGGACGCCGTCACGCCAAGCTCCGGCACGGCGGAGGCCGCCACGGCCACCTTCTTCTCCTCCACACCCACTGCCACGGCCACCTTCTTCTCCTCCCCGGTGCGTGGGGATGTAGCACCTCCTTCTATCATGGCAGCTTCGCCACGGCCTTGCTCCATCCGAGCCAGAAGCAAGTAGGAGGAGAGAGGGAGGCGGTGGTGGTGAGCGAGCAGGTGGGGTGGCCGGCGAGGGAGACGACGAGGCAGAGGAGAGAGGAGGGGGAGGGAGGCGATTTGGGGGAAATGGGGTGGGCGATGCGGCTGGTGCCCGTTCCCCTCCTCTTATACTAGGGGCATTTTTTTGGAAAATATCCACACACACACACGTGCACGCGCACGACCATGGGGAAACGGAACCGCCAGCAATGGTTGTGGTTAGCGCGCGATGGTCGTAAGGGCATCTATAATGCAGAGATGCTTAGATGATTAAAAAACAAACAAAGGCCCACCTAGCGTACAGAGAATTTGGACGAAGCGTCGGGCGCGTCGTTAGGCAGCGACGCTAGGGAATAGACCGGGAATCATGCCTACGTGGCTAAAACGGACGGGAATTAGATCCTGGCGCCGGTCACAAGCGCCCGCGTTGGACATGCCCTAAATGTCCTGCAATAGACATATGCTTGTGGTTAGAGCAGTGAAGCATATAGTTGTGTACATTGAAGCCTGAGCCAGACGTGTTGGTAGCATGTGAAAATGAGAAGTTTTTTATGTGAGTTGTATGTAGGATGAAGCACAAACATGCTTGTTTATGGGGCAACTGTGATGGTAATTTTGGTTCTCGGAAGCATGGAAAACAAATGATAAATGCATGTCATTGACCCCTTAGGTGTAGGCAGGATAATACTCTCAGTAATGGCCACCTTTTCCGAGAGGAGCTCTCGGTAAAGCATCTAACCTAGATCTCTTTCCTTCTTGTGCATTCTCGATAATATGTATTATACTTTTGTTGTTGTTTTCTTCCATGCTTGGCAAACAACCTTAGCACATCATAATTGTTGGGGAACGTTGCATGGGAAACAAAAAATTTTCCTACGCTCACAAAGATCAATCTAGGAGATGCATCTACGAGGGGAGAGTTGGATCCACATACCCTTGTAGATCGCTAAGCGGAAGCGTTCAAGAACGCGGTTGATGGAGTCGTACTCGCCGCGATTCAGATCGCCGAAGATCCTAGCACCGAAGCAACGGTGCCTCCGCGTTCTTCACACGTACGGCTCGGGGACGTCTCCTCCTTCTTGATCCAGCAAGGGGGAAGGAGAGGTTGATGGAGAATCCAGCAGCACGACGGCGTGGTGGAGATGGTGATGGAGGATTCCAGCAGGGCTTCGCCAAGCACTGCGGGAAAACGAAGATTGTTGTGGGAGAGGGAGGGCAGCGCCGAGGCACGAACGTGTGTGGCTGCCCTCCCTCTGCCTCTCTTTATATAGGGGGGAGAGAGGGGAGGGGGCGCCCTAGGGTTTCCCCTAGGGGCCGGCGGCCAGGGCAGATGGGGAGGGGGCGGCGCCCCCTGGGGCTAGGGTTTCCCCCCCAGGTGCCTTGCCCCCCAAGGCTTAGGGGTGCGGCTGCCCTAAGGGGGGCCCAGCCCCCATGCGCAGGTGGAGAGGGCTAGGGGGGGCGCACAGCCCCTGTGTGGGCTGATGTGCCTCCCCTCTTTTGGCCCATGAGGCCCGCAACACTTGCCGGACCCCCGAAACCCCTTTCGGTCATCCGACGATTCCCCGGTGCTCCCCGGAACACTTCCGGACTCCGATCACTCTCAACCTATATATCAATCTTCGTCCCCGGACCATTCCGGAGACCCTCGTCACGTCCGGGATCTCATCCGGGACTCCGAACAACCTTCGGTAACCATGCACTGTTCTCACTAACAACCCTAGCGTCACCGAACCTTAAGTGTGTAGACCCTGCGGGTTCGGAAACTATGTAGACATGACCGAGACACTCCCAGGTCAATAACCAATAGCGGGATCTGGATACCCATATTGGTTCCCACACGTTTCTCGATGATCTCATCGGATGAACCACGATGTCAAGGATTCAGGCAATCCCGTATACAGTTCCCTTTGTCTCGTCGGTATGTTACTTGCCCGAGATTCGATCGTCGGTATCTCTATACCTAGTTCAATCTCGTTACCGGCAAGTCTCTTTACTCATTCTGTAATACATAATCACGTGACTAACTACTTAGTCACTTTGAGCTCATTGAGATGACGTATTACCGAGTGGGCCCGGAGATACCTCTCCGTCATACGGAGTGACAAATCCCAGTCTCGATCCATGTCAACTCAACAGACACCTTCGGAGATACCTGTAGAGTACCTTTATAGTCACCCAGTTACGTTGCGACGTTTGGCACACACAAGGCACTCCTACGGTGTCAGTGAGTTACATGATCTCATGGTCATAGGAACTTATACTTGACATGCAGAAAACTATAGCGATAACTGATACGATCAAAAGCTATGTTTAATGTTTGGGTCTCGTCCATCACATCATTCTCCTAATGATGTGATCCCGTTATCAAATGACAACTCATGTCTATGACCTGGAAACCGCGGTCATCTTTGATCAACGAGCTAGTCCTGAAGAGGCTTACTAGGGACATGAAGTTTGTCTATTTATCCACACATGTATTTGAGTTTCCAATCAATACAGTTATAGCATGGATAATAAACGATTATCATGAACAAGGAAATATAATAATAACTCTTTTATTATTGCCTCTAGGGCATATTTCCAACAGTCTCCCACTTGCACTAGAGTCAATAATCTAGCATTACAAGGTAATGAATCTAACACCCATAGAGTCTTGGTGTTGATCATGCTTAGCCCGTGGAAGAGGCTTAGTCAACGGATCTGCAACATTCAAATCCGTGAGTACTTTGCAAATGCTTATGTCCTCCTCCTTGACTGAATCGCGGATGGAATTGAAGCGTCGCTTTATGTGTCTGGTCCTCTTGTGAAACCTTGGTTCCTTGGCTAGAGCAATGGCACCAGTGTTGTCACAAAACAGAGTCATTGGGTTCAATGCACTAGGCACAACTCCAAGATCTGTCATGAACTCCTTCATCTAGACACCTTCCTTTGCCGCCTCCGAGGCAGCTATGTACTCCGCTTCGCATGTAGAATCGGCTACCACGCTTTGCTTGGAACTGCACCAGCTAACCGCTCCCCCGTTGAGAATATATACGTATCCGGTTTGAGACTTAGAGTCATCCGGATCAGTGTCAAAGCTTGCATCGACGTAACCCTTTACGACGAGCTCTTGATCACCTCCATAAACGAGAAACATCTCCTTAGTCCTTTTCAGGTACTTTAGGATATTCTTGACCGCTGTCCAGTGATCCATACCAGGATTACTTTGAAACCTTCCGGCCATACTTATGGCAAGGCTGACATCTGGTCTTGTGCACAGCATTGCATACATGATAGAGCCTATGGCTGAAGCATAGGGGACGACACTCATCTTTTCTCTATCTTCCGCAGTCACTGGGCATTGAGTCTTACTCAACTTTTTACCTTGCAATACCGGCAAGAACCCCTTCTTGGATTGATCCATTTTGAACTTCTTCAAAACTTTATCAAGGTATGTACTTTGTGAAAGTCCTATCAAGCGTCTCGATCTATCTCTATAGATCTTGATGCCCAATATGAAAGCAGCTTCACCGAGGT
This sequence comes from Secale cereale, assembly GCA_902687465.1. Lineage (NCBI taxonomy): Eukaryota > Viridiplantae > Streptophyta > Magnoliopsida > Poales > Poaceae > Secale > Secale cereale. The sequence goes on from LR738712.1 coordinate 767,624,090, forward strand.
CCTTCATCGAAAAACTCTTGTTCAAATACCCCTTTACGCTATCCAAAAATTCTATATTGTTTCCAATCAGCAATATGTCATCCACATATAATATTAGAAACGCTATAGAGCTCCCACTCACTTTCTTGTAAATACAAGCTTCACCGTAAACTTGTACAAACCCAAACGCTTTGATCACCTCATCAAAGCGAAGATTCCAACTCCGAGATGCTTGTACCAGCCCATAAATGGAACGCTGGAGTTTGCAAACTTTGTCAGCATTCTCTGGATCGACAAAACCTTCCGGTTGTATCATATACAACTCTTCCTTAAGAAAACCGTTAAGGAACGCTGTTTTGACATCCATCTGCCAAATTTCATAATCGAAATATGCAGCTATCGCTAACATGATTCGGACGGATTTAAGCATCGCTACGGGTGAGAAAGTCTCATCGTAGTCAATTCCTTGAACTTGTGAGAAACCCTTTGCCACAAGTCGACCTTTATACACGGTGACATTACCGTCAGCGTCCGTCTTCCTCTTAAAAATCCATTTATTCTGAATGGCCTTCCGCCCTTCAGGTAATACTTCCAAAGTCCATACTTTGTTTTCATACATGGATCCCATCTCGGATTTCATGGCCTCTAACCATTTGTCGGAATCTGGGCCCACCATCGCTTCTCCATAGCTCGTAGGTTCACTGTTGTCCAACAACATGACCTCCAAGACAGGGTTACCATACCACTCAGGTGCAGTGCGTACCCTTTTCGACCTACGAGGTTCAGTAGTAACTTGATCAGAAGCTTCTTGATCATCATCATTGGCTTCCTCTTCAACCTCTGCAGGCTCCACAAAAACATCTTTCTGTGCTGCGCTACTCTCTGGTTGAAGTAGAGGTTCAACAACCTCATCAAGTTCTACCTTCCTCCCACTCAATTCTTTCGAGAGAAACTCTTTCTCGAGAAAGGACCCGTTCTTAGCGACAAACACTTTGCCCTCGGATCTGAGATAGAAGGTGTACCCAACCGTTTATTTTGGGTATCCTATGAAGACACATTTGTCCGCTTTGGGTTCGAGCTTTTCTGGCTGAAGCCTTTTGACATAAGCATCGCAACCCCAAACTTTGAGAGAAGACAACTTAGGTTTCTTACCAAACCATAGTTCATACGGTGTTGTCTCAACGGACTTAGATGGAGCCCTATTTAAAGTGAATGCAGCTGTCTCTAACGCTTATCCCCAGAACGATAGTGGCAAATCGGCAAGAGACATCATAGAACGCACCATATCTAATAGGGTTCGATTACGACGTTCGGACACACCATTACGCTGTGGTGTTCCAGGTGGCGTCAACTTTGAAACAATTCCACATTTTCTTAAGTGATTGCCAAACTCATAACTCAGATACTCACCCCCTCGATCAGATCGTAGGAACTTGATCTTCTTGTTACGATGATTCTCAACTTCACTCTGAAATTGCTTGAACTTTTCAAAAGTTTCAGACTTATGCTTCATTAAGTAAATATACCCATATCTACTTAAGTCGTCAGTGAAGGTGAGAAAATAACGATATCCACCGCGCGCCGTGACACTCATCGGACCACACACATCAGTATGTATGATTTCCAATAAGTCACTCGCCCGTTCCATTGTCCCTGAAAACGGGGTCTTAGTCATCTTGCCCATGAGGCACGGCTCGCATGTGTCAAGTGATTCAAAATCAAGAGACTCCAAAAGTCCATCAGCATGGAGCTTCCTCATGCGTTTCATGCCGATATGACCCAGACGGCAGTGCCACAAGAAAGTGGTACTATTGTTATCAACTCTACATCTTTTGGCATCAATGTTATGAACATGTGTATCATCACTATCGAGATTTAATAAGAATAAACCCCCTACTTCGGGTGCATGACCATAAAAGATATTACCCATATAAATAGAACAACCTTTATTCTCTGATTTAAATGAGTAACCGTCTCGCAATAAACAAGATCCAGATATAATGTTCATGCTCAATGCAGGCACTAAATAACAATTATTCAGGTTCATAACTAATCCCGATGGTAATCGAAGAGCGAGCGTGCCGACGGCGATCACATCAACCTTGGAACCATTCCCCACGTGCATCGTCACTTCGTCCTTCGCCAGCCTCCGTTTATTCCGTAGTTCCTGTTTAGAGTTGCAAATGTGAGCAACCGAACCGGTATCAAATACCCAGGCACTACAACGAGAGTTGGTGAGGTACACATCAATAACATGTATATCATATATACCTTGCTTGTTGTTGTTGTTGGCCCCCTTCTTGTCTGGCAGATACTTGGGGCAGTTCCGCTTCCAGTGGCCGTTCCCCTTGCAATAGAAACACTCAGTCTCTGGCTTGGGCCCAGCCTTGGGTTTCTTCACTGGATGAGCAACTGCCTTGCCACCCTTCTTAGAGTTACCCTTCTTGCCCTTGCCATTTTTCTTGAAACTGGTGGTTTTATTGACCATCAACACTTGATACTCCTTCTGGATGTCTGCCTCAGCGACTTTTAGCATTGAAAACAGCTCGGCGATGGACTTGTTCATCCCTTGCATGTTGTACTGCTGCACGAAGCTCTTGTAGCTAGGTGGGAGTGACTGGAGAATTCTGTCAATGATAGCCTCCTCCGGGAACACAAGTCCCAGATCAGCTATGCGGGTATAGTACCCAGACATCTTCAGTAAGTGCTCACTGACAGACGAATTCTCCTCCATCTTGCAAGCAAAGAATTTATCGGTGGTCTCATACCTCTCGATCTTAGCATTCTTTTCAAAGATGAACTTCAACTCCTGGAACATCTCATATGCTCCATGACGTTCAAAACGCCTTTGAAGTCCTCCTTCCAAGCTATACAACATGGCACACTACACTACTGAGTAGTCATCCGAACGCGTCTGCCAGGCGTTCATAACGTCCACAGAGGCCGGAGCGGGGGGTTCACCTAGCGGTGCACTTAGGACATAAACCTTTTGGGCAGCTGTGAGGATGATCCTCAGATTGCGGAGCCAGTCCACAAAGTTGCTCCCATGATCTTTCAGTTTAGCTTTCTCTAGGAATGCATTAAAATTCAGGGGAGCTACTGCGCGAGCCATCTACAACAAAAGATTTGCAAAGACATTTTAGACTATTGTTCATGATAAGTGAGTTATTACCTAATCAAATTATTTATAACTCCCACTCAAATTGACATCCCTCTGGTCATTCGAGCGTGACATGATCCAGATCCACCAACCCAAGTCCGATCATCACGTGAGATGAGGTGGTGTCAATGGTGAACATCTACATGTTGATCATATCTACTATATGACTCATGCTCGACCTTTCGGTCTTCCGTGTTCCGAGGCCATGTCTGTACATGCTAGGCTCGTCAAGTCTAACCCGAGTGTTCTGCATGTGCAAAACTGGCTTGCACTCGTTGTATGCGAACGTAGAGTCTATCACACCCGATCATCACGTGGTGCTTCGAAACGACGAACCTTCGCAACGGCGCACACTCGGGGGGAACACAATTTTATCTTGAAATTTTAGTGAAGGATCATCTTATAATGCTACCGTCGTCCTAAGCAAAATAAGATGCATAAAAGGATTAACATCACATGCAAATCATAAGTGACATGATATGGCCATCAACTCGTGCTTTTGATCTCCATCTCCAAAGCACCGGCATGATCTCCATCGTCACCGGCGTAACACCATGATCCCCATCATCATGATCTCCATCATCGTGTCGCCATCGGGGTTGTCGCGCGCCCACCATGCTCTTACTACTATTGCTACCGTTTAGCGATAAAGTAAAGCATTACATAGCGCTTAAGGATTGACACGCAGGTCATACAAAAATTAAAGACAACCCTATAGCTCCTGCCGGTTGCCGTATACATCGACATGCAAGTCGTTATTAACTATTACAACATGATCATCTCATACATCAAATATATCTCATCATGTCATTGGCCATATCATATCACATACATACCCTGCAAAAACAAGTTAGACGTCCTCTAATTTGTTGTTGCATGTTTTACGTGGCTGCTATGGGTATCTAGCAAGAACGCTTCTTACCTACGCAAAGCCACAACGGTGATATTTAAGTTGCTATTTAACCTTCTACAAGGACCGCCTTTTTCTATTCCGATTCAACTAAGATAGGAGAGACAGACACCCGCCAGCCATCTTATGCAACAAAAGTCACATGTCTGTCGATGGAACCGGTCTCATGTACGTGGACATGTAAAGTTGGTCCGGGCCGCTTCATCCCATAATACCGCTGAATCAAGAAAGACTAAGGAGGGAAGCAATCTAAACAGCAACGTCCACAAACCCTTTTGTGTTCTACTCGTGAAAGCATCTACGCAAGATCCTAGCTCATGATGCCACTGTTGGGGAACGTTGCATGGGAAACAAAAATTTTTCCTACGCTCACCAAGATCAATCTAGGAGATGCATCTACGAGGGGAGAGTTGGATCCACATACCCTTGTAGATCGCTAAGCGGAAGCGTTCAAGAACGCGGTTGATGGAGTCGTACTCGCCGCGATTCAGATCGCCGAAGATCCTAGCACCGAAGCAACGGTGCCTCTGCGTTCTTCACACGTACGGCTCGGGGACGTCTCCTCCTTCTTGATCCAGCAAGGGGGAAGGAGAGGTTGATGGAGAATCCAGCAGCACGACGGCGTGGTGGAGATGGTGATGGAGGATTCCAGCAGGGCTTCGCCAAGCACTGCGGAAAAACGAAGATTGTTGTGGGAGAGGGAGGGCAGCGCCGAGGCACGAACGTGTGTGGCTGCCCTCCCTCTGCCTCTCTTTATATAGGGGGGAGAGAGGGGAGGGGGCGCCCTAGGGTTTCCCCTAGGGGCCGGCGGCCAGGGCAGATGGGGAGGGGGCGGCGCCCCCTGGGGCTAGGGTTTCCCCCCCAGGTGCCTTGCCCCCCAAGGCTTAGGGGTGCGGCTGCCCTAAGGGGGGCCCAGCCCCCATGCGCAGGTGGAGAGGGCTAGGGGGGGCGCACAGCCCCTGTGTGGGCTGATGTGCCTCCCCTCTTTTGGCCCATGAGGCCCGCAACACTTGCCGGGACCCCCGAAACCCCTTTCGGTCATCCGACGATTCCCCGGTGCTCCCCGGAACACTTCCGGACTCCGATCACTCTCAACCTATATATCAATCTTCGTCCCCGGACCATTCAGGAGACCCTCGTCACGTCCGGGATCTCATCCGGGACTCCGAACAACCTTCGGTAACCATGCACTGTTCTCACTAACAACCCTAGCGTCACCGAACCTTAAGTGTGTAGACCCTGCGGGTTCGGAAACTATGTAGACATGACCGAGACACTCCCAGGTCAATCACCAATAGCGGGATCTGGATACCCATATTGGTTCCCACACGTTTCTCGATGATCTCATCGGATGAACCACGATGTCAAGGATTCAGGCAATCCCGTATACAGTTCCCTTTGTCTCGTCGGTATGTTACTTGCCCGAGATTCGATCGTCGGTATCTCTATACCTAGTTCAATCTCGTTATCGGCAAGTCTCTTTACTCGTTCCGTAATACATAATCCCGTGACTAACTACTTAGTCACTTTGAGCTCATTGAGATGACGTATTACCGAGTGGGCCCGGAGATACCTCTCCGTCATACGGAGTGACAAATCCCAGTCTCGATCCATGTCAACTCAACAGACACCTTCGGAGATACCTGTAGAGTACCTTTATAGTCACCCAGTTACGTTGCGACGTTTGGCACACACAAGGCACTCCTACGGTGTCAGTGAGTTACATGATCTCATGGTCATAGGAACTTATACTTGACATGCAGAAAACTATAGCGATAACTGATATGATCAAAAGCTATGTTTAACGTTTGGGTCTCGTCCATCACATCATTCTCCTAATGATGTGATCCCGTTATCAAATGACAACTCATGTCTATGACCTGGAAACCGCGGTCATCTTTGATCAACGAGCTAGTCCTGAAGAGGCTTACTAGGGACATGAAGTTTGTCTATTTATCCACACATGTATTTGAGTTTCCAATCAATACAGTTATAGCATGGATAATAAACGTTTATCATGAACAAGGAAATATAATAATAACTCTTTTATTATTGCCTCTATGGCATATTTCCAACAATAATTACCGTCTTGTGTTTTCTTCTTTGGCTAGTGCATAGCGATGCCATCGTATGTCGTGTACAAGGGTAAGGTTTCCGGAGTCTACGACGACTGGGAGGAGTGTCGGAGACAGGTTCACAGATTCAGCGGTAACAGTTACAAAGGGTACACCACTAGGGCCGAGGCGGAATCTAGATACGCCCGCTATCTAGCGGGAGAGGGGAGGGAGCGTTGGAGGAACCGGATGAAGACGAGTTTCACCGTGATGATGCTCATCGTGATGACCGCAACTCTATTCTATGTGATGGTAGTTTAGATGATCGATATCGACTTGTAATGTGAAGACAAACTCGCTACTCGCGGTCTCGAGACTTGTAATATAATGTTCTATCTTTGTTCGGTATTTTCAATTCGGAGACTAATATGATGAATTGTATTCGGAGACTAATATTATGAATTGTATTCAGAGACTAATCTTCTATTGTATTCGATGAATCTGTTGTTGATGTGTGCTGTCTATATTCCAATTATACATTTTGTAATCTGTGCAAAAAACAGAAAATAAAAAAATAAAAAAAACCTAATATTCATACTAATGGCGCATCACATCACAGTGCGCCATTAGTATGCCAAAGGATACTAATGACGCATTATTAGACAGTGCGTCATTACTATGCCGAAGTTACTAATGGCGCATCTTGCTGGCGTGCGCCATTAGTATGCCAAAGCACCTGGGTATACATGGCCCCCTGGGAGGCACATCCTAATGGCGCACTACTGTGCACACTAATGGCGTATCTGTGGTGCGCCATTAGTATACCAGATAGTAATGGCGCACCAGAGGTGCGCCATTAGTAAAATGTACTAATGACGTGGTACTAATGGCGCACCACTAATGCGCCATTAATGGTCAAATTAGGTGCGCCATTAGTAGGCCTTTTCCTAGTAGTGTTTAAAAGACAAGAACCCTTATGAATCAATATTGTTATATAATGGCATAAGCTAGAAGCCGAAGCCGAAGCCAAAAGCCCCTATTTCATTAGAGGTGGTCGGCATGAGGCTGGATGATCAGATCTCGAGATCCGTCATCTAGTTCCGGCTACGAGTCGGGAAGACATAGTTGCCGTTAAAAACTGAGTCGACGGCAGGCGATGGCGGCGTTATGCATCTTTACCTTGATGAATGCATCATCCTGCAACGACTATCGACCCACTTGTGCTGCTCCGGGGGAAATCCTAGGATCTCGTCTTCGAGATCGGACGATGGCGATATTGCGGTATCGTTTCTCTCTTGGGAGCATCGTTTGTGAAGCAGCGCTGGAAGACAGATGCAAAAGGTGGAGCGGCTTCATCTTGCGCGGAGTTTCGGTGAAGATGTCAAGTCATGCCTGGCGATAGGTGCTACACACGACAGATGTTTCATAATCTTCTTTTTGTTTAGGACAAGCAACTAATTACTACTTTCATATAAGTGTCGCTCAAACGAACATATCTAGATCTAGATACATTCCTTTGAGCGACACTTAATATGAGACGGAGGGGACTTCATTAGGGAAAATCATATATGATATCAGTTGAACTTCATTCTGCAAAACCAAGCACACGTGCCCCCCCCCCACCACCACCACCTCTGGGTCGGTCCATTACATTTTATGGATCTGCATTAACCAATAGGCAATCTTGACGCTTTCCATACCTACTTCTTTTTCTACATTTCTACTTTAGGAAATGCCACTTATGTTTTCCAATTTTTTCTTTTCTCAAATGCGTAAACTTTTTTTAATTGATAAAACTTTTTTTCAAAGTCAGTGATTTTTTTCCATTATTGGTGATTTTTTCAAGTTTGGTGAGCTTTTTTCAAATTCGATGAACTTTTTAAAAATTGAATGATTTTTCTTCAAATTCGAGGAGCTTTTTTCAAAATTGATGAACTTTTATTCTAATTCATGATTTTTTAACTGTTTAGTTTTTTCTTTTTCCGTTCTTTTCAAAACGCAACATCTTCTTGGGTCGGCCCACGAGTGAGGGCGCGTGGACGCCAAGACGCTAAACCGGTGCCAGAGCGCCCTATAGGAACCCCCTTTCATTGGCCCATCCATGAATAAATCATTGTACTTGATGTAGTGAACTAAAGAAGCCGAAAACTTCGTATTACCAATAGCATTGTTTTGCCCACGCCAGTTCCTCTCCACAAGGAGAATATGTACTAAATATGAGTTGTGCAACCTGGGCCCCCTTCCTTCAGCGCCCTCGATCGATTCACTGTGGACTGGCCTTTAAAATGTAAAGATATTCGAGTGAAGTTTGGTAGCTGGTTTTGGGAAGCTTTTAGAAGCTTCCAGGCCGGTTTTTGGAAACTTCTGGAAGCTTCCAGCGGATTTTATTTTTTCAATTTTTGTTTGTTTGGACAGGTTTTATTTGGGATTGTTTTCCTTCTTTTTCTTCATTATTTTTTGCTTTTCTCTATATTTTTTATTTTCATATTTTAAATATATGAAGTTTTTCTATTCAAATTTTTTTATATTCATGAATTTTATTGGATTTTTGTGAACATTTGTCCGTCGAATATGTGAATTTTTTGCAAATTTTTGAACATTTCTCGTCAAATACATGTACTTTTGTCAAATCCACAAAAAATGAATCCGTGAACTTTCTAAACCGATGAAACTTTTTAAAATTCACGATTTTTGTCAAGATCAATGAACTGTTTCCTCGGTTTTTGTGAACTTGTTTCTAAATTTTGGGGAAAAATCCAGGTTTGTGAAGTTTTTAAAAAAATATTAGTTTTTTTCTTTAATGCATGAACTTTTTCAAATGTGTGTACTTTTTATTTTCAAGATTATTTTATAAAAATTGAAATTTTCTGAAAAGTGAATGGTCAGCATGGGTCTTGGTCCACGGTCAACAGCGGCCGATCAACTAGGAACCGCCGAACCAAGTGAACCAGGGAAATCATAAACCAAGTACACATCCGGTCTCTATATTACTAGGATACACATAGGCAACACTAACACATGGACAAAACTATCACGTCCTAAATAAGTCATTCAATACTTAAACTATGCCATAAAAGGAGGGAAAAGAGGTTAAAATGTGATGAAAATAATTGTCGAGCCCTGGATCTAGTGGAGGCACCACCGTGCCGGGGGCAGGCCACACACTGGTATCTAGTGGAGGTTGTGGGCCTCCGTTTGCGTTGATTCCATCTCCTAAAAATCACATATATTCCAAAATAATTCTCCATAAATTTTTATCGCGTTTGGACTTCGTTTGATATGGATATTCGGTGAAACAAAAAACATGCAAGAAACAGGAACTAACACTGTGCACTGGATCAATATGTTAGTCCAATCATATAAAATCTTGTCTAAAGTATGTGAAAGTTGTATAATATTGGCATGGAACAATAAAAAATTATAGATACGACAGAGACGTATCAGTGCCTAGCTCGGCTATTTAAATCGACCGGCGGCACCGAAACCCTACCATCCACATTTTCCTCCGCCAGTCCGCTGTCGCCACTTTCCACTCCCCCCTTCCACTTAGTAACCATGACCCCATGCCGCCGGGTGAGGAGCGAGCCATTTCTAACGCCGGAGTGCCGGCTCGAGCTCCTTGAGCAGATCCGGGCAAGGCAGCCCGCATCTTTGTTCTACCTCCGGATGTAGTGGAGCCGGAGGAGGAGTTTTGAGGAGGAGGAGGAGGCGGAGGAGGACGAGGTCGAAGAGGAGGTTGAGGAAGAGGAGGATGTCCGAATGCGGAGGAGGATGTGGGGGACGCCAGCGAAGCGGATTGTGACGACCCGTGTCATTATTAATATAGATAATGACACTAGTCCTTGGATTATTTCATGACAAAATCTTGTCTTGTCAAATAATAATCCATGTCAGAGATTTGCAACAGGGAAATAGCTAGAGATGGTCATTATATTACAATACCATGCCACAAAGGGCTAAAAGTCACAAGTAAGCTTCTCACATGTTTGCCATATTATTACATCTCCTAACACTGGAGTTCCAACTAGTAGTACTAGATAGATGGTGATAAATAGTGTTTGGATTACATAGCTAGATCATAGTTACTTATCCATCCCAACCCCCATATGTGGCGTCCAGATCATACATGGCACTAGATGGATCCACATCTAGGTCCCCTGTGTAGTTGTAGCCATCACCTTTGCTCTCCTCACTTGGTCCAGTAGGATTCTCATATAAGCTTTGCTCTAAGAAAGAGATGCTTAATAGAAAGAGTGAGTACAAAGTACTCAGCAAGCTCAAAAGCAGAATGCAACACTCATGTTAGCTCAATATAAATCAACAAGTCCTACCTCAAGTCAACACTTTTCAAAATAAACATTTGTTGCAGAAGTTCATTTTAATTTATAAAGGCTATCAAACACTCGTATTGCGAGATAGACCACCAATAGGTCCCCGTAGTCTCCAATCCAAGAGACTCGCATGAATTCATGATTGGCTTTAACTCTGCAGAGTCTGTACCACTTTACCCATAGAGCTCGAAAACCATAACTGCCATTTGCATTTCCTTAGATGCGAGGCATGGTTCAGAACATAAGCTTTTCCCCGTTTATGTATATTATATCTCCACCCGGCTAGTGTCACTAGCCGTTGTGTCGAGTTTAGGAGGCCGCACTCCACCAACGCTTCATATATAGCGCTTGCTAATGCACCCATCCGGCATTAGCTTGGGACTCATCGCCCATCCTATTTCTACTTACCCATGTGGAGATTATAATAACTTGATGGATATTGGGCTCAACCCGTCTTAGATGAGACCATGGTTGATATGGTTGTAGTACGGCGCATAAAACGAGATTTTCTTTCAATCAAATACCATAGCCATATGTAGAGGGCCCCACCTTCCAGTATGTCCATTCCGGGCACCCTCTACCCACCAAATAATTCAAAACAAAACTGGTTTAGCTGCTTCATCAGCTAACCCAATTATTTGCTAACACTCACACCACACAATTTTATTTAAAAACATTTTTGCAAGTTGATGATAAGAGATAGCAGAGAATGGTGTTTTTGGGAAAATATTTCTACTCAGCATGATCGAGGAGAGCTTGCCTGAGTTCTCATACTCAGACCCGAACCCAGTTTGCTTATGTAGCGCCTCCTTCTCCTGACAGTACTCGCTTCCTGCAGTTCAGCGAATATATATACCGAGGCTAAGTCGAGTGAATAACTTTGGAATAAATAAATAAAATATATATATACGTCGGTGCAGTGTGTTCATCCTACAGTCAAATATTATTGTTTCTTTTCTTATCTTGAATTCATTTTTTTAGTATTCATCTTGAATTCTCTTTAGTAAGCTTGCATTAGTAGATGGATTTAGAATAGTTAATTGTTAGATATGCACCTGTGTACTTACTACTACTAGAAACCTCCACGTGCCTCTCCCTTTCTCAATTTCTAAGTCTCTCTCTCCTGTACTAGTCTTCCACCGAACACCACACACACTAGTACTAGTCCACCAAGAACACAGAATACACGTACAGGCTGATGCTCCTCTGCTCCTTGCCCAAATCGGCGGCGCCGCCAGCGACGGGAAGGATGCTGCTACTAGATCCTCCACACTCTCTCTCTCCCCTGATGTGAATCCCCATATTATCCCCATGAATTTCAGCCTCAACTCCCTAATCCCCCTCTGTGTGTGTTCTTTTTGGCTTGCAGGTCAAACCCTATTGGGGATGTGATTTCCCTACTCCAGATTGAAGTGGTCGGCGTTGGTGGTCGCCGTGGTGCTGGATGGTGCAGGTTAGAGCTCTTGTGCGTGCAGGGGCGGAGCCAGGATTTGAGCATAGGGGGGTGGGGGCAAAAATCCGATGACTGGGGGACCAAGAAGCAATGATCAGACACGCAAAATAATGTTGAAATATGATAGATCTTAATATAATATGAATATCTAATGTAACAACATCTGTCTTATGATCCAACGAAAAAATGATGAAGATTAAACTTCTACGGCAATAACAAGGAAATAATCTGCGGCCATAACAAGTCAATGAATTTATATACCCTAAAAATCCTGCCACACAGAAGCTAGATGGGGCGTCCTAGGATTGAAAAGCTTGAATTATTCTGATTTTCTTTTTCTCATCATAAATCGTAATTAACTGTCAATCTACAAATCTCAGAACAAGCATCTGATGTATAAATTTGTCACCAAAGGGATGAGAACTGAGAGAGATTATTATACATGTGATTGAGATAGATTACTCCCCGCAAGAAAAAAAAAGGGAGACAAGTTACTGGATAGTGTTCACCTTTTGATTGGTGTGTGGAGAATTGGTGAGTGCAGCGCGCCCCATTGCAGCACTTGGGTCGCCGTCCAATCTGATCGCGAGCAGTTTTGGGGAGGGCAGGAGTCAGCTGGGGAGCAGCGGCGCAACCTAATTGCCCTCATGTGCTAATCACGGGACAGATCACAGATGCAAAGCTTGACGCCAGGACCTAAGACCAGGAGCGGAGGAGGTCGATCTGTCTATTGGGCATTCTCATGGGCTTTTCATTGTCTCCCAGAATTTACGCTTAGGGGGGGCCGAGTACGTGAAATCACATATATTATCGCTAGTTAACCCTACCTACTAGACTCAAAAAAAAAGTTAACCCTACCTGCTTTAACGTTTCCACGATCGATAGGGGGGGCGAGGCCCCTGCTCGCCCCCCCTTGTCTCCGCCACTGTGTGCGTGGCCATGGAGCAGATCGAACATATGTGCTGGTTAGTGATGCCCTTGTTCCACTCACTGATCCTCTTTTTTTTTGCTCAAGTTCTCAGATTTAGTAAACTAAATTGGTATCAGGTGTATGTGCGTGTGTACCGAGCAAGTCCATCCCAGTGCAAGATGTTGGTGTACTCATGCTGTACATTATCTTGCTCCATTTTATTTTACTTATTTGAGGCTGTATCCCCGTTCATCCGCATACTTTTATTTCTTAAACTGAGATGTGATGCTACTGATGGCTTATCTTTTATGTGCATCTGTGAAAATCCATTGAAGAATAGTGTGGGTGCATCTGGGTTAGGTCTCTTTGTGTATGTGAGTACTAAGAACTGGCAGAAGAGGAAGAACTCACCTTTCTTCTTCTGCTCTCTCTGTTGGCCCTACTCTTGCTCCTCCTATGCTGCAGACCCCAGTCCAGTAGGCTAGTTTCTTGCTCCAGCCTGTCCTCTTCAGTCTACTGATGATTTCTCAGGTCACCATCTTCACTTATTGATCTTGGATCTTTGTTGGTTGTGAACAGGGGAATGGAAAATATTACTGAAAAGAAGAAGAGAGCTTGGTCTGGCTACTTGGAAGCAGAGTGAAGAGTGTGCTACGGTGAAACCTCAGCCAGGTTACTCTTCCTCTCTTTCTAGTACCTACCTAGTTGTGGCTGCCATCCCTGCTGTACAATGTATTCATTTGTGGAGTCTCTCTATTGGCTAGGAGTTGCAGCCCATGCCTAGACCAACTGTTGGTCAATTGACTACTGATATACATATTATGCACGTGATGGTGGTGGTCAAATGTGTATCTCAAATGTGTCTTCATGTCCTGGTTGACCCGCAGAGATATTTTTTTTGTTGGTCTAATTTTGGTGTGGCATTGTTATATAGCTTAGCATAGTCTGGTCTCCCTATATTTTTTTCCAAAGATTTGTAATACAATTGTACAGTTGTACTGTTTGAGGTGTGTGAATATAAATAAATATAAATTTGAGTGGTTATGCTGGTGGAAGAAATCCAAAATGTATTTGCTTAATATATTCTACTAAAATTTCTAGTTGAGGTTGGAATTACTATGTAAAAAAAATACGGGTCGTTACATCCTACCCTCCTTAGAAAAAGATTCCGTCCTCGAAATCGGAAACTTACTTATAAAGGTTGGGGTAGGTTACTCGTAGGTCTTCCTCCTTCTCCCACGTTGCCTCACGAACCGAGTGGTTCTTTCATTGCACTTTGCAGAACCGAATGGTTCTTGTCCTGAGCTTGCAGTCTTCAACTTCTAGTATCTTCAATGGTCATTCTTCATAGGTCAGGTCTGGTTGTAATTCAATCTCCAAGTCCGACACTTGTGGTGGTGGCTTGTTGCATTTCTTGAGTTGGGATATGTGGAAGACATTGTGAATTCTGGATAGATGTTCTGGTAATTCCAACTTATAAGCAGATGTACCCGTCTCCTCTAAAATTTTAAATGGCCCAACATATCTAGGACTCAACTTTCCTTTGATTCCAAAGCGTCGAACCCCTCTCATAGATGAGACTTTTAGATAAACCAAGTCTCCTACTGCCAATTGCATAACCCTCCTTTTCCGGTCAGCATAGCTCTTCTGCCTACTTTGTGCAATCTGGAGTCGCTCTTTGATTAGTTGGATCTTCTCATCATTCTCTCTCACTATGTCAGGACCAAGTAATAGTCTCTCTCCAACTTCATACCAGCATATAGGTGATCTGCATTTCCTCCCATACAATGCCTCATATGGAGCCATTTGTATGCTGGATTGATAACTATTATTGTAAGCAAATTCTGCTTGGTGTAGATGATTATCCCATGATTCTCCAAAGTTCATTACACACGCTCTCAACATATCCTCAAGGATCTGATTTACCTGCTCTGTCTGGCCATCGGTTTGGGGATGCTAAGTCGTGCTAAAGTGGAGCCCAGTTCCAAGAGACTTCTGTAGGCTCTTCCAAAAGCTTGATGTAAACACGGAACCTCAGTCAGATGTTATGGTCTTTGGCACACCATGGAGGGCAACTATTCTCTCTAAGTACAGCTCAGCCAACTTATCAAAGGAATATTTCTGGTTTGTAGCAATGAAGTGTGCTGGCTTAGTGAGTCGGTCGACCACAACCCATATGGCATCCTTCTTCTTTGGTGTCATAGGCAAACCAGTAATAAAATCCATACAAAGATCTTCCCATTTCCAATCTGGTGTCTCTAGTGGCTTTAATAAGCCGACAGGCCTTTGATGTTCCGCTTTTACCCTCTGACAAGTGTCGCACTTGCTGACATATTCTACGATTTCCCTCTTCATGCCAGGCCACCAAAAATTTCCCTTCACATCCTTATACATCTTTGTGCTCCTAGGATGGATAGTGTATAAAGTGTCATGAGCTTCATGCAAAATAATATCCTTGATCTGTAGATCATCTGGCACACAGATCCTGCTATGATTCCAAAGAACTCCTTCTTGGTCCAACCTGAATTGTGAAGGTTGTCCCGCTTGAATTCTTCTCGTTTCCTCCTTGATGAATGCATCCATTGCTTGCTTTTTCCTTAATCTGATCTAGCAATGTGGGGTGAAATGTCATGGCTGCTATATTAGCACTAGAAGTGGCCTCTCTCAGCTCTATTCCCATCTTTGCAAGATCCTGCAGTAGCTCTTTGCCATACCCTTCAATTGATGTGTGGTTGCATTGCTTCTTTCTACTAAGTGCATCTGCCACTACATTTGCCTTACCAGGATGGTAGTTAATTGTCAGATCATAATCCTAGATTAGTTCCAGCCACCTCCTCTGCCTCATGTTCAACTCCTTTTGTGTAAAGATATATTTGAGACTCTTGTGGTCGCTGTACAGTGTGCACTTAGAACCATATAAGTAGTGCCTCCAGGTTTTCAGTGCAAACACAACAGTGATAACCCACAAGTGTAGGGGATCGCAACAGTTGTAGAGGGTAAAGTATTAAACCCAAATTTATTGATTCGACACAAGGGGAGCCAAAGAATACTCTTAAGTATTAGCAACTGAGTTGTCAATTCAGCCACACCTGGAAACTTAGAATCTGCAGCAAGATAGTTTAGTAGCACAGTAATATGATAGTGGCGGTAGCAGCAATAAAAATAAAGATAGTGTTTTTGTAGTTTTTGTGATAATAGCAACGGAAAAGTAAATAGCAACTAGCAATATAGGTAAAGCTCGTAGGCATTGGATCGGTGATGGGAAATTACGTCGGATGCAATTCATCATGTAGAAGTTATAACCTAGGGTGACACAGAACTAGCTCCAGTTCATCAATGCAATGTAGGCATGTATTCCGAATATAGTCATACATGCTTATGGAAAAGAACTTGCATGACATCTTTTGTCCTACCCTCCCCTGGCAGCGGGGTCCTATTGGAAACTAAGGGATATTAAGGCCTCCTTTTAATAGAGTACTGGACCAAAGCATTAACACATAGTGAATACATGAACTCCTCAAACTATGGTCATCACCGGGAGTGGTCCCGATTATTGTCACTTCGGGGTTGCCGGATCATAACACATAGTAGGTGACTATAGACTTGCATGATAGGATCAAGAACACACATATATTCATGGAAACATAATAGGTTCAGATCTGAAATCATGGCACTCGGGCCCTAGTGACAAGCATTAAGCATAGCAAAGTCATAGCAACATCAATCTCAGAACATAGTGGATACTAGGGATCAAACCCTAACAAAACTAACTCGATTACATGATAGATCCCATCCAACCCATCACCGTCCAGCAAGCCTACGATGGAATTACTCACACATGGCGGTGAGCATCATGGAATTGGTGATGGAGGAAGGTTAATGATGACGATGGCGACGATCTCCACTCTCCGGAGCCCCGAACGGACTCCAGATCAGCCCTCCCGAGAGATTAGGGCTTGGCGGCGGCTCCGTCTCGTAAAACGCGATAATTCTTTCTCCTTGATTTTTTTCTCCAAGAAACGGAATATATAGGACCTGGGGATACGTCGGTGGGGCATCGGGGTGCCCTCGAGGCAGGGGGCGCGCCCTGGGAAGGGGGGCGCGCCCCCACCCTCGAGGATAGCTCGTGGGCCCCCAGGTGTGGATCTTCTTGCAGGTATTTTTTATATTTTTTGAAATAAATTTCCGTTGATTTTCAGGCGATTCCGAGAACTTTTTATTTCTGCACAAAAACAATACCACGGCAGTTCTGCTGAAAACAGCGTCAGTCCGGGTTAGTTCCATTCAAATCATGCAAATTAGAGTCCAAAACAAGGGCAAAAGTGTTTGGAAAAGTAGATACGTTGGAGACGTATCAACTCCCCCAAGCTTAAACCTTTGCTTGTCCTCAAGCAATTCAGTTGATAAACTGAAAGTGATAAAGAAAAACTTTGACAAACTCTGTTTGTTCTTGTTGTTGTAAATATGTAAGCTAGCATTCAGGTTTTCAACAAGATCATGAACTAACCACATTCACAATAACTTTCAGGTCTCGAGACTACTCACATCAACAGCATAATCAACTAGCGAGCAATAATAATAAACCTCAGATGATAACACTTCTCAAAACAATCTTGATATGATATAACAGGATGGTATCTCGCTAGCCCTTTCTGAGACCGCAAAACATAAATGCAGAGCACCTTTATAGATCACGGACTGACTAGGCATTATAATTCATGGTAAAAGAGATCCAGTCATGATCATACTCAATGCAAATTAATAATAATACATGCAACGACAGAGGTGCTCTCCTACTGGTGCTTTTTGATAAGAGGATGATGACTCTGCATAAAAGTAAATAGATAGGCCCTTCGCAGAGGGAAGCAGGGATTTGTAGAGGTGCCAGAGCTCGATTTTTAAATAGAGATTGAATAACATTTTGAGCAGTATACTTTCATTGTCAACATAACAACCAAGAATCTCGATATCTTCCATGCTACGCACATTATAGGCGGTTCCCAAACAGAATGGTAAAGTTTATTCTCCCCCAACCACCAACAAGCACACTCCACGGCCAGCCGAATCCACGGGTTACCATCCAAACAAGCAACAGTCCTGGGGGAGTTTTGTTTAATTATTATGACTTTGAGCATGGGACTGGGCATCCCGGTTACCAGCCATTTTCTCGTGAATGATGAGCGGAGTCCACTCATCGTGAGAATAACCCACCTAGCATGGAAGATATAGACAGCCCTAGTTGATACCTGAGCTGTTCGAGCATACAAAACAGAATTTCATTTGATGGTTTAGAGTTTGGCACATACAAATTTACTTGGAACGGTAGGTAAATACCGCATATAGGAAGGTATGGTGGACTCATGTGGAACAATTTTGGGGTTTATGGAAGTGGATGCACAAGCAGTATTCCCGCTTAGTACAGGTGAAGGCTAGAAAGAGACTGGGAAGCGACCAGCTAGAGAGCAACAACGGTCATGAACATGCATTAAAATTAATCAACAATGAATGCAAGCATGAGTAGGATATAAATTACCAAGAACATAAATATTGTGAAGGCTATGTCGATTTGTTTCAACTACATGCGTGAACATGTGCCAAGTCAAGTCACTTAAATCGTTCAGAGGAGGATACCACCCATCATACCACATCACAACCATTTTAATATCATGTTGGCACGCAAGATAGACCATTATAAACTCTCAGCTAATTAAGCATGGCATAAGCAACTATGATCTCTAATTGTCATTGTAAGCATGTTTCATTCATAACAAGCTGAATCAATAACGATGAGCTATCATATTTACAAAAACAAGAGAGATCGAGTTCATACCAGCTTTTCTCATCTCAGTTAGTTCATCATATATCATCCTTATTGCCTTTCACTCGCACGACCGAACAGTGTGTAAAATAATAATAGTGCACGTGCATTGGACTAAGCTGGAATCTGCAGAAATTTTAATGCAAGAGAGAAGACAAGGTAATGTGGCTCAAGATTAAATCAACAATAAAGCATATGAGAGCCACTAAGCATTTTAATCACGGTCTTCTACTCTTAACCCCTAAAGAAAAGAAAAGAAACTATTTACACGTGAAAGCTCCCAACAAGCAAAAGAAGAACGGGAAATCTTTTTGGGTTTACATTTTTAGTTACTACTACAAGCAAAGAAAGTAAACTAGCTAGAAGCTACAACTAATAATTTTTTTGTTTTTCTGGGTTTTTTCTAGGACACGAGAAAAAGACTAAGAAAAAGAAATTTAAACTAAGCATGGATGGTACATTGAAAGAGTGTGAGCACCGACAACTAGAATAAGTGTGAACATGAATGTAAGTCGGTGAGAAACACGTACTCCCCCAAGCTTAGGCTTTTGGCCTAAGTTGGTCTATGGCCACAGATCGAATCCACTCCCTCCAGTGTACTGATGGCTTCTCGCCCCTCGTTGGTTACCCCAAGTGGAAGATTTGAGATGCAGTGTAGCGGTAGTTTTCCCTTGGCAAAGATACCAAGGATCGATTTCCCCTGAGACTCCCAATTTCAACAAGAAGGTGTCAACTGCTAACGGCGCCAGATATTAGCAATCAACGTGGACCTGCACACAAATACAAATAACTTTGCTCCCAACGAGTACAGAGAGGTTGTCAATCCCTCCGGCCTTGTCGTTTACAAAGGATCAAACGCAAGTGATAATAGTGATAGGTAATGCTGCAAATAGTAAGTAAAAGCAGAAAGTAAATAGCGGATGTGATCAGTGATGGTAATATGGACCGGGGTCCCATGATGTTCACTAGTGATGTCTCTCTCCCAAAAGACGATAAAACAGCTATGTGAGGTGAACGAATTACAGCTGGGCAATTGACAGAATTATGTGCGCAAACCAATGCTAACTATGTTGCAAGAAAGGTAGAGGTTCAAAGCAAGGGCGGTACGCCAAGGCAAGTAGACCGAAATCCATCTGCATCTACTACTAATCATCCACCTTGAGATATCTATCCAGAACATCTCGCTGGTATTAAGTTGCGAGTCCCACCCATAGTGTAAACTCAAAGCAACAGACAACTGCATTAAAAGAACTTTGCGTAAAGTAAACAATCCTTGCACCCGCGGGTACAAGCACCGTTGTTTTCCCCCTTGTGGCAACAGCGCATCCCCTAGACTCATGTTTCTGTCACTCAAGCTAGTCACCGAGGGGCATGAACCCACAATCAAGCATAACGTTCCCTCTTGGAGTCACTACCTACTACTCGGCCAAAGCAATAAATAGCAACGGAGAACATGCAAGAATTACTTACGAACATAAATATAAAAGAGGTGAATCAAATATATTACTCAAACACAATCTGAACATAATCTCACAATCCATCGGATCCCAGCAAACTCAACATAGCAACAGCATAAGGATTACATATGTGCCTCGATCATGTAGGGCAGCTCACGAGGACTAATTAGTGAAGCACAAGAACGGGAGGAGAACATCACATAGCTACTGGTCATGGACCCATGGTCCAAGGGAGACTACTCACAACTCATCCGGGAGGCGTCCATGGTGATGGAGAGGCTCCCGGTGGTGATCCTCATCGCCGGCAGGGTGCCGGGAAGAGTTCTCCTGGTGCTCCCGATCTTGGAAGCGCGGCGGCGGCGGAACAGAGATGAGATCGCGAAAAAGGGTTCCCGTCTCGAGGGTTTCAGGACACGATATAAATATATGCCAAAGGGGGGCATCAGCGGAGGCCTGGGGGGCCCAGGCGCCCCCCCGGCGCGGCCAGGAGGGGGGCCGCGTCACCAGGGCGCCTGGAGCCCTGGTGGCCCCCCTCCGGCTGTACTTTGGCTGCCGGGAAGCTTCTGGAACGCTGATTTTTTATATAATTTTTCCGGGATTTTTCTGGCAGTTTACGTGACGGGAAAACCTGAAATACAAAAACTGCAGAAAACAGAAACTGGCACTGGGGTGCACTGAGTTAATAGGTTAGTCCAAATATGATCAAAAGTGTATGGAAGTGTATAAATATCACAGCAATATCACCCAAAAGAGGCATGGGGCAAGCATAAATTATAGATACGTTTTGGACGTATCAACATCCCCAAGCTTAATTCCTGCTCGTCCTCGAGTAGGTAAATGATAACAAGAATAATTACTGTGGTGACATGCTATTAACCATATAAGGATTTTTCATAGTCATATGACAAAAGCTTACTGAGACAATGAATCTGTAGTAATTAAGTTGCCTCATGAGAAAATCACAAAGAACTGAAAGTTTTACAACATGATACTGAAACATGAAATAGAATTGTAATGAGCATGGTGTGCAAATATGATAAAGTGATATCTCGCTTGCCCCCTTTAGTGAAGCAAAACATAAATGCAGGGGCACCTCCAAGGTTTAAGTGATGACTAGATACAATGATTTCAAAATAAACGATATCACAATCATGCAAAAGACAATGCTACTTTGGGACAATGCACATTACACTCAGAATGACAATCATGCTCTCAGTAGTTGGTGCTTTAAAAGAAGGTGGAGACCCTCGAACCGTGGCTTTTGTTGGCAAGGTTGAAAACCCGTAGTCGGAAACAGAGACAAAACATGTACCAGAGCTCTTGGTTTTAAAAACAGAGGTAATAATTTTTTTTAGATTATGCATGTTCTGTCAACGAATGCTAGCAGACAACTCAATCACTTCTTGAGATGGACAAGTTTCGAGGAACGGCTCCCGAATGAGGACGATCACATCCTCTTAATCTCCTTTGTTTATCACTGCCAAAGTTTTCTGATTTCTCATGAACAAAGCGTGAAGGAGGGTTTGTTTGTTATATTAATTTTGAGCCGGGCGCACTCAATGCCAGTTCCTTCTCATATTATGGGTTTGCACATTAGACATGCAATCCCGGGGTGAAGCTTGTCCAACTTAAAAAGATCATGAATTAACTACTACTTCCTCATGAACTAAAACAGAGGCACAAAATAGGAATGCTTTTTTTAATAATTTCGAGATGGTACATGCAAGTCTCCGTTAGGAATGGCAGGTAAATACCATGTAGGAAGGTATGGTGGACTCATATGGCATAACTGGTTTAAAAGAATTTGGATGCACAAGCAGTCAGTCCGCTTAGTACAGGTGGAGGTTAGCAAAAGACTGGGAGCGACCAACTAAAAGAGCAATGACGGTCATAATCATGCAGAGCGACAAAGCAACATTGAATCAGGCATGGAAGTTATATCGCTACTCAGAAACAAAAGATCATCAAGGCTTGACAGACTTTCTTTACAGTCTTAAATATGCGTGAGCATACGCCAAGTCAATCAAAATAAATTCTTGAAGGATGATATTACTAAACCATACCACATCATAGGCAAACAAATCATGTCGGTACTCCAATAACACATTGGGAACCCCTCAGCTATTTGAGACTAACCATAAGAAAACATGAATTATTAAGCACCATTATGCACGTAGCATCTTTATCATTGACATATCAACCAATGCAACAGAAGCAAACTCTCTTAATAAGATAAGCATGACAACTAAAGAGAGTTCAAGCAACCAACTAAACAAAAGCTCTTTAAAAAGATAAGCATGAAAACTAAAAGCTAAACATGATAGTAGCTATTGAAAGACAAAGAACACACACAGCATAGATAGACATGAAAATTCTATGTTATGTTCTAGGTAGAAGTGGAGCGTGTTTATCTCCCACACAAAGAAAGCTGAGTTCCAACTCGTTATGAAAAGCTAAAGAAAACTAAAAAGGAAACTAAAAGCAAGACGCTCCAAGCATAGCACATAACACATGAAGTGATATCAATATAGTGGAACGAAAGACGAACTGATAATGTTGATTGAGAAGGGGATGCACGGGGGCATCCCCAAGCTTAGACGCTTGAGTCTCCTTGAATATTTCTTGGGGGTGCACGGGGGCATCCCCAAGCTTGAGGGTTTGACACTCCTGAATCTTTTTATCATCTTCCCTCACACACTTGAAAACTCCCTTCATACATAACTCATCATAATCTGATTAGCGAGGTTAGTACCCATAATAAAATAATTGTTCCTTGCTGGAAATAAGGATATTCTTGAAGGTCTACTGTTTCTCAAGATTGGCAAAAGGTTTTTGCAAAGAAAAAGCAAGCTCAAGGTTTGCAAAATGAAGGAAAGGCAAAACAGGACAGAATCTGTGAAAAACAGAACAGCAGGTAGTAAATGATTGTTTCGGGGCACTTCTGCAAATCTAATAAAAAAACTCAGAACCGACGCACGAAAGACAATTATATAGGGCACGCTGTCGATAAAATTCAGACCAAAAAGATGATCTGGTGATTTTATACGAATTTTTCTATCCAAGGACAGAATCTGTTTCCTGGACAGCACGTCACAACTTTTGAACTTTCTTGCAATCAGAGGCTACACTTGGCACAAAGTTGAAAAGCAAAGATACAATGATGATGCTACTGTAGTAACAACATCAAGACACAACAAAAGAAAAATAAAAAATTTATTCATGTGGGCTGCCTCCCAAAAGCGCTTTCTTTTATGCCTTTAAGCTAGGCATAATGCATAGAGGAATCAATAACCATCATAATAATCGGAGTTATAAATTGCTTCAAATGGTTCCTCAACAAGTTCACTCTTGTTCCTACTAGGGTGTAATGCCCCGGATGTAATACTTTCCCTTTTGGGTATATAATAAATCTCCGGCTTCATCTATTTCCATTTCGGGTTCTTTGTCTTTCGGGCTTTTGTCGTTTTGTTGTGTGAGTGTGTGGCTTTCATTCATATCATGTAGACATGTGCATTGCATTGCATCTGTGTTGTGGGTTGCATCCGGTTCGTGGCTTTTCTTCCCGTTGTCCGTTTCGTGTTCCGGAGCTCCCTCTCGTGTCCGTGACGTCCCGTAGGCCTACTTTGTTGTTCGGGCGTTTTTCGTTACCGGTGTGCCGTGAGGTTGTGTTGTGTGTTGTTGTTTTGTTGTGTGCAACCCGCCTCTCAAATCTCGTCTCGTTTGGACTCCGTTGACTTTTCCCTCCGTTGCTCGTGTGGGCCCGAAGTGCCTTCGCTTCGTGTCCCGGAAATACCCCTACCGCAGTCTGTTATCTCCGTCTAGTCCTTTTAAATCATCCCCGCGATCGGATCCGTTGGATCACGATCGGAGGGCTCCTAGCGCACCTAATCTCCCCCTAACCCTAAATTTCTGCTACTTATAGACCCCTAGTCTATTTGGGGCAACCCTTCTTTCTTCCTCCTCTCTCCCCTTCTTTTTTTTTCTTTTCTACCTCAGATCCAATCCTCCAATTCCAGATCCCGAAGGATCCTCGATCCCCTCTAACCAGCGCGCCGCCGTTCGACCGGGATTCCTCGAAGGAATCGCCGCGGTCAACGCCACCACTCCCGCGTCGGCCTCGTCGACCGACCGGGCCGTCCCCTGCGCCGCGCAGCCAGCTCGTCGCTCGGCTGGGCCTCGCCCGAGCGAGCGCGCCGCTCGCCTCGTCACTCCCGGCCCGGGGACCACTTGGCCGCCCGAGCGGGCCGTACGCCGTCGGCCTCCTCGGCCCACTCGCCCGCTCTCCGCCCCGCGTCTGCTCGCTCCATCGCGCGGGATCCAGCGAGCGCTCGCGTCGCGCGCCGGGCCACCTCCTCCCTTCGCCAGCCCGCCCAGCGCTCTCCCTCCGGGCCGCCTCGCCTTGCCAGTTGGGCCGCCGGCCGCCGCTACCGGCCTGCTCCTTCGCCAACCGCCGCGCCTGGGCTCCGCCCGAGCGGGCCACCGCCTCCCCAGGCCTAGCGGGCCGAGCCGCCGCCGCCTCCACCGCACTGTTCCCCTACCGGGCCGAATCCGCTCCAGATCGAGGCCCGCACTGTTCATCTCAGATCTGAAGGTTGACCTAGATCCACTAAGTCCCTGTTTTACTTTTTTCTGTGATGCAAAGTTTGACCATGCATAACTTTCTCTGTGATGCTCCGTTTTGCGCGTGTAGCATGTCCAGATGTTCGTGGAGATGCCCTCTACGTTTTACCTGTTGTAGTCATGCATGTTAGATGTCATCTTGACACATGTTTTGCTGTTACAAGAGTGCATGATGATATAAACTGCTGTTATGTGTTATTTTCATGCCACCTTTGACTTGTGATATCTTTTAGCTCGTTTGTCCAAACGATGCAAATGACATGTCCACGTGTTCGTCTCGTCACGAACTACGTGTTGTGTGTGATAGGTTGCATGGTAGACTTATTGTTTCCTTGTTATCATCGTTGCAAGATGCCATGTTCAAATGTTGTGTTTTTACTTGTTATGAAATGCCATCTTGTTGAGCTCGTTGTAATCGGTGTGTTCACCACAATGATGCATGCTTGTGTGTTTCGGGATCACCTTCATATGTACTTTGATGAGGTGCTTACCCTTTGCCATGTTTAGTTTCGAGGTGTCTTAAACATGCTCTTTTGTGTGCTATGATGATGTTGCTGTTTTAGGACTTAGTGAAATTTCACTAAGTCTAAAATCTGTAACGTTCCGATGCCATGTTCGTGTGATGTTGTAGGACAAAGCATGATAGTTTTGGGGTGGATTTTGATTGTTCCATGAAGTATATATTGTTGTCTTTCCATCCATGTCCTCACATGGCCATTTGAGTGGCTGTAGCATGTTTATCTTTTGCTCCAAACTTTCAATAAAATTCTGCTGCCAGAATTTTATTTCAAAGTTCATTATGTCCAAGATCATTGCTATTGATCCGTGACTCCGTTTGGGGTGCACTTTGGACCTAGTTGCTGTACATTATATCTAGTTTGTGTTCAAGTCCTTTGCCATGCTTTTTGGGTGCTGTAGATTAATTATTTTGAGCTCCCAAGTTGCTATGTTGCTATAATTGTCAGTTTTCGCTCAAATCTTGTTTCGGGCATAACTTTTAGCCCGTAACTCCGATTTCAGCGAATCTTATATCAAACTTGGGTGATTTTCTGTGTAGATTAATAATATCAGGTTGTTAGCTTGTTTTGAGGTGTTTTGCTTGAGTGATGTTTTACGTGCTCCATGTGCATCTTTAGTGCATCCATCATGCATACATGTTTTTCGAGTGCGCATTGCATCGTGTTAATTGGTGCTTGGTGTGTTTGTCTTGTTTAGACCCGGAAGTTGAGCACGAGTTTTCCAACGAGGTTGAGCACGAGGTTTCCAACGAGTTTGAGCACGAGGACCCTTCTTTCGATCCGAACTTCTTCTCTTCAGGCAAGATGACCGAACCCCGATAACTTTACTATCTTCGCCTATTGCTAGTAGTCTCGATCTATAGTTTTGCCTCGATGCCCATGTTCTTCTTGTCAGCCTCCTACTTGTAACCAATTGCCATGTTTAACCACCCTACCTATGCAAACCGTTGCTTGGCTAAGTACGCTTCGCTCAGCCTTCTTATAGCGTTGCTAGTTGCAGGTGAAGTGAAGATGCTTGCTCCATGTTGAAGTTTGGTTGGGTTATATCACACTATATAAATGCTTTAATTGAAATCACCTATATATTGGCAAGGGTGGAAGGCTAAGCCTTTTGCTTGGTGTTTTGTTCCACTCATGCCGTTAGGATCCGTATAAGCCGGTTTTATGTTCCTTGTTTATGCGTTCCTAACACGGTTGGGGTGTATGGGACCCCCTCGATAAACCGCTATGTGCTAAGTCTTTTCCAGCAAATCCCAACATTGGTACTATTTGCCTAATAACAAACTAAACTTGCATAGGGAGTTATAAACCCTTTTCTTAATCAACAACCCCGGGCCAGTGCTCCACATGAGTGTTGGTCCGAAACGGGGGTTACGCGGGGCCACCTCGAGGAAACTCAAGGTTTGGTAAAAACCCGTGGGATCGCCCATCCGGTCGTGTCCTGAGACCTAGATACGCGCGGCTACGATCAGGGTGTCGACACGCCGGGAGGATTTGCTGGATTAGCCTTACCTTAGCTCGGTATATCTTGAGCACGGGATTCCGAGGATACTCGGGTCTTCCCACTTTGGAGTTGCGACTCCGCGGATCGTGGGCTTGTAATGGGTCAAGTTGGAACACCCCTGCAGGGTTTGAACTTTCGAAAGCCGTGCCCGCGGTTATGTGGCAGATGGGAGCTTGTTAATTCTGGTTGTAGATAACTTGACACAATGATACTAATACACTACCAGCGTGTGTTCCGTGAGTGTCAATTTCCGAATAGGGATTCGGGAGTTGAACACGGAGGGGTTATGATTGTGAGCTTGTAGCTAGGATCACTTCGTGATCACTTCTCGCCGATGCCTTCTCTTCTCGCTCTCACTTGCGTAAGCTAGATGCTAGTTGCTGCTGCAGACTTGTTCTTTCTTCAGCCTTTCCCTCACCTAAAGGCTTAAATAGTTCTGTTACCCGGGAACGGGATTGCTGAGTCCTCTGTGGCTCACAGTTACTTCACACACCAGATGCAGGTCCAGCTGTGAGCTATCCAGGTGATGGCACCGAGATGGATTGGGAGTACGACGAAGAGCGTAGTCGGTACTACGTGCGCTACCCGGACGATCAGTAGTGGAGTCTCTTACTAGGATTCGATCCGCCTGTGGTTTATTTATCTGAGTTTGGTACTTTGACATTTGGCTTTTGCCCTTAGAGGGTTGTAGTGCTATTATTGTATGATGTTTGAGACTTGTACTGTAATTCTGTGACGTGGCGATTGTAAGCCAACTATTTTCAGTTTACTATCCCCTCTTTTACATGAGTTGTGCAAAGATTACCAAACTTGAGATCATTCTAGGATGGACTTATGCCTTTAAGTCGTGCCTCGACACGTAGGAGGTATAACTCCATCCTGGGCATTACAAGTTGGTATTCAGAGCCTTCTCCGACCTAGGAGCCCCCACTGTTTGATCGAACCGTTGACGGTTGAGTCTAGGCACACACTGAAAACTTTTTGAGTCCTATATTATATCGGAGAGTAGGATTTCTTTGCTTCTCATCCCGTTTCTCTCTGGTGAGGACTCCTGACGTCTACTCTTGTCTCTCCTATCTTCAAAATTTGCACAAATTTTTTTTTAGGAATCCCGCGAGTATTCTGGGATTGTTTCGATGTTCTTGTGACAAGGATATTGTTCCCGATGCCTCCTGTTACCGAGGAGTTGAGCTTCGGGGTATCATTGTAACAAGCTTATCGCGACAGTACTAAATACTTAAGACGGCCGACATCGAAAATCTCCCCTATACGGCCAGTGGCAAGATAACCCCGACATCACCCAGTACTGGGGAGGTAGTTCGGGAGTATTGCCATAGCTTGTTATAGTGGATGCTTTTCGAAGGTCCGAGGTACACAGTTTCCGAGAAAGACTGGTTATGTGTTGAAGGATGGATACACCTGGATGTAGGTTAGAGTTGATTGCGCGGTGCTTCCCGTGTATCCCCAACACCTGATTGCATAACTGGAATCTTTCGGAAAACTATAGGTGGGTTTTATCCAGTAGATCGTAGGCATTCTTCCAACGAATGCAGGTTAGTGAGTTCGGGGTTCGACATTGAGTGAAGGGGTTATATGACCGAGGTTACTATCAGGAGTTGCATCTTAAAGGGTCCTTGGCTATGCTGATCCGGGGATTGCAAAACCTTTTCGTAACGCGTTCATATGCTTTCAGCACAAAGATGTTAGAACGAAACTCCTCTCTTGTGTTTGTTCCTTTCCGTACCTTGTTGTTTTATTATTTTATCCTTTTGATCCCTATGTGGCTTCTCGTGAAGACTGATGTTATCATTTAACAGAAATTCATTCGTTCCTCTTGTTCGGATGATTTCATTCGTTCTTATTGTTCGAATGATTATTGTGAAGACTTGTTGCAATTCATTCCATTGATTCAGCTTATTCCTTTTGTCAATCAATTGCTTATTCGTGGTCATCTATTACAGGATGGCTCCGAAAAAGGTTCCGAATGCCAACCCAGAGGTGGAAGAGGTCCCAGAGCATCCTCCTTCACCTCATCCTCCGCCTGAGGCTTGGAGAGCAATTATGCAGACTACTGCTCAGAACACTCAGTTGATGATGCAGATGATGCAGATGATGCAAGCTAATCAAGCTAATCAGGGCATTCCAATGAACCAAGGCAACTTCTTCCAGCAGCACCATGCTACCCTCAACCAGTTCTTGGCCAACAATCCTAAAGCTTTCAGTTACTGTGTCGACCCTCTTGATGCTGAAGATTGGCTGACCGATATAAAGAAGCATTTTGAGTGCAGTAACGTGAAAGAAGATGACTATGTGAAGTTTGCAGCCTTCCAACTGAAAGATCAAGCAGCTGATTGGTGGCAGCAGTACAAAGACTCAAGGCCGGGTCAAGTGATCTCGTGGGAGAATTTCTGCAAGGATTTCCGCTCGCATCACATTCCTACAAGTGTTATCGAGGGTATGCGTGAGCAATTCCGCAACCTCAAGCAGGGCTCCATGTCAGTCTATCAGTATAATGTCAAGTTCCAAAACCTCGCTCGCTATGCAAAGCAAGACATACCTGATGCTAAGAGCAAAATCTATCAGTTCCGTGGAGGTCTCAAAGATGAACTTCAGCTTGCTCTCACTCTGTTCGAGCCAGACGAATTCGATAAGTTCTATAATATGGCTTTGAAACAAGAAGCAGCTCAGCTTAAGATGGAGGCTTCTAAGAAGAGAATTCGAGATGCTGTTCACTCTACCTCATCGTCTCAGTTGGCTGCGAAACAACAGAAATTCTGGCTTCCTCCTCCTCCAATGATTCGAGCTCCATTCAACAACTCCAGCAACTTCAACAACTCCAACAACAAGAACTCTAGTGGCCGTGGTTTCTCCCACCCACCCAACCCAAGCAACCAGTCGAAGAAGCAGTTTCAGTCTCAAGGCTCCAAGTCCAGTGGCTCTCAGTTCCGTCCTCTCTCAGAAGTGACTTGCAACAAATGCACTCAGAAAGGTCACTATGCCAACAGATGTCCGAATCCGAAGCGTCTTCCTCCTCCTCCTCCTGTCGGTACCGCTATGGTCAAGCATGATCCAAAGGTTGCCAGGGTCAATCTGATGAATGCAGCACAAGCGGAGGCTTCTTCTGATGTCATTCTGGGTAACCTTCCAGTTAACTCTTTTCCAGCTAAAGTGTTATTTGATTCGGGTGCTTCACATTCTTTCATGTCATGCCCGTTTGCATCCAAGCATAGTGTGGTCACAGCAGCTTTACCGAGGCAGTTGGCAGTTTCTTCTCCGGGAAAGCAGATGCATTCCAGTTTATATGCTCCGGATGTTTCCATTCGCATGGGTGATTATCGATTTTTGGCTTCTCCGGTGGTTCTTGGTCATTCTGACATCGACCTCATTCTCGGAATGGATTGGCTTTCTCAGCACGATGCTCACATTGATTGTGCTCAAAAGGAAGTCAAATTGACTCATTCTGATGAAGATGTGATTATCTTCGCCTCCAGGGATAATACTATTCGGCTTTTCTCTCTTAATGATAAGGGTGAAATTAATGCCATAGAGCAAATTCCAGTGGTGAATGAATATCAAGACGTCTTTCCAGAAGAACTTCCAGGCATGCCTCCACACCGTCAGGTGGAGTTTGTCATTGAACTCGAGCCGGGCACCGAACCTGTTTGCCGGCGTCCATACAAGCTCTCTTCAGATGAATTGAAGGAATTGAAGAAACAGTTGGATGAACAGGAGCGTATGGGTCTCATACGGCCTAGTACATCTCCGTGGGGCTGTGGTGTCTTATTTGTCAAGAAGAAAGATGGCACGGAGCGTCTCTGTGTTGACTACCGGCCACTGAACAAGAAGACGATTAAGAACAAGTATCCGCTCCCCAACATCAATGAACTCTTTGAGCAGCTCAAAGGAGCTAAAGTATTCTCTAAGCTTGACCTCCGAATGGGCTACCATCAAATTCGCATTCGCGAGGAAGACATTCCCAAGACGGCGTTCAGAACGAGCTACGGTTCATATGAGTATACCGTCTCGCCAATGCTCCTCCTACCTTTTCAAGGATGATGCATTACATCTTCAACCCCTATACAGGCGAGTTTGTGCTTGTGTATCTGGATGATATTCTGGTGTTTTCCAAGAATGAAGAAGATCACAAAAAGCACTTGCGTCTGGTTCTTGATCGACTCCGAGAGCATAAATTCTATGCCAAGTTCTCAAAGTGCGAGTTTTGGCTCGATAAGGTTCTCTACCTGGGCCACATTATCTCAGCTGACGGTATTGCGGTTAATCCCGAGAAAGTTGAAGCAATTGTCAACTGGGAAGCTCCTCAGAACGTCAAGCAGCTCCGCAGTTTTCTGGGTCTTGCCAGCTATTGCAGAAGGTTTGTGGAGAACTTCTCCAAGATTGCCAAGCCTCTTTCCAACCTCCTTCAGAAGAATGTCAAATACTTTTGGTCTCCCGAGTGTGAAGTGGCTTTCAAAACCCTCAAAGAGAAGCTTGTCTCAGCTCCAGTTCTGATTCCTCCAGATGAATCCAAGCCCTATGAAGTGTTCTGTGACGCTTCTCTTCAAGGCCTTGGTGGTGTGCTTATGCAAGATAAGAGAATTGTGGCTTACACTTCTCGTCAGCTAAAGCCAGCTGAGAAGAACTATCCCACACATGATCTCGAGCTAGCAGCTGTGGTACATGCTCTGATTACGTGGAGACATCTGTTGTTGGGCAGAAAGGTCGACATCTTCACTGATCACAAGAGCTTGAAGTACATCTTCACACAGCCGCATCTGAACCTCCGCCAGACTCGTTGGGTCGAGATGATCCAAGAGTACAACCCCAGCATTGAGTACACTCCAGGCAAGGCAAATGTGATTGCAGATGCTTTGAGCAGAAAGGCATATTGCAACAGCCTTCTTATCAAGCCACACCAGCCTGAGCTTTGTGAAGCTTTCAGGAAGCTCAACCTTCAGGTTGTTCCGCAGGGTTTTCTTGCTAATCTCCAGATTGCTCCTACCTTGGAAGATCAAGTCCGTGAGGCCCAGCTCAGTGATACCATGGTGAAGAAGGTGAAACATGGCATTGCAAAGGGCACTCCAAAATATAAGTGCTTCCGTGTTGATGAGAGAGATACCTTGTTCTTCGAGGACAGACTCGTTGTTCCCAAAGGTGATCTCAGGAAGCTCATAATGGAAGAAGCTCATGATTCTCTCCTTTCCATTCATCCTGGCAGTTCCAAGATGTATCAAGACCTCAAGCAATCTTACTGGTGGACACGCATGAAAAGGGAGATTGCCCAATTCGTGAATGAATGTGATGTATGCAGAAGAGTGAAAGCAGAACATCAACGTCCAGCCGGTCTACTCCAACCTCTTCCTATTCCTGAGTGGAAGTTCGACCACATTGAAATGGACTTCGTCACTGGCTTTCCTAAATCCAAGCGAGGCAATGATGCTATCTTTGTGGTGATTGACAAGCTTACCAAAGTTGCTCACTTTCTTCCAGTCAAAGAATCAATCAATGCAGCTCAACTTGCAGAGTTGTACACTTCCAGAATTGTGTCCCTACATGGCATTCCTCAAGTGATATCCTCAGACCGTGGCAGCTTGTTCACATCAAAGTTCTGGGACTCCTTTCAGTCCGCCATGGGCACGAAGATCAGGTTCAGCACTGCCTTTCACCCTCAGACTAGTGGTCAAGTCGAGCGTGTGAATCAGATCCTTGAAGATATGCTCAGAGCCTGTGTCATCTCCTTCGGCATGAAATGGGAAGACTGTCTTCCATTTGCCGAATTCTCTTACAACAACAGCTTCCAAGCAAGTGCAGGCAAAGCACCGTTTGAAATTCTCTATGGCAGAAAGTGCCGTACACCTCTCAACTGGTCTGAAACAGGCGAACGCCAACTTCTTGGCAATGATTTGATCTCTGAAGCCGAAGAAATGTGCAAAGTCATACGTGAGAATCTCAAGGCCGCTCAGTCGCGTCAGAAGAGTTACTATGACGGAAAGCATCGTGATTTGGCTTTCGACATCGGTGATCATGTCTATCTCCGAGTTTCTACGATGAAAGGAACCCAAAGGTTCGGTATCAAAGGAAAGCTTGCTCCTAGATACGTCGGGCCTTTCAAAATTCTTGGCAAAAGAGGCGATCTAGCCTATCAGCTCGAGCTCCCTTCCAACTTTGCAAATGTTCATGATGTCTTTCATGTGTCTCAGCTTCGCAAATGCTTCAAGGCACCTGAGCGCATGATTCCGTTTGAGGAGATTGATCTTCCACAAGACCTTTCCTACCGAGAGCATCCAGTTGCAATTCTCGAAGAAACCGAACGCAAGACTCGCAACAAGACCATCAAGTTTCTGAAAGTCAAGTGGTCACATCACACAGACTGAGAAGCTACCTGGGAACGAGAAGATCATCTTCGTTCCGAGTACCCTTCCTTTTTCCAGTCCTAGATCTCGGGACGAGATCTTTTTGTAGTAGAGGAGAGTTTGTAATGCCCCGGATGTAATACTTTCCCTTTTGGGTATATAATAAATCTCCGGCTTCATCTATTTCCATTTCGGGTTCTTTGTCTTTCGGGCTTTTGTCGTTTTGTTGTGTGAGTGTGTGGCTTTCATTCATATCATGTAGACATGTGCATTGCATTGCATCTGTGTTGTGGGTTGCATCCGGTTCGTGGCTTTTCTTCCCGTTGTCCGTTTCGTGTTCCGGAGCTCCCTCTCGTGTCCGTGACGTCCCGTAGGCCTACTTTGTTGTTCGGGCGTTTTTCGTTACCGGTGTGCCGTGAGGTTGTGTTGTGTGTTGTTGTTTTGTTGTGTGCAACCCGCCTCTCAAATCTCGTCTCGTTTGGACTCCGTTGACTTTTCCCTCCGTTGCTCGTGTGGGCCCGAAGTGCCTTCGCTTCGTGTCCCGGAAATACCCCTACCGCAGTCTGTTATCTCCGTCTAGTCCTTTTAAATCATCCCCGCGATCGGATCCGTTGGATCACGATCGGAGGGCTCCTAGCGCCCCTAATCTCCCCCTAACCCTAAATTTCTGCTACTTATAGACCCCTAGTCTATTTGGGGCAACCCTTCTTTCTTCCTCCTCTCTCCCCTTCTTTTTTTTTTCTTTTCTACCTCAGATCCAATCCTCCAATTCCAGATCCCGAAGGATCCTCGATCCCCTCTAACCAGCGCGCCGCCGTTCGACCGGGATTCCTCGAAGGAATCGCCGCGGTCAACGCCACCACTCCCGCGTCGGCCTCGTCGACCGACCGGGCCGTCCCCTGCGCCGCGCAGCCAGCTCGTCGCTCGGCTGGGCCTCGCCCGAGCGAGCGCGCCGCTCGCCTCGTCACTCCCGGCCCGGGGACCACTTGGCCGCCCGAGCGGGCCGTACGCCGTCGGCCTCCTCGGCCCACTCGCCCGCTCTCCGCCCCGCGTCTGCTCGCTCCATCGCGCGGGATCCAGCGAGCGCTCGCGTCGCGCGCCGGGCCACCTCCTCCCTTCGCCAGCCCGCCCAGCGCTCTCCCTCCGGGCCGCCTCGCCTTGCCAGTTGGGCCGCCGGCCGCCGCTACCGGCCTGCTCCTTCGCCAACCGCCGCGCCTGGGCTCCACCCGAGCGGGCCACCGCCTCCCCAGGCCTAGCGGGCCGAGCCGCCGCCGCCTCCACCGCACTGTTCCCCTACCGGGCCGAATCCGCTCCAGATCGAGGCCCGCACTGTTCATCTCAGATCTGAAGGTTGACCTAGATCCACTAAGTCCCTGTTTTACTTTTTTCTGTGATGCAAAGTTTGACCATGCATAACTTTCTCTGTGATGCTCCGTTTTGCGCGTGTAGCATGTCCAGATGTTCGTGGAGATGCCCTCTACGTTTTACCTGTTGTAGTCATGCATGTTAGATGTCATCTTGACACATGTTTTGCTGTTACAAGAGTGCATGATGATATAAACTGCTGTTATGTGTTATTTTCATGCCACCTTTGACTTGTGATATCTTTTAGCTCGTTTGTCCAAACGATGCAAATGACATGTCCACGTGTTCGTCTCGTCACGAACTACGTGTTGTGTGTGATAGGTTGCATGGTAGACTTATTGTTTCCTTGTTATCATCGTTGCAAGATGCCATGTTCAAATGTTGTGTTTTTACTTGTTATGAAATGCCATCTTGTTGAGCTCGTTGTAATCGGTGTGTTCACCACAATGATGCATGCTTGTGTGTTTCGGGATCACCTTCATATGTACTTTGATGAGGTGCTTACCCTTTGCCATGTTTAGTTTCGAGGTGTCTTAAACATGCTCTTTTGTGTGCTATGATGATGTTGCTGTTTTAGGACTTAGTGAAATTTCACTAAGTCTAAAATCTGTAACGTTCCGATGCCATGTTCGTGTGATGTTGTAGGACAAAGCATGATAGTTTTGGGGTGGATTTTGATTGTTCCATGAAGTATATATTGTTGTCTTTCCATCCATGTCCTCACATGGCCATTTGAGTGGCTGTAGCATGTTTATCTTTTGCTCCAAACTTTCAATAAAATTCTGCTGCCAGAATTTTATTTCAAAGTTCATTATGTCCAAGATCATTGCTATTGATCCGTGACTCCGTTTGGGGTGCACTTTGGACCTAGTTGCTGTACATTATATCTAGTTTGTGTTCAAGTCCTTTGCCATGCTTTTTGGGTGCTGTAGATTAATTATTTTGAGCTCCCAAGTTGCTATGTTGCTATAATTGTCAGTTTTCGCTCAAATCTTGTTTCGGGCATAACTTTTAGCCCGTAACTCCGATTTCAGCGAATCTTATATCAAACTTGGGTGATTTTCTGTGTAGATTAATAATATCAGGTTGTTAGCTTGTTTTG
Source organism: Secale cereale (assembly GCA_902687465.1). NCBI lineage: Eukaryota > Viridiplantae > Streptophyta > Magnoliopsida > Poales > Poaceae > Secale > Secale cereale. The sequence continues at coordinate 767,659,621 of LR738712.1, forward strand.
AGGTGTTTTGCTTGAGTGATGTTTTACGTGCTCCATGTGCATCTTTAGTGCATCCATCATGCATACATGTTTTTCGAGTGCGCATTGCATCGTGTTAATTGGTGCTTGGTGTGTTTGTCTTGTTTAGACCCGGAAGTTGAGCACGAGTTTTCCAACGAGGTTGAGCACGAGGTTTCCAACGAGTTTGAGCACGAGGACCCTTCTTTCGATCCGAACTTCTTCTCTTCAGGCAAGATGACCGAACCCCGATAACTTTACTATCTTCGCCTATTGCTAGTAGTCTCGATCTATAGTTTTGCCTCGATGACCATGTTCTTCTTGTCAGCCTCCTACTTGTAACCAATTGCCATGTTTAACCACCCTACCTATGCAAACCGTTGCTTGGCTAAGTACGCTTCGCTCAGCCCTTCTTATAGCGTTGCTAGTTGCAGGTGAAGTGAAGATGCTTGCCCCATGTTGAAGTTTGGTTGGGTTATATCACACGATATAATGCTTTAATTGAAATCACATATATATTGGCAAGGGTGGAAGGCTAAGCCTTTTGCTTGGTGTTTTGTTCCACTTATGCCGTTAGGATCCGTATAAGCCGGTTTTATGTTCCTTGATTATGCGTTCCTAACACGGTTGGGGTGTATGGGACCCCCTCGATAAACCGCTAAGTGCTAAGTCTTTTCCAGCAAGTCCCAACTTTTGGTACTATTTGCCTAATAACAACTAAACATGCATAGGGAGTAATTAACCCTCTTTCTTAATCAACAACCCCGGGCCAGTGCTCCACATGAGTGTTGGTCCGAAACGGGGGTTCTGCGGGGCCACCTCAAGGAAACTCGAGGTTTGGTAAAAACCTGTAGAATCGCCCATCCGGTCGTGTCCTGAGACCTAGATACGCGCGGCTACGATCAGGGTGTCGACACGCCGGGAGGATTTGCTGGATTAGCCTTACCTTAGTTCGGTTTAACTTGAGCACGGGATTCCGAGGATACTCGGGTCTTCCCACTTTGGAGTTGCGACTCCGCGGATCGTGGGCTTGTAATGGGTCAAGTTGGAACACCCCTGCAGGGTTTGAACTTTCGAAAGCCGTGCCCGCGGTTATGTGGCAGATGGGAGCTTGTTAATTCCGGTTGTAGATAACTTGACACAATGTTACTAATACACTACCAGCGTGTGTTCCGTGACTGTCAATTTCCGAATCGGGATTCGGGAGTTGAACACGGAGGGGTTATGCTTGTGAGCTTGTAGCTAGGATCACGTCGTGATCACTTCTCGCGTTGCCTTCTCTTCTCGCTCTCACTTGCGTAAGCTAGATGCTAGTTGCTGCTGCAGACTTGTTCTTTCTTCAGCCTTTCCCTCACCTAAAGGCTTAAATAGTTCTGTTACCCGGGAACGGGATTGCTGAGTCCTCTGTGGCTCACAGTTACTTCACCACACCAGATGCAGGTCCAGCTGTGAGCTATCCAGCTGATGGCACCGAGCTGGATTGGGAGTACGACGAGGAGCGTAGTCGGTACTACGTGCGCTACCCGGACGATCAGTAGTGGAGACTCTTACTAGGATTCGATCCGCCTGTGGTTGTTTTATTTATCTGAGTTTGGTACTTTGACATTTGGCTTTTGCCCTTAGAGGGTTGTAGTGATCTTAATGAATGATGTTTGAGACTTGTACTGTTATTCTGTGACGTGGCGATTGTAAGCCAACTATTTTCAGTTTACTATCCCTCTTTTACATGAGTTGTGCAAAGATTACCAAACTTGAGATCATTCTAGGATGGACTTATGCCTTTAAGTCGTGCCTCGACACGTAGGAGGTATAATTCCATCCTGGGAATTACATAGGGAAGGGGTACACACCTTTTGCCTTTCAGCGCAAGCGGATTTGTCCCTTACCTATATCGATGAAGCCTTTAACTGCTCGGAGGAAGTCCCTTCCAAGCACTACATTTCCTTGGTTTGGCTCCAGGATGAAGAAATCAACCATTGTAATCCCTTTAAGGAATTTAACTGGCACGTCTTTTATTCTTCCCTGGATTTCAGAAATATCTCCATTAGTGTGTTCATGATAAGATGGTAATCTATCCATATTAAATTTTAAAGAATCATGAACTATTTTTTGCATAGTAGAAACCATAGATTCAATATCACAATAAGCAAGGAAGTCTTGATTAGAGATGCTAATCCTAACAAAAGGCTCCCAATCATTGTCTATTTCCAAAATATCTCTCTTATTGGGTTTGGGTTTCTCTACCTTCATTAAGTCTAGAGCATCCATTCTCTTCTCAATAGTAGCAAGTCTATCTATGACAGTATCAAAGTTATGATCATAAACAAAGTAACTAGATAGACCATGTATAATTTCAAGAGCTCTAGCTTCATCACACTCTAGGAAATCTCCCTCAGCTATAATATCAAGAGAGTGTTTACACCATTTAAAAAGACCATGGTAAAAATTTCTAAGCACAATTTTTATAGGTATCCAAGGCATAATTCTCCTATGTGCATCAGAAATTCTGTCCCATGCCTTCTTCATATTTTCTCCATCCCTTTTATGGAAATCTAGGACTTCTGATTCCCTCAAAGCTCCAAATCCTAACATGCTTGACTAAGCAGAAAGGACTACTAGCAAATAATTAATATATATTTTTTTTGGTTTTCGATAAAGGATACTAAAGCAAAACTGAAAGGTAAACTAACAAGACTAAAAAGCAAAGGTAAAAGATGGCGTGCAACTCCCCTATCTTGAAGAGTGGAGTCCCCGGCAACGGCGCCAGAAAACTTTGCTTGATGGCTTCTCGCCCCTCGTTGGTTACCCCAAGTGGAAGGTTTGAGATAAAGTGTAGCGGTAGTTTTCCCTTGGCAAAGATACCAAGGAACGATTTCCCCTGAGACTCCCAGTTTCAATAAGAAGGTGTCAACTGCTAACGGCGCCAGATATTAGCAATCAACGTGGACCTGCACACAGATACAAATAACTTTGCTCCCAACGAGTACAGAGAGGTTGTCAATCCCTCCGGCCTTGTCGTTTACAAAGGATCAAACGCAAGTGATAATAGTGATAGGTAATGCTGCAAATATTAAGTAAAAGCAGAAAGTAAATAGCGGATGTGATCAGTGATGGTAATATGGACCGGGGTCCCATGATGTTCACTAGTGATGTCTCTCTCCCAAAAGACGATAAAACAGCTATGTGAGGTGAACGAATTACAGCTGGGCAATTGACAGAATTATGTGCGCAAACCAATGCTAACTATGTTGCAAGAAAGGTAGAGGTTCAAAGCATGGGCAGTACGCCAACGCAAGTAGACCGAAATCCATCTGCATCTACTACTAATCATCCACCTTGAGATATCTATCCAGAACATCTCGCTGGTATTAAGTTGCGAGTCCCACCCATAGTGTAAACTCAAAGCGACAGACAACTGCATTAAAAGAACTTTGCGTAAAGTAAACAATCCTTGCACCCGAGGGCACAAGCACCGTTGTTTTCCCCCTTGTGGCAACAGCACATCCCCTAGACTCATGTTTCTGTCACTCAAGCTAGTCATCGAGGGGCATGAACCCACAATCAAGCATAACGTTCCCATTTGGAGTCACTACCTACTACTCGGCCAAAGCAATAAATAGCAACGGAGAACATGCAAGAGTTACTTACGAACATAAATATAAAAGAGGTGAATCAAATATATTACTCAAACACAATCTGAACATAATCTCACAATCCATCGGATCCCAGCAAACTCAACATAGCAACAACATATTGATTACATATGTGCCTCGATCATGTAGGGCAGCTCACGAGGACTAATTAGTGAAGCACAAGAACGGGAGGAGAACATCACATAGCTACTGGTCATGGACCCATGGTCCAAGGGAGACTACTCACAACTCATCCGGGAGGCGTCCATGGTGGTGGAGAGGCTCCCGGTGGTGATCCTCCCCTCCGGCAGGGTGCCGGGAAGAGTTCTCCTGGTGCTCCCGATCTTGGAAGCGCGGCGGCGGCGGAACAGAGATGAGATCGCGAAAAAGGGTTCCCGTCTGGAGGTTTTCGGGACACGATATAAATATATGCCAAAGGGGGGCATCAACGGAGGCCTGGGGTGCCCAGGCGCCTCCCCGGCGCGGCCTGGAGGAGGGTCGCGCCACCAGGGCGCCTGGAGCCCTGGTGGCCCCCCTCCGGCTGTACTTTGGCTGCCGGGAAGCTTCAGGAACTCTGATTTTTTATATAATTTTTCCGGGTTTTTCTGGCAGTTTACGTGACGGGAAAACCTGAAATACAAAAACAGCAGAAAACAGAAACTGGCACTGGGGTGCACTGAGTTAATAGGTTAGTCCAAATATGATCAAAAGTGTATGGAAGTGTATAAATATCATAGCAATATCACCCAAAAGAGGCATGGAGAAAGCAGAAATTATAGATACGTTTTGGACGTATCATGTACCGAGATGTGTCTTCTGGATGCCACTGGTTGGCGAGCTTGTCCAGATCCTACCCATAAACAGATTGACGGGAAGGATCAAATGGTGGTTCTGGCTCAGGCTCTGAAGCTTGTGCCTGGACTTGGTACTTGTAGAAGGCATCTGAGGTAATGAGGTACTTGCCCGTGGAAAGATCAAACAGAGATGGTGCAGGCAAGGTAACAATTTCACAGTATATTTCATCAAACCTCAATTTATAAAGTAGCTGCAAAGTAGCGCAGAACAGGGAAGTGTATACTGGTGATTCTTGCCCCTGGAACTTGTCTAGTTTCACCTACGGCTATCATATCAATAAACCCTTTGACGTCTTCATGACGTAGTTCATCTAGTCTACCCTCAAAGGGTACTTTGCATATTTCACAAAAGTCTAACAGTGATATCTCCTTAATCACATCAATAAGCGAAACTCCACCGTAGTTGGTGTTTTCCTAGAATGAAAATGAAAGCTTTGCGTAAAAATATTGGTGAGTAAGAGATACTGTTCTTTTTTATCGTTGATGAAGTCGGTGAGGCCTGCATTATTCACCAACCAATAAAAGTCCTCGTAAATACCGGCGGACATCATGAAATTATTACAAGGACATTTGCACGGTCGAACTTCCACCATGCGAGGAAGATGATACTTGGGCTTCTTATTTTCTTCTTTCTTCTTCTCCTCTGGGCTCTTGCTGGAAGAGCCCCTCAATATTGTTTTTAACATTTTCCTTTTCTGAAAATTTCTGAAATTTTTAGTAACTCACAATAAAAGTTAACCAAACTCAACAAAATTGATAGCAACAACTCCTACAAGTGCCTAGAGGCTATATCATGCATTAGAACTACTTGGGACCAAGAAAAATTGACATGCAAGCTCGTGGACAAGGTCACCATAGCAGCATAAATTTGCAACAAATAAAGCACTAGAACAAAAACTAATTGGACCAATGGAGGAGTCACATACCAAGGAATAATCTCCCCCAAACAGTTTGGTGAATGGTGCTTTGGGCAAGGAGATCGAAAATGGCAGCAAAATGAGCTAGAACTCGGGTTTGAGCTGGTTGGGGATTTTTTTGGGAGGAAGAAGAAGAGCATGGGTGAAAGGATAAGTTGAGCGGGGCCACGTGGGGCCCTCGAGGCAGGGGCGCGCCCTGTGAAGGGGAGCGCGCCCTGTGCCCTCGAGGCCACGTGCTGGCTCCCCTCGCTGTGTGTTCAGTGCCATATTTTCTTAAATATTCTAGAAAAAATCATATTTCATTTTCAGGGCATTTGGCGAACTGTTATTCTCGGGATATTTTTTATTGCACGGATAAGTCTGGAAACAGACAGATAATGCTATTTTTCTTTTATTTAACCTAATTAACAGAAAGTAAAAGAAGGGTACAGAAGGTTTGTGCTATCTAGATTCACCTATCCCATGCTTATCAAAAGGAATCCATTAACAAGGTTGATCAGGTCTTGTTAATAAACTCTTTCCGAGTAATATGAAACCGGAGAATTTTCGAATAACACTATGTTACCTCAATGGGGATATGTATGTCCCCAACAATAAGTATGTCATATGCCTTCTTGATAGTAGGAATAGGAAACTCAAAACCTTCAATAGTAATAGTTGAAGTTTTTCCAATATAATTGATACTATGAACCTGAGGTTGTTTCCTTGGAAAGTGTACCGTATGCTCATTACCATTGACATGAAAAGTGACATTGCCTTTGTTGCAATCAATAATAGCCCCTGCAAGTATTCTACTAAATTTTCTAGTTGAGGTTGGAATTACTATGTAAAAAAAATACGGGCCGTTACACGGATCTGCAGGCCATCCTCGACTCCCTCCGGTCGGAGTCGACTGCGGAAGCCAGACGCCGTCGCCGGGAAGAGATTAAGGCGCAGGAAGCCGCGAAGGAGGAGGAGAGGCTTGCCTACATGGACGAGGTCAAGCAGGAGGAGGATGAGCCGGAGCCCTCCTACCCAGCTCGTCCAGCCGGCGCCCGGCACCATTGTCATGGACATCTCCGACGAAGAAGAATAGTTAAGGTAGTACTTAGGATTTCTTTTGCATGCTTTGTATGGATCTAGGAGTTGAAATATGAAAGACTTGGATGCAGAGTGGTTAATGTGAGGCATGACTGGTAAATGTCCGTGGGCGTGCCCAGTCGCGTCCGCAGGCATTTGAGCGGCCGGATTGATAAAGTCTGGCTGTAGATGCTCATAATGGTAACTTAACATATGTACAATTAGGAATCATGGGCTGGCACCAACTCTATACGAGTACTGTTCGGTGAACTAATTGTCGTATTAAAATGGGCTCACCTAGCTGAGCACATGACATCATCATATATTTTGGCTGGACTTTTTTCCTCTCCCCACGATTTGCAGATGTCGTGTTTTTTTGGGAGGGGGGGGGGCATTTTTATGTCCCCCCAAAATATTTTTGCCAACTAAGAATATATTTGGCTGGCCTTAAAGCAAACATACAAATCCATAAGAGAAGCACATACGTCTTAGTGGGCTCACCTGCACAACATATTCTTAGTTGCCATAACACAGTTGTGGATAGTGTTTCCTTTGTTATTTTTCCAGTTTTGACCCAGTTTATCAGTAATCACCAGCGATGCCTCTGGCGCACAAGATCTATCTCGGTCTTGTCCCGTGAATTATTTAATTATTTTTTGTTGAAAATCCATCTTTTAAATTTTTTAATTGATGGAGCTTACACTTACGACCCGACTTCAAACTTGCACTTGCGCCCCTCTTTTAGTACTTGCACTTGCGGCCCACTAGCAAATTTGCAGTTGTAACCCGACTTTGAAAATTGGTGGTTGCGGTCCGACTTCAAAACTTGTACTTGCACCTCTCTTTTAATGCTTGCCGTTGCGGCCCCATTTGAATACTTGCAGTTGCGACCCGACTTTGGAAATTTGCAGTTGTGACCCGACTTTGGAAACTTGCAGCTGCGACCCGACTTTGGAAACTTGTAGTTGTGACCTGACTTTGAATACTTGGAGCTGCGACCCGACTTTGGAAACTTGCGGTTATGACCCGACTTTGAATATTTGAAGTTGCGACCCGACTTTGAATACTTGCAGCTGCGACCCGACTTTGAAAACTTGCATTTGCGACCCGACTTTGGAAACTTACAATTTTGATCCGGCTTTGAAAACATGCAGTTGCGACCTGACTTTGGAAACTTGCAGTTGCGACCCGACTTTGGAAACTCGCAGTTGCGACCCGACTTTGAATACTTGCAGTTGCGACCCGGCTGTAAAAACTTGCAGTTGTGACCTGACTTTGAATACTTGCAGTTGTGACCTAACATTGAATACTTGCTGCTACAAACCTGACTTGAAAGTCTGCAGTCGTGGCCACATTTGAAAAAGCGGTTGTTCGCGATAAAATTTTGGAAACCTCGCGGTTGCGACTTCGTCTAAAATCTAACAATTGCAACCCGACTTGATAGATTATAATTACGACCCAATTTTAAAAACTAGTAGTTGTGACCAGACTTAAAAACTTTGGTCACACAAATGTTTTGATGGAAAAACTAATGGAGGAAGCATTTCTACCAAGAAGGAGGAATGGGCTTTGATGTCATCAGAATAAAAAATGATAGAAATAAATAAATAAGTGGAATAAAAATAGAAAATAATTCTAAAAAATGAAAAAGCAAAACAAAAAATATAGAAAATGGAAAAATGGAAGAGAAAAATACAAAAATAGTGAAATCCCTGAACAATCAATTTTCAATCTATGGTAACAAATGAATACAAATCTAAAAAACAAAATGAATACACTAAATTAGGAAAAGGGATCAGAGTGGAATAATGTTCTGCTAACATATTAGTGAAATACCAATAAAAACAATTAATCATGAGAGAAAAATATATGAAAAAAAAGTCGTTACAAAGAGCGGACCCTGGAAGCTACGGTCAACAAATGACCCTAACATGATTCAAAAAGGAAAACAAGTGACAAACTGGGTCAACAATGAGAACAACCTGATGTGCGGCGATCGGATGGTCAAAAAAGTGATTGAGACCACAATTAAAACTCAGCTAGCTGAGTTTGAGCAAAATTGATAAACACATATCGAAACTGGACACAACTACTTTTGATGAAGTCATGACTCACCTATTATTGCATAGTAATGGAGATGGTACAGTTCCGAACTCCATATATACCATCCTTACTCTTAGCGGTGCAGCTGAATCCTGACTCTTAGCCATGCAGCTGAACAAGTGGTTTACTCTCGTTCCCACCTTAACAATGTGTCATCATCTGCTTTGCTCCTTGACTACTCGCATGAATTGGAGGTATTGGGAAGCTCTCAATTGCACGTTGACAAGTAGCCATATACAGTACATGTTGTCGAGTTTAGTAGTGAAGAACCCATGGGATTTCATCAAGTACATTTGCCAGGTCACGTTACATAAGGGTGTTTCTACTATGAGGGTGCTCAATGTGTCACCATTTGCCAGGTAACGTTACACGAGCAGGTGCGTGCGGTAGCTACTCCTCAACGCAGACCAAGTGAGTGTGACAACGGCTGCTCAGAGCGGAACAGGTAGACAGGGGTCAGCTGGGCAGTGAGGCCGTGGCCGATGTGACAGAAAGGACGGATGCAACCATTGCACGTTATGTGTTTGATGAAATGCCTCCCGAGAGAGAGGAGAAGAAGAATAAGATGATAAGGTGGAATGCAAGTGTCAAAACCACGCCATGTCATTCATGGTTTCCGGTAAAATCTGGTTTTGGGTGAAACATACACGGTTTTCAGACTTGAGGAGCCAAATGTCGCCCAAAATTCCTTTTACTGACAACGGGTGGATTTTATTATCTTAAAATGAAGCATTAAGGGGTTACAAACATAGTGAACCCACACCCGGCCTCTACATAGCACGATCTTGATGTGAGGTGCCAGGCAAATGAAGACCGTGCTTGCGCAAGTGACAGTCAAGCCATGACAAAGGTCAGTCGCCACCAATAACTCTGAAAAATGAAGGTCGTCGTCGCACTTTGAAACAGAGATCGACGGAGGTAGCTCCCTGACACCGTCAAAATCCCATTTGGGACTCTCCGGCCGTCTTGCACCATCCTCATGTTTGGTCGTTCTCGTCCGTCGTGGTAGAATCACACATCAAAACAAACTCGCCATCGCCACCAGATGTGAAGATTCCAATCCCAATCCCATCTCGACAATCATCAAGCAGTGTAGAACCACGCCTTTGCCTACGCGCCCGAGCGGAGATCTGCCGTACCAAGACGTATTAGGCTGACACTGCCGCCTGCTTAACTGCAAATGGAATCTTAGCCATTGGCGTCTCAGTACCATAGACTATCATCCCAGACATAAATCCATCATCGCCGCTGCACATCCGTACCCTCTGCCTCAAGCCGCAATCCATAGATCTCACTCTCGAGAAACGCCGAACAAGCTACCTCTGGCACGGGTGATTGAGTCAGCTCCAAGACAATGCCCAAAATTTCTGAAGGGACCAAATATAGACTTTTGGTGAACTTGAAAGATTAAATCAGTGACAAAAACTAGCCCTTCCGCCCACTGCTAGCAATAGATGTGGCTAGCGGATGTATGTTCCTAGCTTGAAAGCAACGGGGGTATTGAGTAGCAAAATGTTTCTGGGTACATTTGGGGTCGGTATGGGAGGGAACAAAAACAAATGAAGGGGCGACGAGAGGAATCCATCTAGGATGACCCATAGGAAAATACAACTTTGAGTTGGAGCTAGGGGGTACATTGCCCTGATTCTAGCTCTTCAAGGCGCAAGTTAAACGGATTATAGTTGCAGTGAAAAATAAACCGAGAAAAATGCTCAGCTATGAAAAGTAGACATCCTCCAGTCAATTTTTTAGTGGGAGGCAGTGACATTCGACATTGATGTGTCAATGTGGAGCCCGTTATATATACAGTAGACTCTTGTGTGAACTAAGTGTTATTGTATTAAACTCAATAAACATATATCACTGAGGAATTTCGTCCACTATTTAAGAATGTCACTTTTCCAACAAAATTGACCCATTTGAACATGGCATTTTTAACTGGATAGATCAAGAAGAGTTGTTATTTAATTGAAGAAAATGCAAGGAGAAGACCGGAAATATAGTTTAAGATTTCTCTATCTATTCCGTAGACTCTTGTGTGAACTAGGTGTTATTGTATTAAACTCAATAAACATATATCGAAAGTAGGCACAGTTATTCGTAATGAAGTCATGGCATACCTACCAAATGCCTATATTTATATACTGCCTAGTAATAGAGATAGTACAATTTGAGCTCTTACATATACCCTTGCCATTGAACTACCGTTTTGCTCCTTCCTACCTCAATAATGTGCCATATCTTGTCATCATTTGCTTTGCTCCTCAAGTACTCACAGGCATTAGAGGTGTCGGGAAACACTGACCAACGCGTTGTCATGTACTGATAGAGATGTCATTGGTCTTAATAAAGAATAGCCCATGAGATTTCAGTAAGTACGTTTGCTCGATGATGTAACAAGGGAGTGGTTCTACAGCTAAGTTTCCAGACACCATCTCCAGTGAACTTGCTTCAAATTCGGAGGGTTGAATGAACTTCATGGTTCAATTCGGAGGGGAGCCATCGCCTTTGGTGGATCCCCTATTAAGAAGGCAAAGAAGAATTAGCAGGAAGAGATCCTTATAAAAAATATGTTAGTACTCAGTGGAAGAAATCATCGCCTTTGATGATTTTTTGTACATAGTTAATGTCCCCATGAACCTTTTATTCTTTTTCACAACTCTAATTTAGCAATTGCTGCTCACCATAGATCTCACCAATACCATCTCCAACAACAACAGTACCAATATCTATTCTCTCATGCTAGTGTTAAAGCTCACACACAACTAAAGAATAGCAAGAGAAGCAAAGCATTTCAGATTGCTTGCTCCAGAAGAGAATCGTTGCGGTCTTCAAATCCAAAGAATCATTCTCTTATCTTACCATGAAATAGATTTATGTTGCCATACATACAAAAATCACAGAGCTTGAGTTCCTTGTAGTATTGAATACTCCCTATACATACAAAAATCACGGAGCTTGTAGTATCTATGATGTCATACATACAAAAATCTCTTGGTTCTCTAGAAAGCGCGTGCTCCTGCGCTAAAAAATATATTTTTTGAAATTCTAAAATAATTAAAACAAAAATTCTAGGTGTTCTTTGTCACATCCAAATGTTGCATACAAATTTGTAGGCAAAAAGACTAGACATTTTGGCCTGTGCAAAAAAAAACACCAAATGTTACCCCAAAATCTTTAGTGATCTAAAAGATCTTATATTTCTTTACAGAGGGAGTACTTAACAGTAATGGATCCTTTACTCATTTTCAAATTTGTAATACTTCATCCAATGCAAAATTATGTTTCAGGATTCAGTTAGCACACAAATCATGAGAATGTACATACTTCCCAAGTGCTCACAAAATCATTATTATCAACTATAAATGATCCCAACAGAACAAGGAGCAAAGCTTGATGGAGTACAAAGGAAAAGTGATCCTGACCACAATAGACAGCTGCTATGCAGAGCAATAATTGACTGCAAGAACTATGACATACACAAGAATTTGAGAATGATACTATGACACTACTGTTAGAAGAGAGAGAGAGGAATTGGTGGAATAGTTGTTGTATTGGTTGAGCCTCGTGGGCATATATATAGGAGTAAAATGATCTACTTGGAGTACAAGACAAGCCAGAACAATTCCTAGTCTATCTCTTCTTTCCTAATAAACATTATACTCAACATCCCCCCGCAGTCACAACGGTAGCGACGCAGACGGTGAGACTGGAGAAGAATCCGAAGGCAAGCCGACGGACACCCCCCCCCCCACAGTCGTAACGGTCGTTGCATCGCGGAAGTCGTTGCTGGAGTGGAAGCCAACAAGGTTGCTCAAGCAAGGCGGTAGCCCTTTGTGCCGTTTGTCGAGGTAGCCGAGAGCGTAGGGTGGTGGAGCCATGGTCGAGGTAGCCGTGCGAAGAATGCCGTGGTCGATGTCGGGTCGGGGTAGCCGGTGTCGAGGAAGTCGTCGTGGAGCCGCGGGCGCAAGGGGGCGCCGAGTTAGTATGCTGATCTAAAGATTTAATTGCAAGATCTAAAGATATACCTTCAAGCACTCACTTCCCCGGCAACGACGCCAGAAATAGCTTGATGTCTACACACGCTTCTACTCCTGTAGACTATGTTGGGCCTCCAACCGCAGAGGTTTTTAGGACAGCAGCAATTTCCCTCAAGTGGATGACCTAAGGTTTATCGAACTCAGGGAAGTAGAGGTTGAAGATGGTCTCTCTCAAGCAACCCTGCAACTAAGATACAAGAAGTCTCTTGTGTCCCCAACACACCTAATACACTTGTTAGATGTATAGGTGCACTAATTCGGCGAAGAGATGTTAAATGGCAAGTGATATGGATGGCAAAACAAAGTAATATAAATCTGTAATAAAAAGTGCAGCAAGCAAACAAGTGGTAAACGTGAGCACAAATGGTATTGCAATGGTGGAAACAAGGCCTAGGGTTCATACTTTCACTAGTGGCAACTCCCAACAACATTAACATAATCGAATCACATGATATTTCCCATAAAACATGCAATGGAGACGCAACCGGAGGTCATTCCTTCGTGGTCAAGAGAGGACGAGAATTATGTAGGGCTACAGAAGCACACCTCAAAGTTCGTAGTTCTCCATCTAAGGATTTCCCAATGTCACCGCGGCCATCCAAAGAGAGTCCCACAATCACCACAACATATCTAAAGGATAGTCAAAGACAAGCACCAAGAGACTCTCAATCTTCAATCAACACACAAGAGAGGAAATCACTCATGAAAATATTTTTCTAATCCATGTCCAATAGACCGCTGTCACCTTGGTCTCGGGGATTATACTAGATAAAGACAAGTGAGTACATCAATCCAATACATAGAGGAAGGGGAAATATCATGGGATCACCCTAGATTAACATAGCCTATGATCACAACGAAGATCACATCATGGGAGAGAGAGATAACCACATAGCTACACGTACGAGCCCTCGGCCCCGGAGAAGACTACTCACACATGGACATGGTGAGGAGGAGGTTGATGATGGTGTTGATGGAGAGGTGCAGCCCCGCGAGGAGGCGGCGGCCGGCGGCGGCCACGGAGGCGGCGGCAGCGAGAAGGAGACGGCGGCGGCCCTAGGGGGCGGCGGCGGCCCTTGGGGGCGGCGGCGGCCCTAGGGGCAGCGGCTCCTTGGCCCCCCTTCTTCCTTGTGGATGGTGCTGCAATGTTGCTGGTCCTCCCCTCCAAGCCTGCAGCTTGGGAGGAGGAAAATTCGTGGCCCTTGGTGACCTAGGTTTCCTCTCTTTATATAGACTCTCGGATTCCCGTCATCAGATTTTGGGCCTCAGTAAAACGGGCTTTACTCGGCCGTCCGGACTCCGATTGTAGCGACCCGACCCAAATGGATCGAAGTCTCTGTGCTTAAGTGTCATCCCTCGATCGGTATGCTGACACACACAGTACTCGATGAATTATAACAGAGTTCAATCACACACTTTATTACATCGAGGTCATCAAAAGAGTATTTATTACAATAATATGGCCAAAGGCCATCAAAATAAAAGTAACTGCGGAAGCATCGAAGGTAAATGAGTCCATCCAACTCCACGGCAAACTGAGTGCAGAACAACGACCTATCGCACCTTTAATCCTCGTCGGAAAACTCTGCAACATGAGACGTTGCAGCCGTGTAGGTCAGCACATGGAATATGCTGGCAATGTCACACCATAGAAATAATAATAAAGAAAAATACTATCTCTATATGCAAATTTAGCTGGTGGAGGCTCTAAGTTTAATTTTTGCATAAAGCCAATTTTTACCCTACAACAAAGGAATACATTTTTATTTACTACTAAGTTAGAAATGCCATTATTGAGAAGGTTCCTCCAACTCAATCCCAAAATTCCCAAGTTATTAGTAACCCAATGATTTCATTAAATAAAGTGATGAGATCAACCAATAATTCACTTCTAGATACTCAAGTTGTCCATAACCGGGGACACGGCTAATCATGATTAGTTTGTACACTCTGCAGAGGTTTGCTCACTTTTCCCCACAAGACTCGACCACCTCCATGATCGGAAGATCGAGACATAGTCTTTCTGAAGTATTTCCTCCAAACCCTGGGTAGATCGGTACACCTACTTTCCCCTACATCAGTTGTCTACCACGGAAAGAGGTCACACAACTTACTCAACTATGCCAGAGCCCATAATGGCTTGTGGCTGCACACGGAAGTTTCTAGGCATGAAATATATTATGATCCCTTTGAGCCTGGGTGGCGGACCTAGGGTAATCACACGGGTACTCCGGGATTCCCCTTGGGCAAGCACTGGTTTCTCCAGTTGCCCCAAACAATCCACCCAGATGTGTATTAAAGTTGCCACCTTATGTTGTCCCAAAATTATTATCTCTCGCAGCTTGCATGGATCACACATACCAATCCCCGTCTACGAGCATGGCTAAGCAATATATGATATAACGAATAAATCCCGGGGTGATAAAAGGTCATAGGTTCCTACCACATAAACTACAAAGCATAATCACATGTTCCCAATCCTACTCATGCAATCTTTGAGGGTGAAACTAATGCATAGTAAAAACTGGGTATTGAAAATTATGATCAAAGTGTGAACTTGCCTTGCTGACGTTCGTTGAACTCTAAAGATTCATAGTAGCAAGCTTCGCACTCCGAATGATCTAGCGTAAGCAAGCAATAACATACATAAGCATACAAGCAAAGAATCAAAAAGAAAACGAATAAAAAGACTTCGAAAAACTCCAAAAAGACAAAAATAAAGTTTCTGTACAGAATATATTTTTCACAGCAACAAAAATAAATGGTTTTGGTTTTAACAGAAGGTACATGTCACAAGCTTCGATTTGCAAAAAGAATCACCCAAAACGGAGTTACGAAACTCAAGTTATGGCCTAACGAAGTTTGAATTCAGATCTGCTTGAATTCAAATTTTAAAATTTTCAAAAATATATTTCGTTTGGTTCTCTGGATAGAGGATATTTTTATGAAACCGTAGGAAAAAGATTCAACTAAATCGGATCTATAGGCTAAAAGATATACTAGAAACAAGATTCAGTAAAGAATCTGAATTGGAAAATATACTGATAAAAGAGAAAAAAATTCGGACAGGGTGTTCACCGGACTTGTCGCCGGAGACGAGGAAGAAGGTGGCTCCGGTGTGTTTCGGTGAAGGACGCGTGCGGGACGGTGAAGAGCAACGTGAGGAGGATCCGAGGAGCAGTACCGCAGTGTCGGTATCGCCTCCTGGCGTGGTGGAGAAGCCGCCAGAATACACGAACTCCGGCGAGCAATTGGAGAGGTTAGGGAGGGGGAAAAGCTCCAGAAGGAGAGGGCTTCGGACGAGGGGTGAGAGGGGCTCGCGGGGTGCCTTATATAGGGCTTGGGGAGGTCAGAATCCGAGAAGACTATGTTATTTAATGGTGGCTGTTTCTCTGCCTCGTAATGGCCATTACAGGCGACTCCAAGGCGCACTAGGAAGGGGAAGGGGTAGAGGAAGGCGAGGGGAACCGGTTCCGGCAGTTATTGAGTTGGGAGAGGGAGAGGAAGGGAGGGATCGAGGTACAGGCGTTCATGGCTATTGCTCTATGTTCATGTTCCTGTAACGACGAGGAGGAAGATGGCCATCGGTTGGGCTGGAAGATATGGGCCTTAGTGGAAAAAAAATGAGACCCAAGAAAAAAGAAAGACAGAAAAAAATATAAAGATAGAAAATAGAAAATATTTTTATATAGGACATATATATATCAAAAAATTCAGAAAAATAAATCCTACAAGATGAACAATTTTTCAGAGGCTAAATAAAAACTTTATAAAAATACATTTTTCAAAAAAAATCCAAATGAAACTCAAATTTGCATTCAAAGCTTTTGGCATTGTTTTCTTCTGACTTTTTGGAGTGTCATGTTAGCTCCTCTCATACTTTTGAACAAGTATCTCGTCAGGGATTTTTGAAATAAATTTCAATTGCCAAGTAGAATTCAAAGTCAGATAAAATTCAAATGCCTCTGAAATTTCCAAATGACACTCGAATAAAAAAATGCATAGATGCTTAGCTAATAATTGTAAAACATTCCAAATTGAAAATTTGGGATGTTACACCGATTTGGACGAATTTTATATCCAGAAGCATCGCCTCGAAATTCCCCACAACTTTCGCAACTAGACTTTTTCCGTTTGTCGTCGTCTTCGGGCCGGAACGTGACCATCTTTAAAAACGTTCTCAGACAGATTTCAGGAAAGTCAGAGTCCTACTCCAATACGACTCCTTTTGCGTTTTTGTCAATTTCCAAGTAATTCCTACACAATAAAGTGTAAAACAAGAACATTGTGCACTTTTGCAACCATTAGTAGGTTAGTCCAAATATGATCAAAAGTGTATGGAAGTGTATAAATATCATAGCAATATCACACAAAAGAGGCATGGAGCAAGCAGAAATTATAGATACGTTTTGGACGTATCAACATCCCCAAGCTTAATTCCTGCTCGTCCTCGAGTAGGTAAATGATAACAAGCATAATTTCTATGGTGACATGCTATTAACCATATAAGAACTTTTCACAGTCACATGACAAGTGCTTACTGAGACAATGAATCTGTAGTAATTAAGTCGCCTCATGAGAAAATCACAAAGAACTGAAAGTTTTACAATATGATACTGAAACACTCAATAGATTTGTAGTGAGCATGGTGTGCAAATATGATAAAGTGGTACCTCGCTTGCCCCCTTTAGTGAAGCAAAACATAAATGCAGGGGCACCTCCAAGGTTTAAGTGACGACTAGATACAATGATTTCAGAATAAACGATATCATAATCATGCAAAAGACAATGGTACTTTGGGACAATGCACATTACACTCAGAATGACAATCATGCTCTCAATAGTTGGTGCTTTAAAGAAGGTGGAGACTCGCGAACCGTGGCTTTTGTTGGCAAGGTTGAAAACCCGTGATCGGAAACAAAAACTAAACATGTACCAGAGCTCTTGGTTTTAAAAACAGAGGTAATAATTATTTTTTTAGAATATGCATATTTCGTCAACGAATGCTAGCAGATAACTCAATCACTTCTTGAGCTGGACAAGTTTCGAGGAACGGCTCCCGAATGAGGACGATCACATCCTCTTAATCTCCTTTGTTTATCACTGCCAAAGTTTTCTGATTTCTCATGAACAAAGCGTGAAGGAGGGTTTGTTTGTTGTATAATTTTTTTAATGAGCCGGGCGCACTCTTTGCCAGTTCCTTCTCGTATTATGGGTTTGCGCATTAGACATGCAATCCCGGGGTGAAGCTTGTCCAAC
Source organism: Secale cereale (assembly GCA_902687465.1). Lineage (NCBI taxonomy): Eukaryota > Viridiplantae > Streptophyta > Magnoliopsida > Poales > Poaceae > Secale > Secale cereale. The sequence continues at coordinate 767,677,482 of LR738712.1, forward strand.
TTAAAAAGATCATGAATTAACTACTACTTCCTCATGAGCTAAAACAGAGGCACAAAAGAGAAATGCTTTTTTTTGAATAATTTCGAGATGGTACAAGAAAGTCTTCATTAGGAATGGCAGGTAAATACCATGTATAGGAAGGTATGGTGGACTCATATGGCATAACTGGTTTAAAGGATTTTGGATGCACAAGCAGTCAGTCCGCTTAGTACAGGCGAAGGTTAGCAAAAGACTGGGAGCGACCAACTAAGAGAGCAATGACGGTCATAATCATGCAGAGCGACAAAGCAACATTGAATCGGGCATGGAAGTTATATCGCTACTCAGAAATTAAAGATCATCCAGGCTTGATGGACTTTCTTTACAGTCTTAAATATGCGTGAGCATATGCCAAGTCAATCAAAATAAATTCTTGGAGGAAGATATCACTAAACCATACCACATCATAGGCAAACAAATCATGTTGGTACTCCAATAACACATTGAGAACCCCCCAGCTATTTGAGACTAACCATAAGAAAACATGAACTACCAAGCACCATTATGCACATAACATTTTTATCACAGACATATCAACTAGTGCAACAGAAGCCAACTCTCTTAACAAGATAAGCATGATAACTAAAGAGAGTTCCAGCGACTAACTAAACAAAAGCTCTTTAAAAAGAAAAGCATGAAAACTAAGAGCTAAGCATGACAGCAGCTATTGAAAGACAAAGAACACACACAGCAAAGATAGACATGAAAATTCTATGTTATGTTCTAGGTTGAAGTGGAGCGTGTTTCTCTCCCACATAAAGAAAGCTGAGTTCCAACTCGTTATGAACAGCAAGCAAAGCTAAAGAAAACAAAAAAAAGGGAACTAAAAGCAAGACGCTCCAAGCATAGCACATAACACATGAAGTGATAAAAATATAGTGGAACGAAAGACGAACTGATAATGTTGATGGAGAAGGGGATGCACGGGGGCATCCCCAAGCTTAGACGCTTGAGTCTTCTTGAATATTTCTTGGGGGTGCATGGGGGCATCCCCAAGCTTGAGCGTTTGACACTCCTGAATCTTTTTATCATCTTCCCTCGCACACTTGAAAACTCCCTTCATACATACACTACAAGAAAAACAGCGTGTAGAGACGCTCATTTTCACAGCTAGAGACGCGTTAGTTCATCTCTAGGCAAAAATAGAGTCGATTTAGTAAAGCGTCCCTGGAGCGTCTCCTCACGGACCGCCTCAAAATATATAGACACGCTTGGTTAGCGTGTCTACATGGTATAAGACGCTATATTGGGACGTTCAAAATCGTCTCTACAAAAATAGAGACGTTCTATTACACGCTTGGATCGCGCCTCTACTCATGTGGGCCCAATCCTTACACGCTATGTTGAGACAATATATTCATCTCTAAATATGAATAAGCTTCTTTGTGTTTATGGAGTATTTTACTTTAATCCTTTTTGAAAACTGATTTTACTTTGTATTCCTCATTTCAAATTGAGTTAATTTATTATGATAGGGATGCATCTGTAGATTGATCAAATATCACTATATAAAGGCATCAATCCACATCACCAATTGCATTCACAAGAAATCCATTCTCACAATTAGCATCCTTTGAATCAAATCTAGGACCAAATACATCCACTAAAAGTGTATGAAGTTCACAACTGAATCAAATCAAACATTATATAAATAATTAAGAGAAGATCTACAAACTAGAACTAAGCTTTCCATATATTATACATAATATGTCTTCATTTAAAGACTGATTCTTGTGTAGTTGCTCCTTGCTCCTACAATGCTTCCAAATTCAAATTCTCAACTACTCTGGAAAAAAAACAAGCATAAGCTTAGAGCAAGATGAAATGTTCTTTTGATGAAACTGTGAGAGATGTACCGTACAAATGGCTTGAGGTTGTCTTCGAGCACCAATGTCTTAGGTTGTGTTGAAGTGGTCGGCTTTGGCTTTTTGACCTAAAACCCAAGATACTTCACGAAAGGTATATAGCCTACTAATGTATTTTCTTGATGTGCATAGTGATGCGGGAAGTTATACACTTGGAGCACCTTACTTGGTCGCATTGCTAATTCCAGCATGAGCATTTTCCGATTCTTGACCACCATATACATTTGAGGTTCAGTGCAACTGTAAGTAAACTTATATACAAAAAATAGGCATTGTATGATAATGATGAAATTTATGCACACGGACACAAATAAACTAGTGTAACCCATTCCCTGTTAGTGAACAGTTGGTTCGGTAAGTTGATTCTTCAGGGCCATGATTGGCTTTATCAAACTTTTCAATACATGCTTTTGCCAGTTTAGTTTAAGTTGTAATTAAAAAAACTAATCATAGCCATTACTTGGTATTTCAAAAATAATTTATAAATGAGAGTTATGAGATTTATTATCACCTTCTCTTTGATATGATAGATTTCAGCAAGGTTAGCGATCAAAATATGATAATATGCATGTCAAATAAAGATGTGGTAATTAATCAAATGATGGACAACAAATTTGTTCAAAGTGGTAGAATTTGCATATGGTAATCAAACTATATGATGACATAGAGAAGATCTATAGAACATGGCTGATTCAATTTATTGATGGACCTCTATGTTGGGCTAGAGTTGCCTTAATTTGATACATACTATGATCATCAAATAAGAAGCATCCTTGGATGTCAACAACATGTACCACACACGCTTTGAAGAGAACAACGCAAGTTGAATAACAAAATTTAGTCAAGCTTCAATAGTTCCACAACACCATAAATTTCACCAGACTTAAGTAGTTGAACATCGCAAGAGGTACAAAATAAATATTTCACACCCTAAGCTATATACCATGTTATAAAATATGCATTGAAAATACATTAGTATGCAGTACTAGTACATCAAGAAAAATTCTCTATTGGTCAATCAGATATAAGAGAACATTGAATTTGCTCTTCGACAGAATACAGTTAGCTATCACCTGAGCTCGCGAATGAAAGCAATCATATGGGCCATTAGCAATTTCATTTCTATCTTGTTGGTAAATGTACTCAACTTTTGGACAAATATGTTCACGAAAATTAAAGCCGCTCATGGGTACATAAAAACCCGCCAAGCATTTTACAATGATTTGGGGACGATGACTCTCAAATCAGAAAGCCACAGATCAAAAGAGGAAATAAGTACAGAAAATTTAAGTTGTTCTGGAGAAAGAAAAAATCACTTATGTTTTGCCGACTTGCATTGCACGTAAAGTTATGCCCAAAATGTTATTCTTGAATTGGGAACAATGTAGTGTTGTAGTATATTCCCAATAAATCATGCTCAATGGTACTTGAAGCGAATATACTCCACAAGACCATGTCATCAGAACTAAATTTTGAATGAACTATACTATATAGTCATCAAGCTGTTGCATTTTCTCAGTATGTTAGCAATTCAACACATCATGTATTTATGTGTTTGAACATTGTGTGAGATTGAACCGGAATTCCTTCCATCCATGAAATGGAACTCAAGGTAATGGAGAGATCAAGAATAAAAATGACTTACCATGTTATATTAGAGATGCAAATCAGTAACTTTTTCCACATGCAGGCAGGAGCTGGACCTCCAAATGTGTTGTGCCCACAAACCTGCACGCAATACCTGATAAACCTTCTGTTTAGATTAAGAATCAGTTAGATATACCATTTTCTGTACTGTATGCACCCACCATTAGATCTGAATTTCAAAGAAATAACAGTTCATTTACATGTAGAACTAAAACTTGCTGCAATGACATATCACAATGAAGAATTAAAAGAACCCACTTCCACATGTTTTTTTTCTTAAAGTGGTAAAAAAGAACAGTCTAGGAAACGAAAACTGCCCTCTTAGCTAGTAATCGTTATGATGTATGTGCTACTCACAAATCACATACTCAGACAGAGTCAAAAGAGAGCAAAAGTACACAAACTAGCGAAAAGATGAAACAGAGATGCGGCATGTACCTAGGCAAGAGAACCAGCCACTGTGGTTGCACTGGTGTCCACCACCATGCCGTCAAGTGGCGGCGACCGTGGCGAACAGGGTGACATGGGTTGATCATCCAATAGGTGGGGGTTATATACTCCTAAAATAGCGGGGCGGAAGATTCGGGAAGAGGCATTTGAAGCTGTTCCCTTAAAAATCAGAATGAACCTCGTAACCCATCATAATCGTAAGATGAACGCGTGAATCATACCCACGCTCTTCCCGAATATTACATGTGTCATCGCACAAAAATCCACCGAGAGGCGAAAAAGAACTACAAAAAAAGAGGAGAAAATCGATTCCTAAGGGAGATTCAGTCTTACTTATAGTCTCATGTCTGCATTTCTGCACAATACAAAAACAAGAATTCACAATAATTACTAGTTGTAGCCAATATACAACCGAATAATAAGTTAACAGAAGCGAATAACTTCCCTCCCATTGGCGTTGAACATTACCACTTAAAAGATGACAAGTTCATAGTTCAGTACTAGTTATAGGTTAGTAACTAACAGCCTAACAGGCCAGCACCGTTTGACACAAATAAATCAATCGATTGTGTACTGGGATGATATGAACATGAACGCGCAAAAAAAGAGTTGACTATGTAGCACTTGTAGACAGAGGAGCGTGGTCGCAGGACGCCCTGGAGCTGCATAGACGAACGGGGCAAATCACGCGCGCGAGGGCCGGTGCTGGTTCGGTGCCCGTGGAAGGGGAGGCGGCAAGCAGCCGAACATGCCGCTAATTTGATTGATTGATGGTAAAAACTGCAGACGACATGGGATTCAAGGGATCACCTACTTGACGGGCCAGAGGGTGAAGATGCTTGCCGGGCGGTGCAGCGACGGAACACACGGCAGATCTTCAGGTGGCGGATGACACAGCCGTGGAAACGGTTAGGTGACGGAGAGGACAACGTCGGGAGGAGCACGGCATGGCGACGGTGAGGACGACGGACGCCGACGGGCTCCAAGCCTCCAACTACCGAGCTTGCCGATGGACAAGAAAGGGAATCGACGGTGGTCGGAGTTAGCGGCGGAGGGCATCGCTTCGCGGTAGGGCTGCTGCCGCACGGGGAGGGGGAATGGGCGGCGCGCGAGGTGGGCACGACGCCGGTGCAGATCGGAATCTGGAGACTGGTGGTTGGGAGATGGCGGCGTGGGGTGATATTTGGGATATTTGGGATTATAGGGAGAGAAAAATCAAGAGACGCAGGAAGGCTTTTTTAGGACGGGGGCACGGGAAGACTTAGGCGGTAAAGAAAATAATTTACAGCGCCAAATTTCGTTAAGCGAAAATAGTTTAGGAGCCCCAAATTTGGTTAAGCAAAAAAATCCGGAGAAAATGGATATATATCACATATATGGATATATGTTCCCTAAAAATAACATATATGGATATACACATCCAATGTAATATACACATTATTTAATAAAAAGGTATAATGCTTGATCGATCAAACGGGCGGAGTGAGACTCAAAATAACAAGGTAGGCATCCTCAAACTGTGAGTGTGATGCGGCAACAATCCGGGTTACATAAGTGTTATTCCTTTGCATATTGGTATTATAACCGTGGTCCATAGATGGTTTGGTGGTATAACATCTGGGTGACAAACTCGGTTAATAGAAAGGTAGGTCGTAGATTAAAAAAATAATAGACAAAAAAGGTTCACAAAGGTCTATGTCATCTAGCCATTGACATTGTGGTACACGATATGTCGAGATGAAAATGGTCACATAAACCTTATCTTTTCAGAACAACGTCACCACCGTCAACATGCCTCTACGAAATTCTAACCCTCACCTATATATGAAATGGAAAGAAAGCCATAAGTACCTGGGTGGTGGCCAGTGAGGAAATGACATGAGCTTATCGCCTCACGTAATTACCCATTCACGCATATGAATTTTAGCATGGTTAATTTCAATAGCTATCAAAGGTGTAGAATTTTGTGATTATTTACAGTTTTATCAACTCCACAAATAGATGTGCTACTAAAACGTCTCAAAAATCGTCTCTACTTTAACTAAAAATACATATTTCTTTTCTAAATGTCTAGTTATAGGAAGACATTTGTAGCGCTTTATAAACGTCTTAGGAAGCGTCTCTAACCTCCTAGTGTCCATGAGCTTAGAGACGAATACAAAGAGCGTCCCATAAAAAGCGACTATACGTGCCTATTTTGTTGTAGTGATAACTCATCATAATCTGATTAGCGAGGTTAGTACCCATAATAAAATAATTGTTCCTTGCTGGAAATAAGGATATTCTTGAAGGTCTACTGTTTCTCAAGATTGCCAAAAGGTTTTTGCAAAGAAAAAGCAAGCTCAAGGTTTGCAAAATGAAGGAAAGGCAAAACAGGACATAATCTGTGAAAAACAGACCAGCAGGTAGTAAATGATTTTTTCGGAGCACTTCTGCAACTCAAATCAAAAAACTCAGAACAGACGCCCGAAAGCCAATTGTATAAGGCACGCTGTCGAAAAAATTCAGACCAAAAAGATGATCTGGTGATTTTATACGAATTTTTCTGTCCAAGGACAGAATCTGTTTCCTGGACAGCACGTCACAACTTTTGAACTTTCTTGCAATCAGAGGCTACACTTGGCACAAAGCTGAAAAATAAAGATACAATGATGTTGCTACAGTAGTAACAAACATCAAGACCACTAAAAACTGAAAGAACAAACTGAAAGCAAAAATAACAAGGGTTGTCTCCCTAGAGCTCTTTCTTTATAGCCATAAAGATAGGCTTAAGACTTTAATGATGCTCTCGTAGGAATAAGAGTTGAAGAACAAAAGAGAGCATCAAGAAGCAAATACAAAACACATTTAAGCCTAACATGCTTCCTATGCATAGGAATATTGCAATAGAATAATTCATTGAAGCACAAAACAATAAGCATAGGAAGACAAAACAAGTGCAGCTTCAAGATATTCACCATAAAGAGAGGAAACTTCTTATTATTAAGATATTTAGAACCATGTCTCCCTCTCTCATTATAAATTTCAGTGGCATCATGGATGAACTCAGCAATATAACTATCACATAAGGCATTATTTCCATGATCCAAAAGCATAAAAGTGTCATTACTCTTCATATAAGCAAAATATTTCTTATTAGGAATAGTGAGAGTAAGACTATCATAATCATCATGGTAATCATCGTATTTAGGAGGCATATCATAATCATAATAAATTTTATCCTCAATAGTAGGTGGACTGAAAATATCATATTCATCATTGTAATCATCATATATAGGAGGCATAGTATCATCTAAGTAAATTTTCTCCTCAAAAGTTGGGGGACTAAAAATATCATGTTCATCAAACGTGTCATCCCCAAGCTTAGTGCTTTCCATGTCATTAGCAATATTGATATTAAATAAAAACATACTAATAACATCACCACCATCATGATTGTTATGCAAATAAAGTTCCAAAGGTTTTTTAATTTTCTCTTCGAACACATCATGTCCAAGTTCAAGGTAGAGCTTATAAAGCTCTCTCATATTTTTGTTGTTTTCCATTAAGCAAAACTAGTGAAAATAAAAACAAGAAACAAAAAGATTTAATTGCAAGATCTAAAGATATACCTTCAAGCACTCACTTCCCCGGCAACGGCGCCAGAAATAGGTTGATGTCTACACACGCTTCTACTCCTGTAGACTATGTTGGGCCTCCAAGCGCAGAGGTTTGTAGGACAGCAGCAATTTCCCTCAAGTGGATGACCTAAGATTTATCGAACTCAGGGAAGTGGAGTTTGAAGATGGTCTCTCTCAAGCAACCCTGCAACTAAGATACAAGAAGTCTCATGTGTCCCCAACACACCTAATACACTTGTTAGATGTATAGGTGCACTAGTTCGGCGAAGAGATGTTAAATGGCAAGTGATATGGATGGCAAAACAAAGTAATATAAATCTGTAATAAAAAGTGCAGCAAGCAAACAAGTGGTAAACGTGAGCACAAATGGTATTGCAATGGTGGAAACAAGGCCTAGGGTTCATACTTTCACTAGTGGCAACTCCCAACAACATTAACATAATCGAATCACATGATATTTCCCATAAAACATGCAATGGAGACGCACCCGGAGGTCATTCCTTCGTGGTCAAGAGAGGACGAGAATTATGTAGGGCTACAAAAGCACACCTCAAAGTTCGTAGTTCTCAATCTAAGGATTTCCCAATTTCACCGCGGCCCCCCTTCTTCCTTGTGGATGGTGCTGCAATGGTGCTGGTCCTCCCCTCCAAGACGGCGGCTTGGGAGGAGGAAAATTCGTGGCCCTTGTGACCTAGGTTTCCTCTCTTTATATAGACTTTCGGATTCCCGTCATCAGATTTTGGGCCTCAGTAAAACGGGCTTTACTCGACCGTCCGGCCTCCGATTTGCATGAATTTTATATCCAGAAGCATCGCCTCGAAATTCCCCACAACTTTCGCAACTAGACTTTTTCCGTTTGACGTCGTCTTCGGGCAGGAACGTGACCATCTTTAAAAAACGTGCTCAGACAGATTTCAGGAAAGTCAGAGTCCTACTCCAATACGACTCCTGTTGCGTTTTTGTCAATTTCCAAGTAATTCCTACACAATAAAGTGTAAAACAAGAACATTGTGCACTTTTGCAACCTTTAGTAGGTTAGTCCAAATATGATCAAAAGTGTATGGAAGTGTATAAATATCATAGCAATATCACACAAAAGAGGCATGGAGCAAGCAGAAATTATAGATACGTTTTGGACGTATCATATGGGCGCTGTGGTGTCGAAGTAGTGGTGCGCCGGGAAGAAGAAGTTGTTGACGACGCATCGCGGCGGGTTTGCCAAGCCCGGGGACACATCGTAGACGAAGGCACGCACCGGTGTTGCCAGCACCGGGCATGCGTAGACGGACGAAGACGAAGTTGATGAAGCGCCGACCAGGCTTGCCAGGCCCGGGGACATGTCATGGATGAAGGCACGCATCGATGTTGCCAGCACCGAGCATGCGTAGAAGAGGGACCTGCACGAGCTGTACGCCATGTCGGAGAAGTCGGAGGGGCCAGCAGATAAGAACTTGACGACGATTGCGGCGTCCATCGGCGTGGGGCCGATGTCACCAACGGTGGTCGGAGTAGACGAAGTGGTCGGGGTAGATGACGGCGACGCTGGCGACGGGCTGGTGCTTGGACGAAGACGAAGGGGTTGGACGGGAGCCGGGGGCGGCTACGAAGGTAGCGAGTGCGGCGGCGGTGCTCGAAGTAGGCGAAGAACCCTGACAGCGTGACGAAGACCGGCGCGGACGGTGACGTTCCCGCACCAAGGGAGATGGCGCGGCGCATACCACGAGAAGTCGACGCGCGGTGACGGCAGAGTGGACCGCGGGCCGCGGAGCTACGGCCCGAAGGGGCGACGCAGCGGCGGCAGGCGGACCGGGGCGACGACGGGGAGACCTCGGGGCGGTGGCGGGGACCGCGGGCCACGACGCTATGGCCCAAAGGGGCGACGCAACGGCGGTTCGCGAGTCGATGCAACCATACGACGGCCTCGGGGCGGCAGCGGGAACCGCGTATCGCGGCACTATGGCCCGTAGGGGCGACGCAGCGGCGACGCACGAGTCGATGCAGCTGCGAGGAGAACTATGGGGCGGTGGCGCTGCGGCCCGACGGGGCGACGCGGCGACAGCCCGTTGCTCGATCGGCGGAGGGGCGTGCTGAACTCGGGACAATCTTCACGGGACCTGCGGAGGCACGCGCAACCAACATGCCAGGTTGGTCGCGCGGTGTAGATGAGGCGGATCGCGACGGCGAGCGGGTGATCAAGCCGATCGCGCGCGAGGTCGGGGACGCCGCTCGATGGCGGCTTGGTGGCGGCGGAGTCCTGGATGAGGCCGGCAACGGCGGATGGCGTGGGACGTCAGCGCCGGCACCCGGGCTGCCAAAGCAGCGCCGGCGCCCGGGCAGCGAGGCCTGAGCGACCAACGGCGCAGCGGCGCCCGAGTTGAGGCAGCCGACGAGCCTGGTGCAGCCAAGGACGAGGCCGGCGAGGTAGACCACCGAGCCGCCGTGCAGACGCGGCGGAGGCAGGTGACGTGGATCGATGTGCAGGCCGGCGCGCGAGCGATGGCTATGATTGGCCGTCGCATGGGGCGAGGCCGCTGGGTCGGGGCGATGCAGGTGTTCCGGTCGGAGCAGGGCGGTGATGGCCGGCGCAGGGCGACGGGCGGACCGACGTGCGGACGGCGGCTGGCCCGGACGGGCCGCCTCGGCGCGCGTGGCCGCCGGGTCGGAGGAGAGGCCGGCTATTCACGCCGGGGTCAGAGTAGAGGCGCATGGGGGTCGACGGTGGCGGCGGGCGACGCAAACCGATCAAGATTAGATCGGAAAACCAAAAAGAAAAACGTTGATCAAAACGACTGGCGAGAGAGCGAAAAAATCCTGAGCAATGGCTCGGGAAAAAGACTCTCTTAGGCAGCCGGCCAACACGGCCGGCGGATGAACCCTAGGTACGGGTGGCGCGGTCCCCGACGGCGGTCATGAAGGCCGACCGCCCCGAGGACGGCGCGCGGGTGCGGAAGCGGCGGCGGCTAGGGTTTAGAACCCGGAAACTGATACCATGTTAGATGAGAGAGAGAGGAATTGGTGGAATAGTTGTTGTATTGCTTGAGCCTCGTGGGCATATATATAGGAGTACAATGATCTACCTTGAAGTACAAGACAAGCCAGAACAAATCCTAGTGTATCTCTTCTTTCCTAATAAACATTATACTCAACAACTAGGATAAAATAACTGAACCTACAGCTATAACTAAACAGCTAACCATCGACTACTCTGTTTTCAGTTGACACTGTCCAGAAGCTAGCACCGGATCATCATCTCTAGTCCATTGCTACAGAACTTTAAGTTACACTCTTCATATAAACAAAATCATATAAAATGGCTCGTTTTATCTCCGTCCTTCCGTGTAAATACAGAAGCCACTACCATGAACTCTCTTTCACCACATCAGACCGCCAAGTGAACCTGCCATCGTAAAAACGTTGTTTGGTTAGCCAAGCAGGTTGGACAAACAACAATAGTCCAAATTCCATTCATCGGTGTGATCCTTTGTGCTACCCGTGGAAAGTAGTTAGTTCAGCAGTAGGATTCTACCCAGAGAGAATATGCAAGGCAATGATACAATGCTCGTTGGCAAGCACTCAAAAATCAAGAAAACCAGATCGATTTTACATCAATAAAAATGAATATTTACGGAAAACTACCACATTTGACGGAAACGTGACAAAAAAACTACCACTTTACGAGTTTGTGCGAAAAACTACCACTTTTGTCCTAATCCGTGGCAAAAAATTACCAACTCCCGTAACCGCTCGCTTCGCCCGCGCTAAGCAGCAAATTGCCCGGCCGGTCCCACGATTCATGTGCCACGGTGGCCAATGGACGCCCGCCGCATGTTAACGGCCGTTAACGCCGCGCCTGCGGTCGGAAACGGCGGCTATCGGTCGGTCCAATAAGTGAGAGAGAGCTCAGCCAGTCATTCATCCTCCTCCTCCTCGCTCGCTCAGTCACTCCTTGTCATCCTCTCCCTTTCCCTGGTGCTCTTATCATATCGCCGTCGCCGCCGCCGCCATTGCTGCCGGTAGAACTTGAGGATGCCATCCTGTAATGACGAGGAGAGCTCGGACGAGGATACATGCATGGTTTCAATGGATCCTCAGCTCTTTGTTAGTGCATAATGGTGGAACAGAGTTAGGGTTAGGGTTAGTTTATCCACATTGGAGATTCCAAGTTGCTATTGGTTTGATTCCAAGTTTCTTTTGCAGGAAACCCCTGACAGTGTGGTTGATCCATCTTTCTGTTGTTCTTACACTGAATCTGAGCCGACGTGCATGATGCATCATCAGAGGCCGAAGAAGATGGTAGCTTTTGAAGGTGCTTTGACTAGGAGGCGATTCCTGGGTTGTCCTGTGCAGCAGGTATTAAATCTTGCACGCTTACTTGTTTAGTTGGCGGAGATCTATGGCATGTGATGTGTTTTGCTGATGGACATGTGTGGTGCAGCAACTATTAAGTTATGCAGAGATATGTGATGTGCAGAGATGTGTGTTGTGTTTTGAACTGAAACTGAAAAGTGCCATACAAATGGAACCATATATGTGAAAGTAGATCTTTAGTTAACTGAATTCAACAAATGACTCAACCTGAGAACACCTGTTAAATGTGAACTGTGAACTAAATATATATGTTAGCTTTTAACTGAATATAGTTAACTGAATTGAGTTTATGACTTGAGTTTTCTGTACTAAGTTTGTTACTAGGTGCATTGTGGTTAATTATAAATAATTGCTTCTATAGGATGTAGGTGTGAACTGTGGGATTGTGGAGTGGGTGGATGCTCCTTGGCCAGAGATTCTACAAAGGGGCCTAACAAGGATTTGGGACATGTACCATGAGCAAAACTTGGGTAGGGTGAAGGACAAACAAGCCCATGAGAAAGAGGTTGGCAAGCTAAAGAAGGAAATTGATTTCCTGTCAAACAACTACAGCCAGTTGGTGGAAGACGTATCCAAGATTTTTGACTATCAAGATGGCAAGATGTCTCATGACATGGACTATACCAGTCAGGCAATCAATGGTCTAAATGAGAAGAAGAAACAACTTGAGGAACAGACAAAGATTGAGTTAAGTATGGAAAAGCTGAAGCTTGCCAAGGAGCAAAGGTGCATTCTTCAAAGCCAAGCAGGTATCATTCAGGACATGAGGAAGGCCATGAAGGAAGTGGAGGGGGATAGGGACCTACTTAAGCAAGAGAAGAAGAAGCTGGAGTATCTGATTGTTGATCTGCTCAACGCTGGGTGGGCCAGCAAAGATAAGCTAGAGAGGATCAAGGCAATAATGAATGAGTGAAGTGGTTGATGTGTTGGTTAACTAATTAGTAGGCCTATATATATAGCTGGCCTTAGAATGTGATGCATGTTAGGTGTATATTTTGGGAAAGTTTGATGTGCTTTTAGAACCTGAATCAAGATGGTATGTGGGAGGAACTGTTATGGTTTAAGAAGCAGGTGGTTTATCTATGATGTAATGACTTTTATGTTAAGACCTACTATGCTAAGTGAGTACTCATGCTAAGTTAAGTAAGTAAGACTGTTTTATTCATGATGAGGTTGTTTTACTGTGCATATATTATGTGTAGCCAGTATCTGCATATATATCCTAGCTAACTAAAAGTAGTGACATACTTGGAAATGATAACACTGACAGTAGTGACATACTTCAAGTAGATAGCAAGTAGATAACAAGCATAACTGAACATAGATAGCAAGTACATAGCAAGTAGATACTGAACATAGATAGCATGTTCATCCAGCTGGCATACGATAGTCTGACATAGATAGAACTGATATGGAACAGCCCTAGGACTAGGAGTCACATAGTGCTGACCAAACATCACATTTTAACTTACTGAACTAAGATACAGACGAAACTAAACATTTCTGGTACTGACGAAACTGAAGAGAGCATCTCAGTCCTCCTTCAACATCATCGGGCATTGGGAGCGCCGCACCACATTCTTCTTCACCGCCGCCCTCTTCACGGCAGCTTATCCACGTGAATTGGGAGGTTCTTGTCCCCCTCCACGGCGTCGAGGACATGCGCCAAGAGCTGCACATCAGGCTCATCGTCGGAGAGTACGACGACCTCCTCCACCTCGTCGTTAGAGGACTCGCTGTCAGATTCGTCAGAGGAGCAGTCTTTAGAGTCGTGAGAGGACTCAGCGTCAGAGTCATCCTCTAGCCCGAGGACCCATGGATTGCGCCTCTCCCACTAGGCGTTGTTGATGGGGGCTGGGAGAGCAAGGACAGCGTCGGTGATGTGATCCGCAGCAGCCTGCGGCGTGGTGGATGAGCGATACATCCACCAACGAGCGCTCTGCCTGGGGTTAGGGGAGCGCTGCACCTCGCGCATCGCTCACAGGAGAATGGTCACCGGCGGGACGGTGCGGCCGGCAAGGAAAGTGAAAGATCGTGAATAGGCGCTTTAAAATAATTACGGTTTAGGCTCGAACAAATGCGGAATAAACCTAGCGGTTAATTTGTCAAGCACAAAACCTACAACAACTAGGCTCTCCTATGTGCACCAACAACTTATGCTAAGCAAGATAAACAACTAGGTGATAGCAAGATATATGACAAGAAGCAATATGACTATCACAAAGTAAAGTGCATAAGTAAAGGGCTCGGGTAAGAGATAACCGAGGCATGCGGAGACGACGATGTATCCCGAAGTTCACACCCTTGCGGATGCTAATCTCCGTTTGGAGCGGTGTGGAGGCACAATGCTCCCCAAGAAGCCACTAGGGCCACCGCAATCTCCTCACGCCCTCGCACAATGCAAGATGCCATGATTCCACTAAGGGACCCTTGAGGGCGGTCACCGAACCCGTACAAATGGCAACCCTTGGGGGCGGTCACCGAACCCGTACACTTTGGCAACCTATGGGGCCGGTCACCGGTACCCGTCAAATTGCTCGGGGCAATCTCCACAACCTAATTGCAGACCCCGACGCTTGCCCGGAGCTTTACACCACAATGATTGAGCTCCGAACAACACCAACCATCTAGGGCGCCAAGGCACCCAAGAGGAACAAGCTCTAGGGTGCCCAAACACCCAAGAGTAATAAGCTTCTCAAACTTCACTTCCACGTATCACCGTCGAAAACTCAAACCGATGCACCAAATGCAATGGCAAGGGCACACGGAGTGCCCAAGTCCTTCTCTCTCAAATCCCACCAAAGCAACTAATGCTAGGGAGGGAAAAGAGAGGAAGAACAAGAAGGAGAACACCAAGAACTCCAAGATCTAGATCCAAGGGGTTCCCCTCACCTAGAGGAGAAAGTGATTGGTAGAAATGTGGATCTAGATCTCCTCTCTCTTTTCCCCCAAAAACTAGCAAGAATCCATGGAGGGATTGAGAGATAGCAAGCTCGAAGAAGGTCAACAATGGGGGAAGAACACGAGCTCAAGAGATAAGGTTCAATGGGGAAGAATACCCCCTTTTATAGGTGAGGGAAAATCCAACCGTTATCCCCACCAACCAGCCCGCATTCAGCGGTACTACCGCTCTACGGAGCGGTACTACCACTGGCTGGAGCGGTACTACCGCTTGGCTCAGCGGTACTACCGCTGGGACCAAGCACAGCGCCAACGAGAGAAAAACGAAGATAGAAAGCCCTCGAGCGGCACTAGCAGTGGTGGTAGGGCGTTACTACCGCTTATAAGAGGTACTACCGCGCCTACTGCCGCTCCTACTGCCGCCCAACCCAACACGAGAAGCATCGGTCTGTAATCGAGGCGGCACTAGCGCGGAACCGGAGAGGTACCACCGCATATAGCCAAGGGCGGTACTACCGCTGTGAACCAGAGGTACTACCGCTTGTGGCTATAAGCGGTACTACCGCTCTGGCCCAGCGGTACTACCGCGGGAGCAACAATAAAACCCTGAACTTCCATAACTTCTTCAAATGAGCTCCGAATTGAGCAAACTCAAGCTTGATGGATAGAGGAAGACGAGTAGCATTAAAACAGCGAAGAACCAGCATAACCTCCAACATCGAAGACATCATAGAAGATGCATGAGTGAACTCCGTTTTCGAGGAACTCGAGCTTGTCATCAAGATGACCATAAGCTCAAAAACTGACAAGGAGAAGAACCAAACATGAACCAAGAAACATGATGCAAGGATGCAATGGTTTGAGCTCTCTACTAACAATACGATCAAGCTACCAACTTGAGAGCTCCCCTTGATAGTACGACAAACGATCCTATAACCCGGTCTCCCAACTACCACCACGAGACCGGTAAAATAGAAAACCTATCAAGGGCAAACCTTTACTTTGCACAAAGTCCACTTGAGCTAGATGTAGACTATCTTGACTTCCTCAAGTTGGACCACCTTTCTTGATTGCGTTGTCTCGGTGAAGACTAGTAGATTGCTCCCCCGTACTCCACTATGGGTGAGCCACTCTTCGGCATATCTTCACAAGTCCATTGTCACCACAATGGACGGCAAGCTTCAAGCACTTGATCTCTTCGTGATGCTCCACTTGAACTTGCACACCGCAACCTAACCCCACAAAGAACTCTCACGAAGACCATGGGTTAGTACACAAAGCGTGATTGACAATGCTTACCATACTATGGGATTGCTTGATCCCTCTTGGTACATCTTCTACACTTTATGTGTTGATCAACTTGATTCATTCTTTGAATTAGTTTTGATCAACCTTGAATCTTTCCAACTCTCTTCATTTGGATGATGTCTTGAAGGTAAACATGAATGATCACAAACTTTTCTTCTTCAAGACATGCTCGCAATAAGCTCAGCACCCACAAGACCAATCTTTGGATAATTCCTTAATAGCACCTTGGTCATCACAAACTCTCCTTGAAACCAACAAATGAACTCCAAGAAAAGCCTATGGACAAACCCTTCAAATATAACTCAAGGCAACCATTAGTCCATAGAGATTGTCATCAATTACCAAAACCAAATATGGGGGCACGGCATGTTCTTTCAGAAAGCGTGCTACTTTTCAGCAGCTGTCATCACCTTCACCAGGCCGCGAGCGTGGTTCCTCATCATCGCCAGAATGGGGAACCAGCATGCGATCTCCCTGTACTACATGCACAGCTCCTGGTTGTTGCCGGCGAGATCTTCGATGGCCTGCTGCCAGTCCATGGTGACGGTGGTAGGGGTGGCTGTCGGCGGGGATTTTGATAGGAGAGAGGGGGAAGTGGAGTGGCCGGTCCGGGCGGCGAGTGGGCGAGTGAGCAGAGATAACGGTGTCTGGACATGTATTAAAGGCTGAGAAATCGAAATGGCTAGTGATACTAAACGCACGTTCACCACGCTGACGGCCACACGCACGCTCAGCATAGTACATGCCTAACAAAATATAACTAGGATGGCCGATGCTAGTCAAACAAATCACTAGCACTATCCCATTGGTATTGAACGCATGGTTACAACCCATTGGTCCTGGGTTCGAGCCCCAGGCCAAACTATTTTTTTATGTTTTCTAAAATGAATTAAAACTAGTACAACAAATTAAAACATTTATGAACTGTAGAAATGGCAAATTAAAACATTGAAACAAGAGTAAACTTAGTAGCATACAACAAATTAAAACGTTTCTGAACTGTAGAAATTCAAGTAGAACACAAACTTAGTAGCATAAAATCAAAATCAAGTTGTAGAACACAAACTTAGTAGCATACAATCAACTTCAAGTAGCAGTACAGAGTTTCAATGGTTTCCACTAGCATTAAAATAAGTTGCAAACTTCCTAGGAGGTTTCCTCTTCCTCTGGCCTGTTAATATCCCAAGTTCTCCACTGGATGTTCTTGGTGCATTGAATGCTCTTGGAGCTCTTATTGATGCTGATCCTCTTAGAGGTGCTGGTGAAGACCTGGCTGCTCCTGCTGTAACTGTTGATGCTGAACCTCTTGCGGGTGCTGGTGAAGACTTTGCTGCTCCTGCTGAAACTGTTGATGATGAACCTCTCTTAGTTGCTACTGTTTTTCTGTTCCTCATTGCTTTAGGAGGTGGAGCAGATGAGGATGGCATATGTGAAGTTTGGTGTTGATGTGGTGGTTGTGGAGGTAGATGTGTAGCACTAGAGGAACCCCTGAAAATTTCTCTATTCTCCTGCATGGAAAATTATAACAGTAAGTAAATAGACCAATGCAACATTTTAAAATGACCTGGTAGTGAAAAGACCTCAAAGTCCTTATATGAAAATCTCTTAATGCTTCTCTGAACTGGTAAACAGTATCAAAACACAAGCTGTTGCACAAGAGTAAATGTGAATTGGGAATTGAGGGGTCAAAATATACCCTTTCCTTCATCTTTTTCTTACTACTCTTTGTCTTTGGCTTCTTCATGAGGTATGGTAGTTCAACTTCATCTTCTTCTTCCTCATCAGTTATGCCTACATCACCAGCAAGACAAAACTCATCTGCTTCAGGAAACCAATCTTCAAAAGGTTTTTCTCTACCTCATTGCGATATCTGCTAGTTGGACCAGGATTCATCACATGTTTCACAATTGCAGTAGTTTCCAATGCTCTATCCTCTTCAGAGGCACACTCTATTTCCATTTGAACTGCTTCATCACTCCCATCTGAATGGACTGAATCATCAGATCAAAATTCACACACTTCAGTGTGGCTCAAATATGCATCTCTCTGAATCTTGCTCCTCTCAAGCTGAGCCTTTCTATCATCTCTCTCATTATGAAGCTCAGATTGCTCCACAACCTTTTTCACACGGCAGCTCTCTTGAGTGTTCATGTAATTCTCAATAGCTAGTGTACGAATTCCAGGTTCAACATTTCTCACAACCTTTATGTTCACAACCTTGACATGATGAAAAAACTCCAACATTTCATGAACACTAGCTTCATTACCTAAATACTTTACTCTTTCAGATCCAATTTCCTCCTCCTTCACATAGTACATGTAATCACTCTCCCCATACCCTTCACTAGCAATGAGTAATTGTAGAGTAAGAAAAGAAATATATGTCTCATATATACCCCTTTTCACAGGGTTTCTTCCGTCTAAATGAAACCATATCTCCCACTTCTGGTCAGCCAAACTGCACAAATATGTGCTCATCAATTGAGTTGAAATTGACAGAACTAGAGGTGCAATAAAGTATACTAAACATGTTCAACAAACAGAAACAAACTCTCACTAATTTGCCAGATTGAAGAAAACATGTGCATTTAAGCAAGAGATTCTCCATACCTGCCACCCATAGAACATCCAAGCGTCGACGATGACTGGGCGACCGGTGCCTCCGGCTGCTGCAACCCTGCCTGCGTCGCGTGGCTGCTGCTCCTTAACCAGTTATCCACTTCAGAGAATGAGCCCACAGCGTCCAAAATTGTGCCACTGCCGCTGTCGTCGCCGCTACCCATATCGCCACCGCCCACGTCAGGAATCACCGACGCCATGGCAGCTACCACCTAGGTCAGACAGAGGACAAAGGGAGAGGAGGGAAAGAGTGAATCGCGAGAGGGAATGGATCAGATCTTGACCCGTTTCGACCGACAGCCATCGTTTCCGACCACAGGCGCGGCGTTAACGGCCGTTAACGCGCAGCGGGCGTCCGTTGGCCACCCTGGCACCTGAATCATGGGACCGGCCGGTCAGTTTGGTGCTTAGCGCGGGCGAAGCGAGCTGTTACGGGAGTTAGTAGTTTTTTGCCATGGATTAGGACAAAAGTGATAGTTTTTCGCACAAAATCGTAAAGTGGTAGTTTTTCGTCATGTTTCCATGAAATGTGGTAGTTTTTCGTTAAATACTCCAATAAAAACAGTGTGTGGAATTGACAAATGCTGCGCAATGTTTAGCTCCCTCTTAAATCCTAGGAATATTGCCTCTCGGAGTCAAATCATATCCTGAAGTCCAATACCATTTAATTATGTGCACCCTCAACTATCCGCAATGATGTTTGAGTGAATCTGGGGCCCGTTTCAGATACAGCAATCGCTCTGAACATTACTGAGGAATTCCATCCACTATTTAAGATGTCACTTTCCAGCAAAATTTACCAATTTGAACATGACGTTCCTAACTGGGTAAATCAAAGAAAGTGGTTATTTTATTGGAGAAAATACATGTTAAAAGACATGATGTACCTGCTATAAATATTGCAGATGAAGAATTTGCTTTTGTCTACAGAAGATCTTCACATGTTGCTTTGTTGTGGCCTGCCTGTTTGACACGGAAGATTAGTCCCGAGCATAGTGTTCCATTTCAAAGAGGAAAAACATCTAGCATCAAGAGACTTAAACCAAATAGTATAAAATTTCTTATTTAAACAATAGACAAATGCCAAGCTATTGGTATGCATATTCTGCAATTAAGGAAAGATAAAGTTGGTCCATGATTGTTAAACATTGGCTTGACTCTGCTGCAGTAGCTTCCTGATGCGAATTTATAAGATAAATATGAGCCTCTTATGTAGGAAACATGCAGCAGTACATGCCAGTATGCCACCACATAAATCCAGATAGAATTTTTGTAGAGTAAAAGAAATCAAACTAATATGTATCCGCAAATGCAAGTCCCAACTAATGCGCTAAAGCTAAGGCATAAATTCAATCACATGCAATGTACTCGCCCAAGCACATGGATCACGCAAGGCACTTCTCATGTTCCACTTTTCTCTCTCGTACGATAATCCTCTTCCTTCACTTGAACCTGGGACCACAACATCTCTGTGCCTATGATTCTGAGCATGAATGTTTCCTCCGTCATGCTATTATACCACAGCACCAACATGTTTTTCCTCTGTAATTTGGTACAGGCCTCTACATTCCATCGCAAGTTCCAGATAACAAGTGATCCACCTCTCACCACGCGATCCAAACGATTTTCAAGACATAGGTCATCTTTTGAAGCACAGCCAAAGCAGGGTAGCCACAAATCAAAAGCATCCACCAGCACACTGCTTTTTAATCCCAGTGTACAGGGCCATCATTGTGACCCTTGTGGTTGGGCATTTCATGGGACGGTTCCAGGGTGCATACACCTGCAGTATGTTAGTTTCGAGTCAAGTTCAGTTCCGAGAAGATATATCTCGCCAAAGGATGATAAAGAAAAGATGAATTGGCGTGAGGAATATGCAGAGCAGGATAAGGACGAACCCATGGTGTTGGTCGCGAGCAGGGAGGTGCCTCGCGCGGGGATGGCAAATACGGTTGTTTAATATATTGGTGCATGTATATTGTGTCGTAGTCCCACCTCCTAGTTTTCCTGTATAGTTGAGGTTGTGGCCCCATCTTGTACATCATATATATGTACCTAGTGCACCCGATCAATGCATTGAGAGTTGCACGGCCTAAACCTAAGTCTCTACAATGGAGATGTCGGGGCCGCGCTTGTCGCCTCAAAGTCATCCGTGACGCCATAGGCCTCGAGCATGGAGGCGGGCACTTTGAACCCCCGCGCATCGACGAGGACATGAGTGATGTTGCCTGCGGGGGACCGACGGCTCTTGGAGATTGTCGCGGCGATGTCGAAGCTGGAGGGGTCGATGAGGCCGCCCACGACAAGGGCACTGATGTTGTACGGGTCGCTAGTGATGGCAACAATGACGGTGGCGTTCGACCACGGGGAGGGCGTAGTTGAGCGGACCACGACGGCCGAGTTACCACAGATGCCCACAACCATGAGGTCGACGGCGTCGATCTTGCGCATCCACCGTCCGGCGAGCCGCGCCAATTCGCCAGCGTGGATGGGGGGCCAGGCACGGTCGGGGGCTGAGGTCTTGGCATTGCGTTGCCAGCGTGAATGTGGGCAGCCGCAGACAGAGGTCGTGGCAGCCGTGCCCTGCGTGGATGGGGCAGCCTTGTGCGGAGGTTGTAGAGGCGTAGATCGTGGCGGCGCGGTAGATGGAAGGGAGAAGGAGGTGAGGAGGAGATTGAATACGTTTCCTGGAACACACATTGGCGCACGAAATATTGGCAGAGTGCGGCGCGGTAGAAATTATCGCTAAATGCACCCGAGACATCAGATTGGATCATTTTAGTCGGTTAGATCTGATAAGTTGGGATGATCTGATGGTACAGCTGAGATTGTGTACATTGTGTGGGGTGGCTTTAAGAAAGAAAACGTTTGTTTGTTTAATAGTAGTATAGATATAGAAAGGCAATAACTGTAGACTCTTGGGTGAACTAGTTGTAATGATAAACTAGATGATCATAGATCGATAGCAAATACAACTGTTTCCATTGATTTCGTGGCTCACCTACTATGCCAACCTTATATATTGCCTAGAGTGAAACAACACGTTCACATGCGTTCACACCTAGTATAGAGATGGTATAATTTGGAGCTCTTATATGTAATCCTTGCTCTCACACGGCCACCGAACTTGCTGTTTTCTCTCCTTTAAACCAAAGTAATGTGTCATTGTTTTTTACGGTCCTCATGTTCTCATGGGCATTGGAGGTGTTGGGAAGCCCTCAACGACATTCTCGACAACATCGACAGAGATATCGTGCAGGTGCAGTGACGTGGTGTGTCACGCAAGACTATGAAGACGACAGAACCTCATGTTGTGGCGCTAGACCTCACCTCACTCGACTTGACCGGTTGCGTACAGTGACGGGGCTAGCCGAGTATGGCTAGGGGGGCAAATATAAATTTCTTGTCTTCTCGGAGTTGCCTGCAGATGCCTACACTTATCTTTAACCTTTTTTTGCGGGGGCACTTATCTTTAACCTTATCACCTAATAAAAATTTCTTCAGGGATTATTCTAATCTTGGGGTAGGCCACGGCCCCCCTGTAACACACATAGCTCCGCCGTTGGTTGTCTAATAACTCCTTTGCATCACCGACCTCGATTTCTTGACCAGGATACATGAGCATAACAACAAGATTGGCATGTGCAGTACCATTCCTCCTGAGATATGATACCATTTTTCAGGGAACAGCGGGACTCTGCTGCGTATTTTATTGTTTTTTAAATAAATAGTACAAATGTTCAACAAATAAAGGAATGAAAAAAAGGAAAAGGGAAGAAATAAAAGTTGTACAACAATATTACAATATTACAAGGGCAGGAGGGCCCTAAGGCAAGCACATCTATTTTATCTAAATATTACAATAATACTCCCTCCCTCCGTAAATACTTGTCAGAGAAATGCGTAAAAATGGATATATCTAGAACTAAAAATGCCTTGATACATCCATTTCTCCGACAAGTAATTCCGGACGCAGTGGCCAGATTGGTGTAGGACTTGGTTCTTCGGGGTTGAGAGAACTTTGCACCTAGAAACAGGGGAGTGTGTTTGGACGGACAAGAAACTTGCAATACACATCAAGAAGCTTCAGGCAGCAATCAAGGCAGCGCAAGAAGGGACGTTCATTTCCGACAGAGAGAAGGATGAGCTAACATAGGCCCTCGGGAATCCTGAACACCCTGGACGAACACGAGACACACCAGGCTCTGTTTCGTGGGTGCTTGGGTTTCAGTGCAAGATTAGCAAAACTAGAGGAACTTGAGAGACAGCGAGCTACCTGCCAACCATCTCAGTGGCACGAACATCCTTACTTCGATGCTGCCGCAGAAGCTACCCCACCATCTCAGCGGGAAGTAGCGTCGCTTCCACGGAGCTTGTTCAGCCTGCTGATTTCACGGCTCCTCACTACCCCGTGTATAGTATCACGGAGGCTGAACATTGCGAGCTAATGACAAAATGGTAGGACATGTCCTTGAAGGCAGCGGTCGGCTCTGTTGTACCTCCTCAAGCTGATGGAACTTTTCATTGCCGTCCGATTCCACATGGCTATGCTATTCTGACGGTGGATGAAATAATGGAGGATTTGAGGAGCTGGAGCTTGACTACCCTACAGGTGAAGGGGAGAATCGTCTGGAAAATGCTTTAAAGAGTACCTGCCTATGGAGAAAGGAGTATATCAAGTTTCCAAACTGAACGCCTCCTCCTCCTCCTCCGTCGCTTCAGGGCACTCCTCCTCCTCCTCCTCCGTCGCGTCAGGCCACTCCGCCTCCTCCGTCGCGTCAGGGCACTCCGCCTCCTCCGCCTCCTCCGCGCGTCAACGCACTCTGCCTCCTTTGCCTCCTCTGGCGTGTCAGCGGACTCCACCGCCTCGGCAACGGCGGAAGAGAGACACCGTCGCTCCGGCGGCTAGCAGTACAAGAGGCGGGAAGAAATTCAAATCTGGTCCAAGCCTCAAGCCTCTTCCAAAGTTAACATATGAAAGGACTGACAAGGAAACCGATGACATCATGGAAGCCGAAGTGAAGGCCCATTGGAAAAACAAATCTCCACCTCCGAAGGTGGATCCGGTGAAAGTGAAGTGCACTCTGGATGCCCTCGAGCGACCACCACTGCCTCCGCCGTAATCCAACTATGTCCATTGTATTGAAAGGACATATGAGGAATTGCGGCGGTTGTGCTGCAAGATTAGCATAACGGAGAAGTAGGAAAAAAAATCCCCAGCTCGGCGAGCAGGAGAATCGATCGTGCCCCCCGCTCAAGGTGTCTAGCGATGTAGCTGATCATCCGGGGCTACTTCCCGGTACCAATCTTGGTGACTATATGGGCGATGATGTACAATTTGAAACTATGGAAGTAGTAGAGATCTATATATACGAGCGTGGGAAGCCTCTCGTCAAACCTGATCAAGCGCCTAAACTAACAACGATGATGCGAAGATTGCATAGTGGTACTTGAACAACTGCAAGAGTCTGCGAACGATAGTCTGATGGTGAGAATTAAAGATGAGCACGACTTCATTGGAGGCGACGTATTGCCTACTGAATTTTTGGAATTATTCTAGTTATTCAATCAAGAGGCCCTCGACAAACAACTCATGGCTTGCTACTGTCTGTAAGTATTACTTCTGTAATTAAGTCTCTAGCTAAGCTTGTTCATTGCATGTATATATAACTATCGTCAATATATTATGCAGACTGAAGATCGCCGAATGCAAAAAAAGAAAGAATGTATGACACTGGGTTCATTAGCCGAAATACCGTAAATGAATGGTCACTAAAAAACAGAGTTGAAATTATCGAGGAAAACTTACTAAAAGCGTTCCTTCGACATCAAAACAAGAGCCAAATACTCTTTCCTTACAACTTCAAGTGAGTGTTACTGTCTTGTGCATATTCGGTTTCGCTTACTCGGGGTTACTTAAGTATTGTAATTGATGAGTTATGCGTGCTCAGCTTCCACTTTATTCTGCTATCCATTAAGCTTGGCGAGGCAGTAATAACTGTCTTAGACTCGAGACGAAAAGATCCCAACGGTTATGCGGACATGACTGCAATGCTCCAGAAGTAAGTTCAATCATTATCGCACCATATCGGCAACTTTCGTTCATTTCTTGATATCAAGTAATCATTTTCAATGTCGGGTAGGGTTTGGAAATAGTTCACCGGAATGGTTCCGGGTCTGAAAAATGAGCTGCGATTTAGACACCTCAAATTAAGTAGTACTAGCTAGTTCTGCGCATCTCTCATTGATTCTAGTTTCATCAGTACCATTATCATACTTGATTACCAATTTGATTGAACTATATTCTCGTAAAGTGCTTGTGGCAGGCAGGCAGGAATCATTTATGTGGATACTACGTTTGCGAGTTCAGTCACCACCATACCTGTGAGCGGGGCTACTCTGATGAACAATTTCTAGTATGTAAACAATATTCACAATTTTATTTTATTACCATAAATTGTGTTGAGTTTCATTCATATATATATATATTGACCCCCTTCTTTAAATTAGATGTGGCCGATGTGGAATGAACTCCTACCAAATGATCTTATACGAGCTATTCAAGAGGAATTGACGGGATTCTTTCTTGACCACGTCATACCTAAAAAGGGAGAATACCATACGGATATTCAATGGGATATTGATGCTTCATGATGTCAGGGATGTTATATTGTATATATGTAGTAGCGCCGGATAGATCATATATGAAAACTTGTTGTTCTCTCTCTATATATATATTCATGACGATCTTGTGTAATTAATGATTTCCTTCATTTGCTTACTATAGCGTTGAGTTCTCTCTATATGTAGTAGCTAGCGTCGACCAAGCACGGAGAATGAGAGGTCACTTCTGTTTATATCTAGTAGCTAGCTAACACATTATGAAATCCCTAAACCCTCCAAAACCCCTAAGCCCCCCTTTAAAAAAAACTTTTTGGTCCCGGTTGGTGTTGTCAACCGGACTAAAGGTCCTACTACCTGAGCGCTGCGCAGCAGCCACGTGGAGCCTTTTAGTCCCCGTTGGTAACACCAACCAGGACTAAAGGTTGTCCTACCTGAGCGCTTCGCAGCAGCCAAGTGGAGCCCCTTTCGTCCCGGTTCATAGGCCAATCGGAACTAAATGTTTTGGGCTTTAGTCCCGTTCGTTTTGTCTCGGTTGCTGAACCAGTACTAATGGGCCACTGGAACCGGGACTAATGGCACATTTCCTACTAGTGGTTGTCCACGGTGCAATTGTCACATGGGTTTGATATATTTCGGTGGAACCTGCATGGGAATCGACAATTCTCAGTGGAGTCTATGTATAGAGCGCCAATCCAGTCTGATGTGGTAGTTGATAATAACAAGAAGATCCGGGAGATAAAGATACCTCTTAAGAATAAAATCTTTGCATGGTATCTTTGTCGCGGAGTCATTCTTACTAAAGACAACCTTATTAAGAGAAATTGCCATGAAAGTCCGCAATCTGTTTTTTGTCATCATGATGAGACAATAAAATATTTGTTCTTCCAATGCAAATTGGCTCGTTCTATATGTTGAGTCATCCAGATAGCTTCTGGCTTGTATCCTCCTTGTAGTGTTGCTAATGTATTTGGCAACTGGTTACATGGGATTGATCACAGGTTTAGAACTCTTCTTAGGGTGGTAGAGCTGGCCGTTATTTGGTCGCTTTGGCTATGTAGAAATGATAAGGTTTTTGATGATAAAAGTACTTCTCTGATGCAGGTTAGCTACAGATGTACCGGGACTCTTCGTTTATGGCCCTCTCTACAATGCGTGGAGAACCGAGACCTGTTTACGGAGGTGTGTACACGATTTGAGGATACGGCGAGGGATACTTTTACCCAACATGGGTGGCAGCATGATCTTAGGATTGGTCCACCTACACTTTAGGCGTTATACGGACTCTACATGTTTCTTTGTATTTCGCCTTTTTATTTTTGTTTGTGCGAGAGGACTTTGTTTGGTTGTGCGCATCTTAGCTATGCAGAGGCCGGGTGTAATGCTTAAACCTTTTAAGTAATAAAGCATCCCTTTTCGGAAAAAAATACAGTATTTTTAAAGATTTCAATAAGCACTACATGTGAAGCAAAATGAGTGAATCTACAATCTAAAATATATTTATATACATCTTTATGTAGTTTTTTTTTGCGAATGTCATATGTATTGAGTTTGTATTGAAATCTCTAAAAGGACTTATATTTAGAAACGGAGGGAGTACAATAACTATGACAAGCACAACAACTTGAGAATATTACCACTGCATGGGTAAATTAAATGTACCTACTGTACATGAATAACGTGATGACTATCATCTGCTCTGTTTTCAGTTGACACTTTCTGGAAGCTAGCACCTTATCATCATCTCTAGTCCACACCGCTAAAGAACTTCAAGTTAAACCCTTCATATAAGCAAAATGATGTCAACTGATGTCACATTATCCCCACCCTTCTGTCTAGATATAGCAGCCTTCACCATGAACTCTTTCAACACATCAGACCTCTAGGTGAATCTGCAATGGTAAATATATGTTCGGTTATCCAAGCAGGTTGGGCAAACAACAGAAGACAACAGTCTGAATTCCTTTCGTAACTCTGACCATCATGCTACCAGTGGAAAGCGGTTAGTTCAGTAGTAGGATTCTACGGAAGAAAATTTGCAAGCCAATGAAACAATAGTCATTGGCAAGCACTCAAAAATCAAGAAAACCAGAACGATTGAATCAAAGAAAAACTGAAAAACAGCGTGCACAATTGATAAATGCTATCCGATCCTTCATTCCCACTTACATCCTAGGACATTGCTTAAAATCAAATCACATCATGAACTCCAACACCATTTACAACTATCAAAAATGTTACATGCCTGCCGAATCATCAATTTTGCCACCTCATCCTCTACTAGAAAGCAGACTAACATGTCTAGCATGAGAATTGGGAAGAAAAATAAAACAACTCATCCACCCAATACTTAACTGCCACCTTTCCATCCGTTCCAGCGACAACGATGTGTCCTTCCACATCCAAACATAGCCGGTCAGTTGGTGACAAAAACTAGCCCTTCCGCCCACTGCTAGCAACAGATGTGGCCAGCGGATCCCCGTCCGCAACCGTTGAAGTATGTGCCTAGCTTGAAAGCAGCCGAGGGTATTGACTATTGAGTAGAAAAATGTTTTCTAAATAAATTTGGGGTCGGTATGGGAGGGAACAAAAACAAAGGAAGGGGGAGTATTTGAGTTGGGGCCAGTTCTTCAAGGCTCTGATTCTAGTTCTTCAAGGCGCGAGTTAAACGGCATTAAAGTTGCGGTGAAATCTAAACTGAGAAAAACATTCAGCTACCTGTCAATTTTTTAGTGGAAGGCTGTGACATTCGACATTGATGTCCGAGTAAATGTAGAGCTCGTTTCATATACAGTAATCATTTGAACATCACCGAGGAATTCCATCCACTATCTAAGATGTCACTTTTCCAGGAAAATTGACCAATTTGAACATGACATTTCTAACTGGATATATCAAGGAGAGTGGTTATTTTATAAGGATAAAATACATTTCAGTATCCTTTGTCTATTTCATAGACTCTTGTGTGAACTAGGTGTTATTGTATTAAACACAATAAACATATATCGAAACTAGGCATGGTTATTCGCCATGAAGTCATGACATACCTACCAAATGCCTATATTTATATATTGCCTAGTAATAGATATAGTACAATTTGAGATCCTTACATATCATTCTTGCTCATACCCATGCCATTGAACTACCGTTTTGCTCTCCTTCCTGCCTAAATAATGTGACATATCTTGTCATCATTTGCTTTGCTCCTCAAGTACTCATAGGCATTAGAGGTTTCGGGAAACACTAAACAACGTGTTGTCAAGTGCTGATAGAGATGGCACTGGGCTTAACAAAGAATAGCCCATGAGATTTCATTAAGTACGTTTTCCCGGCCATGTAGCGAGGGAGTAGTTCTACAAAAAGTTTCTTGACACCATATCTAGCGCTACAGAACTTGGTTCAAAAAGATGTTCTAGAGGGTTCAACGAACTTCATGGCTCAATTCAGAAGGGAGCCATCGCCTTTGGTGGATCCCCTACTAAGAAGGCGAAGAAGGAAAAAAACTTTCCAAGCTTGAGCCACCCAAGTGGTGGCGAAGGGTGGGAGTGCGAGTGGAGATGTGCGAGAGCGAGAGTGGGGGCGTGCGCGGCGACGAAGGGTGGCGTTCCCGGATCCTCCCACGCGGCGGAGGAGGGATGGGTCGCGGTCCAGGCCGGCGATGGCCGTCCGTGGCGGTGTGCCCCGCCTGGTGGCTGGTCCCCCGCCCCGTCTCCCTCCGGCAGCAGGTTCTGGGTGCTGGCGGAAGGCGACTCTAACGACGACGAGGATGAAGATGCAAGCGAGGTAAGTGCTCATGGTGCCGCGAAGGCAATTGCGGCGTGCTCGGTGGGTGATTTTGTCGCCCGCACGGTGGAGCTTGGGGGCTCCTACGCGGCTGGTCGCCGGCGTGCCTTTGCCCCCAGTGGGCATGGCGGGCGCCGCCTGACCTCTCAGATCTGGCGTCCACCGAGTGTGGATGCGGGTCCTGAGGGTCATTCTCGTCCCCCACAGGTGGTGGGGCGGCGAGATCTGGTGCGAGTGGAGCCACCGCTCGTGACGGCGAGCTCGCCGTCGGAGCCAGAGGCTGACGGCGGCGGCAGGGATGCTCAGGAACGGGCGACGCTGCTCCCTGCTAGGGTTCAGCCGACGGCGCCTATCGGGCCGGTTCCCTTGTTGGGCCTGGTGGACTGGCCCAGCTTACCCTCTACTGGGCCTGGGGGCCCAGGGAGCGCGGATCCTGGTTCGGTACTGATGGAGACGCAGGGCCGCTCTCCAGCGTGTGGGCCTGGCTCCTCTGGCCTGCGGGCTGCCAGCCCATCTGTGGTGCGGTCCGGCCCCTGCGCAGCGGTGGAGGCGCAGCCGACCCCCATCCTATATAAATGGATGTGGCTGCCCAAGGGTGCCCTATATCTTGTGCTGGGGTTTCCTGCCTCTCCCTCTCAAGTGCGGCGTTTCGGGCATCGCGCACGTCGTCTTCTCCGATCCAATCCCCC
>LR738712.1:767707464-767738467 GCA_902687465.1 Secale cereale
CCGCATGGGTTCCCGTCGGATGGAGAAACCCCCCATGTCCCCCCCCCCACCGCTCTCAGCGGCGGAGCGCCAGCGGGAGCAAGATCTACGGGCAAAGGCGTTGTCCAAGAAGGCGGCGCACCACGTGGACGAGGGGGGCTGGGGGCCGCCGCCTCCATGCTGGCTCGAGGAGCAGGAAAGGAAGAAGCAAGAGGAGCGCGAGCGCAAGAGGAAGAAGAAGGAGCAGTACCGGCGGCGCGGTTTGGAGCAAAAGAAAGAGCTCAAGCGGAAGGAATCTGTTGACACACGAACACGTCACGTGTACCCTCGACGCCGGGGGTGATGCACCGCAGCTCACGTCGAAGGAGGCCCGACCGACAGCGCGATACGCAAGACAGTCGACGGGCGCTTTTGCGGACCCGAAACCCACACCCCCGGGAGGGACCCCGTCAGGGAGTGCGGCGGCTATGGGCTGCCCTAGGTCGATTCGCTCACCCCTAGGGCCACGAGATTTGCAGCTCTCAAACACGAAGAACAGCAAAGAACGAGAGAGAAAAACGATGGAGAGATAAAACGTAGACTGGAAAAAATAGTATATTGGTTTGTTCGATTGTGTGTTGTTCAATCGGCCGTCACCCCCAACATATATAAGAGGCGGATGGACTTCCCATACAAATAAAGGATTCATCTAGGCTTTCCTTACAAGAAAATTACATCAATTCACGTCCTAGAGTCCTAGTTCTATTCCAACTCGGATTCAGTATGAATCTGGCCCAACTTCTGTCTTCCTCCTTACGCGGGCCGCCGAGCTTGCATGTGACCTTCGATCAAGACGTCCCAAATATCAAAATCGTACGCCTCGACGAGACGAACAATTCTCATGTTGAACACTTTTCCAAATAAGACCATCTTGAATACTCCACGAAGCCATCTTTGATATCCAGTCGGACTTGGTCATCTAACGGACTGGATTGACCGGGTCTCATAGTGACCTTAGAGGCCATATACTATCTCATATGATAATGACTTCAAAACCAAAGTTCAAAGTTTTTATGATACGCACAACTTCCGTATTGAACACTTCTCCATCCGAGATCATCTTGATAAACTTTTGGGCACATGTTCGGTTTCACTCGGATTCGAGCTCATCCACTCGGATATTAGAGTCTTTCACTCGACTGGACTCTTTCACTTGGAAGACAATCTTTCATTCGGATGATGACCACATTTTCAGTCGGAAGATAATTTCACTCGGATTACTATATTTTTAGTCGGAATCCAATCTTTTACTCCATCGATAAGTTCTCACTCGACTTTTTAGTCGATCGGTATGTTTTCACTCGACCTTTTACTCGATCGGTAGGTTTCCACTCGACCTTTTACTCGATCGGTAGGTTTTCACTCGACATTTTACTCGATATTAGGTTTTCACTCGACCTTTTACTCGTTCGGTAGGTTTTCACTCGGATGGTAAAACTTTTCACTCGGATTTCCCGATTGAAAAGACAGCCTGATCTTGATTTGCCTCTCCAGATTGCATACGACCTCAGATTGAGACGAACTTTATATGAAAATCGATCGGCTCGACGAGACGAAACTTTTTCATGTTGAAGGTGTTTCGATTCAAGGCCTTCTTGGTGACCGAATTACTCACGCAACCTATCAGACCACTGTCTGGTACCTCGCGACATATTTCCGTATAGTTTCGGTCTGCAGTGTATTGCCTCTAACTTTTGCATACGAACTCGGATTGAGATGATTTATATATCAAAATCAATTGCCTCGACGAGACGAAGACAATTCCTTTAGAGTGATCCTTCATCCGAGGTCGTCTTGAATGTATGATTGGCCAAAAACCACTCGTAACATTGAATTATGTTACTCCGAATATAGTTTTGGTCCCTAAAATAAGGTCGAATAATGATAACCGAAACGTCAAAGTCGTTCCACTCGGCGACGTGAATCTTTTCTTGCTGAAAACCCTCTCGCTCGAGACCATCTTCATTGATTTCCGTATCATGCCAAAATCAGGTGTCAACACATGCCCCCTGTTTTTCGGCAAAGCTTGTATGCCGAAAAATAGTATGCACCATTTTTGTTCTAAGGACGATGTCAACACTCCATCGGCCATTTGTATTTCTTAGGGCGATAATCATGTATCGGTCCTGTTTGTGCTAAGGGCGATAGTTGTATATCGGCCATTGCTTACTTAGGCTTCTTGCCACACACTCGGGTGGTATTTCTTCAAGTACTTGCCATTGAGAGCTCGAGGTAACAATGTCCCTTGTATGGATTCTACCAAATATGAGTTTCCGGGAATTATTATTGTAATCCTAAAAGGACCTTCCCAACTTGGAGACCACTTTCCGAATTTTCTATCTCTTGAACCAATCGGTAGAATTACTTTCCAAACGATATCGCCAACTTGAAAATTCTTCAACTTAACTTTCTTATTGTAAGCTCTTGCCACCCTCAACTTGTCTCTCTCTATGGCTTTTAAAGCAGCCAAACTTTTATCGGCAACCTCATCAATATTTTCCATCATCAAGTTATAAAAATCTATTGCCGATAAATCATTCTGTTTGGCTATTCTCAAGGCATTCAAATTTACTTCCACTGGTAAAACAGCTTCTTGACCATACACTAGCTCATATGGAGTCACCTTCGTAGCACCATGCCTTGAGATTATATGTGCCCACAAAGCTTCAGACAACAACTCATGCCATCTCCTTGGATTATCCTCAATCTTCTTCTTGATGAGTTTGATTAAAATTTTATTGCTAGACTCAGCTTGTCCATTGGCTTGGGCATAATACGGAGAGGAATTGAGCAACTTTATGTTATAAGATTCGGCAAACTCTCTGACTTGGTGTGACATGAAAGATGAACCTTGATCTGCAGTTAACGTTTGAGGAATACTGAATCTATGAATAATGTGCTCAGTTATGAATTGAATTACCTCCGTATGTGTCATGTTCTTGACAGGTATTGCTTCAGACCATTTAGTGAAATAATCGGTTGCCACCAATACAAACCGATGCCCCTTTGAGGAAGATGGATGAATTTGCCCAATAAAATCTAAACCCCATCCTCTGAAAGGCCACGGCTTGATAATAGGATGTAACATAGCAGAAGGAGCCAATTGAATATCACCAAATTTTTGACAAGCTTCACACCCTTTATAATACCTGAAGCAATCATTAATCATAGTCGGCCAATAAAACCCAACACGTCGCAATAACCACTTCATCTTGAGAGCCGACTGATGAGTGCCACAAATGCCTTCATGTACCTCTCCCATAGCAACTCTTGCTTCGTCTTCATCCAAGAATTTTAGAAGAACGTCATCGACTGTTCGGCGATAAAGACCATCATCTCCCATTGTATACTTGAAAGCCATACGCCGAACATCCATGTCCACCCTTTCACTCGGATTGCTCATGTAATCGATAATGGGCTTCCTCCAGTCGGGATTGTCACCTGCACTAGACTTTTTGTTAATGGCCGAACCAGTGGGTTCAAGTTCGGCTCCCATATTGGCAAGACAAGACATCGGTCTTTGAGAGATATGAAACATGCCATGATCAACATGATATCCAGATGCTTGTTGTGCCAACTCATTTGCTTTCCAATTGTCATGCCTAGATATATGAGCAATGCTAAAACTGTCCAAAGTATAGATTATATCTAGACATTTATCAAGATAAACATTAAGTGATTCGTCCAAACACTGAAAGACTCTGGATATTTGCTGCACCACTACTAACGAATCACCAAAAGCTTCAATATGTGTAACATCTACATCAACTAACATCTCTAGGCCGAATAACAAAGCTTCATATTCGGCCTGATTATTTGTGCAAAAGTATTCTAAGCGGCATGAGGCCTCAAAGACATCACCATGAGGAGATATATAAACAATACCAACACCTTGGCCATTGCTACAAACTGAACCATCGAAATATAATCTCCAAGGTACTAATGAGACTAGGTTTATATCAATGTCATGCTTGTCATTACTCCGATGCGCAACAATGAAATTAGCAACGATTTGGCCTTTCATGGATTTTAGAGATTCATAAGACAAATCATACTCAATCAAAGCATAAGCCCACTTGCCAATTCTACCACTAAGAATTGGCCTATGCAACATGTATTTAATGACATCGGTTTGACAAGCTACTGTGCAAGCACTCGGCATCAAATAATGTCTCAATTTTGTGCAAGCATAATATAAGCATAGACATAGTTTTTCAATAAATGTATACTTTGTCTCGGCGTCCAATAAGCATCTGCTCAAATATGTAATAGCATGCTCTTTTCCTTCGGTTTCTTGAGTCAAAACAACACCAATAACACCTTCTTCTGCTGCAATGTAAATCTTAAAGGGCTCCTTATGCTTGGGTGCTTTCATCACCGGAGGAGTGCACAAATAATTCTTGATCATATCAAAGGCTTCTTGCTGTTTTTCCCCCAAGTGAAATCAACATCATTCTTTAACCGAATGATAGGAGTAAATGCATCAACTTTCCCTGACAAATTAGCTATGAACCTTCTCAAATAATTGACCTTGCCAAGGAACTTTTGCATATCTCTCTTGCATGTTGGCGCTTCCACTTTATGTATAGCTTCTACCTTTTTGGTATCAATTTCTATGCCATCTTCATGAATAATGAAACCCAAAAACTTACCCGCTGACACGCCGAATGCACACTTCAAAGGATTCATCTTCAGTCCATACTTTTTCATTCTTTCAAAAGCTAAACGAAAATCGGCCAAATGAGATTCAAAAGCATCGGATTTGACAACAATATTATCAATATAAACTTCAAGTATGACACCAAGTAAATCATGAAAAATCAAATTCATAGCCCTTTAATATGTGGCGCCAGCATTTTTTAATCCGAATGTCATCACCGTCCATTCGAATAAACCAAGGAAACCAGGGCATCGGAAAGCCGTTTTGGACATGTCCTCTTCGGCCATGAAAATTTGGTTATACCCCGCGTTACCATCAAGGAAGCTAATGACTTTATGTCCAGAAGCATCATTAATAAGCATATCGGCTATTGGCATGGGATATTCATCTTTGGGTGTAGCCCTATTCAAATATCTGAAATCAATGCATACCCTTAACTTGCCGGATCCCTTTTTCTCCACTGGAACAATGTTAAAAATCCACTCGGCATACCTGCAAGGTCGTATGAAATTATCTTTAAGCAGTCGACCGATCTCTTCCTTGATCCGGTCATATGTTTTTGGATTAAACTTTCTGGCCGATTGTTTATATGGTCTAAAACCAGCCTTTATAGGTAACCGATGCTCCACTAGCTCTCGACTTAAACCTGGCATCTCATGATATTCCCATGCAAAGCAACAAACATAATCTTTCAATAGCTCGACAAACTTAGCTTTACAATCGGCTTTCAAATTTTTGTTTACAAACGTCGGTCGAGTGACTGAACCATCTCCAATATCTACCTCTTCTAATGGATCGGCTCATGTAAAACCTTGTCCAAGCTTATCCATGTCATCTAATTACTCTATAGATTCATACATATCGTTCTCACTCGACCGATATTTTACAAGACATTTTTGTAACCACTCGGAACTAGAATCCATTCAAACATATCATACCTTGGAGCCGACTACATTCAGTCGGCTTTAAAGAAACGGGCACGAAACCATTCTTGGTCGCGCTAAGAAAATCAAACTCTGACAAGTCACGTCCCGTCAAGCAAGTAGCATTGGGATGTTGCCAATCCACCGATGCATCGGCCAAAGCAACACAGGCCGAGTTATCCGCATGAATGACTTCCACTTCATTATCAACCCACTGGATCAAAAACTGGTGCATAGTGGATGGCACGCACTGGTTTGCATGAACCCAATCACGGCCTAGTATGACGTTGTAGTTACCTTGCACCTCTGCGACAAAGAATGCAGTAGCCAAAGTTTTACTTCCGACTGTAAGTTCTACATACATCACGCCTTTGGCTTCAGTTTTCTCTTTGCCTTCAAATCCATTGAGCACCATATTCGTATTTATCAACTCTTCATCGGGCAAACCCAATTTCTTGAAGACCGAATAGGGCATCAGATTTACCACAGCACCACCATCAACAAGCATCCGAGTGAGAGGTGATCCATTGATATGGCCTCTGAGATACAATGGTTTCAGATGCGTTACTGGGTCTTTTGGCTTCTCAAATATAGCATTTTTAGGGCCAAAATCCAGCTGAGCAACCTTTCCTTCCTCATCTACAGCACGAAACTCAGCAGGAAAGTAATAAACCATATTGATATCCATACCTTCATGAACCGGCGTCGACTCATAATCTAACATATCATCCTCTGCCTCAAGTGCATCCACCGATTCTGAAATCTGTCCGAGTGAAGGAGAAGTAAGAAGTGTCGCAGACGATGTGATAGTTGTTTCATCGTCCTCCTTTGGTAGTGTAGGTATTGCTTGATAGATGTAGAAGCTGAGGTATCTTGTACTTGTTTAGGCCTCCACACTTGTTTTGCTGGAACCATGGGTCGAGTGTTATTGAACAACTTATCCCTTTGCTTCTCAGCCTCCTGTTCTGCCATCTCTTGGCTCCTTAACCTCTGAAGTTTCCTCTTCTGTGTCTTTGTTAGCCCTGGAGGACACCACTTGGGCTGAGTGTATTTAGGATCTTTCGCCTTTACTTGGCTAGTGCTTGCTTCATGATCATTAGCCGAGTTCTTTGGCGCGATAGAAAGTATCGGCTCAGTCGAGTGGTTATGCACAATCGGCTATTGTACGGGGAATGTTTTGGTGCCCAAGATAAGTGAGTCAACATCCATTTTCCCTTTGCCTTTTCCTGACTCGACTGCTGCAACACTTGGTGATTTAACACGCCATTCTTTTCGATTTTCTGGATGCAT
Source organism: Secale cereale (assembly GCA_902687465.1). NCBI lineage: Eukaryota > Viridiplantae > Streptophyta > Magnoliopsida > Poales > Poaceae > Secale > Secale cereale. The sequence continues at coordinate 767,714,356 of LR738712.1, forward strand.
GAAATTTTCACTCGGGCGTACCTTTTTACTCGGATGGAATCCACTTGGATGGAATTCATTCGGATGGAATCTACCTGGCCACATTTTTTCACTTGGATAGCTTCCACCTGGGTGCATTCTTACACTTGGATAGCTTCCGTTCGGCCACATATTTTGACGAGTTGACTGATGACCACTGATGTTCAGTCGACCATTGTATGAGTAGTCGAGTCGATCCCAAACAGGTTGCCTTTGTTCCTCTCGAAACGGTGCCCTTGGTCCAGCCGGCCTCACATACCGACTAAACATATCGGCTGGTGGTGACCTTGGTCGCTTCAGGTCTGTTGGCCGGTTAGAGCTAGAACCGGTCGACTGATTGGCATACTTGGGCAACAACATATCAAAAGTTGGCTTGATCCGCTTACACTGTACTTTAGCCTCGTTCCTCTTCCACTTGCCAACTTATGGACTCTTGGGCTTAACAAATTTAATACGGGCATTTTCTTGCACTTGTGGTTGCCCCCCGAGTGTAGGATTCTTGATGGTGATCTTGATTACTTCCTTGCCATCGGGTTGCTTGTCAATCACAATCTGCCTCCCCAAGATCTTGCTGTCCTCCTTGTCTTTCCTGGGCTCACCAACAATGACATTAGCTTTATTAGCAGATTCGGCTACCTCTGGCCGAATGAGTAACTTCTTCCCCTCCAAATCCATGGTATTCATTGGAAAGGGTTGTTTATCAACTTGCATCTCAGAAAAGTTCAATCGACCGTCATTAATGGCCGATTGTATAGGTCGTCGAAAAACATTGCAATCGTTAGTAGCATGAGAAAAAGAATTATGATACTTGCAATAAGCGCGCCGTTTCAGCTCTTCAAACGGCGGTAAAGTGTGAGATATTCTAATAATTTTAGCTTGCTGCAAAGCATCAAATATTTTATCACACTTGGCAATGTTAAAAGTAAACTTCATCTCTTCATCATGATTCTTATGAATCGGTTTCAGAGCATTGCAAGTAAATGGTTTGGCCTTCGATGGCCAAACAAATTTAGTAGCATACATGTTACCCTCATCGTCCGGGTGATCATTATCATATTCAACCATATTCATCTTTGGACGATCAGCCTTGTACCTATGCACTTCTTTAAGATCTTTCCTTCGGCTTTCCTGAGCCAAAGCCCTTTGTAAGACTTAGTTAATATTTAAGAACTCATAGCCTTCTAGCTTTTTTCTAATGGGAGTCCTTAAACCACTCAGCACTAGGTCTGCCAAGTCTCTCTCGGTTATCACCAAACTATAACAACGGTTTTTTGTTTCTCTAAATCTCTTGACATAATCGGAGACCGATTCGTCATGCTTCTGTTTAACTGATGTTAGATGTGATAACTTGAGTTCATTGTCACCACTATAAAAGTGATGATGAAATTTCTGCTCTAGCTGCGACCAAACCCGAATGGAACCATGTAGTAAAGAAGAAAACAATGAAAATGCGGTACCAGTTAATGATAAAGGGAACAAACGCACTTTCAATTCATTCAATGAGCCTGCCTCACCCAATTGTGCTAAATATTGACTAACATGCTCCCATGTGGTTTTTGTGCCTTCTCCATTAAACTTAACAAAATCTGGAATTTTATATCCTGGAGGGCACTGGATGGCATCGAAGTACTCGGGGTACATCTTTTGATAAATCCGATTCCGAGGTAACTCAACTCCAAAATTCTCTCGAAGCATCTTAGCCATCTCCTCTCTAAGATTAGCTAGACCATCATCCATAATGGATGACGAAGCTTGTGGCAGTGGCATAGGAGGACTAGGGTTACTAGCGGTAGGTACGAATTGTGGCATGTATGTCGACCCATAATTTGGTAGTGGTCGACTGGTTGTAGCTGTAGGTAGGGTTTGATTCGGCGTGGCCACCAAACCTGGCATGCTCGTGATAGGACTAATCGGTGCAGGCACAATCTGATTTGTTTGTGTAGGATAATGAGTCATCGGCATGGGAGGCGCCGATGAAACAGGTAAAGTCAGATTAGGGTTTTGCACACTAGCAGCTATACCACCATTACCACTAGACGATTGAGACATATTTCTCTGAGCATTAGTATTTTCTATGAAAGTTTGATAGATTAGATTGTTACCATCAGCAATACGACTCTTAATCTCAGCCCACTGCTCAGGAGAAAAGGTAGTACTCACAGAGGGTTTGACCTGCTCGGCTTGAAGAGGAGGGAACTTGATTTCTTCAATCGGAGTGATGTTGCCTTGGCGATCCTTCTTGAACTTCGCAAGGAACTCCTACAACTCCTTCTCTTCGCGCGCCTTCTTGTACTCCTCATAGATTTGGCGATGATCGGCCGATATTTCATCAAGACTGGGCATAATGATGTTATCGGCGTCTACCTCAGATGGCTTGGGAAGATCGGACATGGTGGATGATGATGATTGACCTTCAGTCCCTAGCGGAGTCACCAAAAAGTGTGTTGACACATGAACATGTCACGTGTACCCTCGACGCCGGGGGTGATGCACCGCAGCTCATCTCGAAGGAGGCCCAACCGACAGCGCGATACGCAAGACAGTCGACGGGCGCTTTGCGGACCCCGAAAACCCCACACCCCCGGGAGGGACCCCGTCAGGGAGTGTGGCGGCTATGGGCTGCCCTAGGTCGATTCGCTCGCCCCTAGGGCCAGAGATTTGCAGCTCTCAAACACGAAGAACAGCAAAGAACGAGAGAGAAAAACGATGGAGAGGATAAAATGTAGACGGTAAAAAATAGTATATTGATTTGTTCGATTGTGTGTTATTCAATCGGCCGTCACCCCCAACATATATAAGAGGCGGATGGACGTCCCGTACAAGTAAATGATTTATCTAGGCTTTCCTTACAAGAAAATTACATCAATTCACGTCCTAGAGTCCTAGTTCTATTCCAACTCGGATTCAGTCTGAATCTGGCCCAACTTCTGTCTTCCTCCTTACGCGGGCCGCCGAGCTTGCATGTGACCTTCGATCAAGACGTCCCAAATATCAAAATCGTACGCCTCGATGAAACGAACAATTCTCATGTTGAAAACTTTTCCAAATAAGACCATCTTGAATACTCCACGAAGCCATCTTTGATATCCAGTCGGACTTGGTCATCTAACGGACTGGATTGACCGGGTCTCGTAGTGAACTTACAGGCCATATACTATATCATATGATAACAACTTCAAAACGAAAGTTAACCGTTTTTATGATACGCACAACTTCCGTCCTGAACACTTCTCCATCCAAGATCATCTTGATAAACTTTTGGGCACATGTTCAGTTTCACTCGGATTCGAGCTCATCCACTCGGATATTAGAGTCTTTCACTCGACTAGACTTTTTCACTCGGAAGACAATATTTCATTCGGATGATGACCACATTTTCAGTCGGAAGATAATTTCACTCGGATTAGTCTATTTTTAGTCGGAAGCCAATCTTTTAGTCCATCGATAAGTTCTCACTTGACTTTTTACTCGATCGGTATGTTTTCACTCGACCTTTTACTCGATCGGTAGGTTTTCACTCGACCTTTTACTCGATCGGTAGGTTTTCACTCGACCTTTTACTCGATCGTAGGTTTTCACTCGACCTTTTACTCGATCGGTAGGTTTTCACTCGGATGGTAAAACTTTTCATTCGGATTTCCCGATTGAAAAGACAGCCTGATCTTGATTTGCCTCTCCAGATTGCATACGACCTCAGATTGAGACGAACTTTATATGAAAATCGATCGGCTCGACGAGACGAAACTTTTTCATGTTGAAGGTGTTTCGATTCAAGGCCGTCTTGGTGACCGAATTACTCGCGCAACCTATCAGACCACTGTCTGGTACCTCGCGCCATATTTCCGTATAGTTTCGGTCTGCAGTGTATTGCCTCTAACTTTTGCATACGAACTCGGATTGAGATGATTTATATATAAAAATCAATTGCCTCGACGAGACGAAGACAATTCCTTTAGAGTGATCCTTTATCCGAGGTCGTCTTGAATGTATGATTGGCCAAAAACCACTCGGAACATTGAATTATGTCACTCGGAATATAGTTTCGGTCCCTAAAATAAGGTCGAATCATGATAACCGAAACATCAAAGTCGTTCCACTCGGCGACGTGAATATTTTCATGCTGAAAACCCTCTCACTCGAGACCATCTTCATTGCTTTCCGTATCATGCCAAAATCAGGTGTCAACACATGCCCCCTGTTTTTCGGCAAAGCTTGTATGCCGAAAAATAGTATGCACCATTTTTGTTCTAAGGACGATGTCAACACTCCATCGGCCATTTGTATTTCTTAGGGCAATAATCATGTATCGGTCATGTTTGTGCTAAGGGCGATAGTCGTATATCGGCCATTGCTAACTTAGGCTTCTTGCCACACACTCGGGTGGTATTTCTTCAAGTACTTGCCATTGAGAGCTCGAGGTAACAATGTCCCTTGTATGGATTTTACCAAATATGAGTTTCCAGGAATTATTCTTGTAATCCTAAAAGGACCTTCCCAACTTGGAGACCACTTTCCGAATTTTCTATCTCTTGAACCAATCGGTAGAATTACTTTCCAAACGATATCGCCAACTTGAAAATTCTTCAACTTAACTTTCTTATTGTAAGCTCTTGCCACCCTCAACTTGTCTCTCTCTATGGCTTTTAAAGCAGCCAAACGTTTATCGGCAACCTCATCAATATTGTCCATCATCAAGTTATAAAAATCTATTGCCGATAAATCATTCTGTTTGGCTATTCTCAAGGCATTCAAATTTACTTCCACTGGTAAAACAGCTTCTTGACCATACACTAGCTCATATGGAGTCACCTTCGTAGCACCATGCCTTGAGATTCTATGTGCCGACAAAGCTTCAGACAACAACTCATGCCATCTCCTTGGATTATCCTCAATCTTCTTCTTGATGAGTTTGATTAAAATTTTATTGCTAGACTCAGCTTGTCCATTGGCTTGGGCATAATACGGAGAGGAATTGAGCAACTTTATGTTATAAGATTCGGCAAACTCTCTGACTTGGTGTGACATGAAAGATGAACCTTGATCTGTAGTTAACGTTTGAGGAATACTGAATCTATGAATAATGTGCTCAGTTATGAATTGAATTACCTCCGTATGTGTCATGTTCTTGACAGGTATTGCTTCAGACCATTTAGTGAAATAATCGGTTGCCACCAATACGAACCGATGCCCCTTTGAGGAAGATGGATGAATTTTCCCAATAAAATCTAAACCCCATCCTTTGAAAGGCCACGGCTTGATAATATGGTGTAACATAGCAGGAGGAGCCAATTGAATATCACCAAATTTTTGACAAGCTTCACACCCTTTATAATATCTGAAGCAATCATTAATCATAGTCGGCCAATAAAACCCAGCACGTCGCAATAACCACTTCATCTTGGGAGCCGACTGATGAGTGCCACAAATGCCTTCATGTACCTCTCCCATAGCAACTCTTGCTTCGTCTTCATCCAAGAATTTTAGAAGAACGTCATCGACTGTTCGGCGATAAAGACCATCATCTCCCATTGTATACTTGAAAGCCATACGCCGAACATCCCTGTCCACCCTTTAACTCGGATTGCTCAAGTAATCAATAATGGGCTTCCTCCAGTCGGGAATGTCACCTTAACTAGACTTTTTGTTAATGGCCGAACCAGTGGGTTCAAGTTCGGCTCCCATATTGGCAAGACAAGACATCGGTCTTTGAGAGATATGCAACATGCCATGATCAACATGATATCCAGATGCTTGTTGTGCCAAATCATTTGCTTTCCAATTGTCATGCCTAGATATATGAGCAATGCTAAAACTGTCCAAAGTAGAGATTATATCTAGACATTTATCAAGATAAACATTAAGTGATTCGTCCAAACACAGAAAGACTATGGATATTTGCTGCACCACTAGTAACTAATCACCAAAAGCTTCAATATGTGTAACATCTACATCAACTAACATCTCTAGGCCGAATAACAAAGCTTCATATTCGGCCTGATTATTTGTGCAAAAGTATTCTAAGCGGCATGAGGCCTCAATGACAGCACCATGAGGAGATATATGAACAATACCAACACCTTGGCCATTGCTACAAACTGAACCATCGAAATATAATCTCCAAGCTACTAATGAGACTAGGTTTATATCAATGTCATGCTTGTCATTAATCCGATGCGCAACAATGAAATTAGCAACGATTTGGCCTTTCATGGATTTTAGAGATTCATAAGCCAAATCATACTCAATCAAAGCATAAGCCCACTTGCCAATTCTACAACTAAGAATTGGCCTATGCAACATGTATTTAATTACATCGGTTTGACAAGCTACTATGCAAGCACTCGGCACCAAATAATGTCTCAATTTTGTGCAAGCATAATATAAGCATAGACATAGTTTTTCAATAAATGTATACTTTGTCTCGGCGTCCAATAAGCGTCTACTCAAATATGTAATAGCATGCTCTTTTCCTTCGGTTTCTTGAGTCAAAACAACACCAATAACACCTTCTTCTGCTGCAATGTAAAGCTTAAAGGGCTCCTTATGCTTGGGTGCTTTCATCACAGGAGGAGTGCACAAATAATTCTTGATCATATCAAAGTCTTCTTGCTGTTTTTCCCCCAAGTGAAATCAACATCATTCTTTAACCGAATGATAGGAGTAAATGCATCAACTTTCCCTGACAAATTAGCTATGAACCTTCTCAAATAATTGACCTTGCCAAGGAACTTTTGCATATCTCTCTTGCATGTTGGCGCTTCCACTTTATGTATAGCTTCTACCTTTTTGGGATCAATTTCTATGCCATCTTCATGAATAATGAAACCCAAAAACTTACCCGCTGACACGCCGAATGCACACTTCAAAGGATTCATCTTCAGTCCATACTTTTCCATTCTTTCAAAAGCTAAACGTAAATCGGCCAAATGAGATTCAAAAGCATCCGATTTGACAACAATAACATCAATATAAACTTCAAGTATGACACCAAGTAAATCATGAAAAATCAAATTCATAGCCCTTTGATATGTGGCGCCAGCATTTTTTAATCTGAATGTCATCACCGTCCATTCGAATAAACCAAGGAAACCAGGGCATCGGAAAGCCGTTTTGGACATGTCCTCTTCGGCCATGAAAATTTGGTTATACCCCGCATTACCATCAAGGAAGCTAATGACTTTATGTCCAGAAGCCTCATTAATAAGCATATCGGCTATTGGCATGGGATATTCATCTTTGGGTGTAGCCCTATTCAAATCTCTGAAATCAATGCATACCCTTAACTTGCCGGATCCCTTTTTCTCCACTGGGACAATGTTAGAAATCCACTCGGCATACCTGCAAGGTCGAATGAAATTAGCTTTAAGCAGTCGACCGATCTCTTCCTTGATCCGGTCATATGTTTTTGGATTAAACTTTCTGGCCGATTGTTTATATGGTCTAAAACCAGCCTTTATAGGTAACCGATGCTCCACTAGCTCTCGACTTAAACCTGGCATCTCATGATATTCCCATGCAAAGCAACAAACATAATCTTTCAATAGCTCGACCAACTTAGCTTTACAATCGGCTTTTAAATTTTTTTTTACAAACGTCTGTCGAGTGACTGAACCATCTCCAATATCTACCTCTTATAATGGATCGGCTCATGTAAAACCTTGTCGAAGCTTATCCATGTCATCTAATTACTCTATAGATTCATACATATCGTTCTCACTCGACCGATATTTTACAAGACATTTTTGTAACCACTCGGAACTAGAATCCATTCAAACATATCATACCTTGGAGCCGACTACATTCAGTCGGCTTTAGAGAAATGGGCACGAAACCATTCTTGGTCACGCTAAGAACATCAAACTCTGATAAGTCACGTCCCGTCAAGCAAGTAGCATTGGGATGTTGCCAATCCACCGATGCATCGGCAAAGCACCACAGGCCGAGTTATCCGCATGAATGACTTCCACTTCATTATCAACCCATTGGATCAAAAACTGGTGCATAGTGGATGGCACGCACTGGTTTGCATGAACCCAATCATGGCCTAGTATGACGTTGTAGTTACCTTGCACCTCTGCGACAAAGAATGCAGTAGCCAAAGTTTTGCTTCCGACTGTAAGTTCCACATACATCACGCCTTTGGCTTCAGTTTTCTCTTTGCCTTCAAATCCATTGAGCACCATATTCGTCTTTATCAACTCTTCATCGGGCATACCCAATTTCTTGAAGACCGAATAGGGCATCTGATTTACCACAGCACCACCATCAACAAGCATCCGAGTGAGAGGTGATCCATTGATATGGCCTCTGAGATACAATGGTTTCAGATGCGTTACTGGGTCTGTTGGCTTCTCAAATATAGCATTTTTAGGGCCAAAATCCAGCTGAGCAACCTCCCCTTCCTCATCTACAACATGAAACTCAGTAGGAAAGTAATAAACCATATTGATATCCATACCTTCATGAACCGGCGTCGACTCATAATCTAACATATCATCCTCTGCCTCAAGTGCATCCACCGATTCTGAAATCTGTCCGAGTGAAGGAGAAGTAAGAAGTGTCGCAGACGATGTGATAGCTATTTCATCATCCTCCTTTGGTAGTGTAGGTATTGCTTGATAGATGTAGAAGCTGAGGTATCTTGTACTTGTTTAGGCCTCCACACTTGTTTTGCTGGAACCATGGGTCGAGTGTTATTGAACAACTTATCCCTTTGCTTCTCAGCCTCCTATTCTGCCATCTCTTGGCTCCTTAACCTCTGCAGTTTCCTCTTTTGTGTCTTTGTTAGCCCTGGAGGACACCACTTGGGCTGAGTGTATTTAGGATCTTTCGCCTTTACTTGGCTAGTGCTTGCTTCATGATCATTAGCCGAGTTCTTTGGCGCGATAGAAAGTATCGGCTCAGTCGAGTCGTTATGCACAATCGGCTGTTGTACGGGGAATGATTTGATGCCCAAGATAAGTGAATCAACATCCATTTTCCCTTTGCCTTTTCCTGACTCGACTGCTGCAACACTTGGTGATTTAACACGCCATTCTTTTCGATTTTCTGGATGCATGAAATTTTCACTCGGGCGTACCTTTTTACTCGGATAGAATCCACTTGGATGGAATTCATTCGGATGGAATCTACCTGGCCACATTTTTTCACTTGGATAGCTTCCACCTGGGTGCATTCTTACACTTGGATAGCTTCCGTTCGGCCACATAGTTTGACCAATCGACTGATGACCACTAATGTTCGGTCCACCATTGTTTGAGTAGTCGAGTCGATCCCAAACAGGTTGCCTTTGTTCCTCTCTAAACGGTGCCCTTGGTCCAGCCGGCCTCACATACCGACTAAACATATCGGCTGGTGGTGACCTCGGTCGCTTCAGGTCTGTTGGCCGGTTAGAGCTAGAACCGGTCGACTGATTGGCATACTTGGACAACAACATATCAAAAGTTGGCTTGATCCGCTTACACTGTACTTTAGCCTCGTTCCTCTTCCACTTGCCAACTTCTGGACTCTTGGGCTTAACAAATTTAATACGGGCATTTTCTTGCACTTGTGGTTGCCCCCCGAGTGTAGGATTCTTGATGGTGATCTTGATTACTTCCTTGCCATCGGGTTGCTTGTCAATCACAATCTGCCTCCCCAAGATCTTGCTGTCCTCCTTGTCTTTCCTGGGCTCACCAACAATGACATTAGCTTTATTAGCAGATTCGGCTACCTCTGGCCGAATGAGTAACTTCTTCCCCTCCAAATCCATGGTATTCATTGGAAAGGGTTGTTTATCAACATGCATCTCAGAAAAGTTCAATCGACCGTCATTAATGGCCGATTGTATCTGTCATCGAAAAACATTGCAATCGTTAGTAGCATGAGAAAAAGAATTATGATACTTGCAATAAGCGCGCCGTTTCAGCTCTTCAAACGGCGATAAAGTGTGAGATATTCTAATAATTTTAGCTTGCAGCAAAGCATCAAATATTTTATCACACTTGGCAATGTTAAAAGTAAACTTCATCTCTTCATCACGATTCTTATGAATCGGTTTCAGATCATTGCAAGTAAATGGTTTGGCCTTCGATGGCCAAAAAAAATTAGTAGCATACATGTCACCCTCATCGTCCGAGTGATCATTATCATATTCAACCATATTCACCTTTGGACGATCAGCTTTGTACCTATGCACTTCTTTAAGATCTTTGCTTCGGCTTTCCTGAGCCAAAGCCCTTTGTAGGACTTAGTTAATATTTAAGAACTCATAGCCTTCTAGCTTTTTTCTAATGGGAGTCCTTAAACCACTCAGCACTAGGTCTGCCAAGTCTCTCTCGGTTATCACCAAACTATAACAACGGTTTTTTGTTTCTCTAAATCTCTTGACATAATCGGAGACCGATTCGTCATGCTTCTGTTTAACCGATGTTAGATGTGGTAACTTGAGTTCATTGTCACCGCTATAAAAGTGATGATGAAATTTCTGCTCTAGCTGCGACCAAACCCGAATGGAACCATGTGGTAAAGAAGAAAACCATGAAAATGCGGTACCAGTTAATGACAAAGGGAACAAACGCACTTTCAATTCATTCAATGAGCCTGCCTCACCCAATTGTGCTAAATATTGACTAACATGCTCCCATGTGGTTTTTGTGCCTTCTCCATTAAACTTAACAAAATCTGGAATTTTATATCCTGGAGGGCACTGGATGGCATCGAAGTACTCGGGGTACGGCTTTTGGTAAATCCGATTCCGAGGTAACTCAACTCCAAAATTCTCTCGAAGCATCTTAGCCATCTCCTCTCTAAGATTAGCTAGACCATCATCCATAGTGGACGACGAAGCTTGTGGCAGTGGCATAGGAGGAGTAGGGTTACTAGCGGTAGGTAGGAATTGTGGCATGTATGTCGACCCATAATTTGGTAGTGGTCGAGTGGTTGTAGCTGTAGGTAGGGTATGATTCGGCGTTGCCACCGAACCTGGCATGCTCGTGATAGGACTAATCGGTGCAGCCACAATCTGATTTGTTTGTGTAAGATAATGAGTCATCGGCATGGGAGGCACCGATGAAACAGGTAAAGTCAGATTAGGGTTTTGCACACTAGCAGCTATACCACCATTACCACTAGACGATTGAGACATATTTCTCTGAGCATTAGTATTTTCTATGAAAGTTTGATAGACTAGATTGTTACCATCAGCAATACGACTCTCAATCTCAGCCCACTGCTCAGGAGAAAAGGTAGTACTCACAGAGGGTTTGACCTGCTCGGCTTGAAGAGGAGGGAACTTGATTTCTTCAATCTGAGTGATGTTGCCTTGGCGATCCTTCTTGAACTTCGCAAGGAACTCCTGCAACTCCTTCTCTTCGCACGCCTTCTGTTACTCCTCATAGATTTGGCGATGATCGGCCGATATTTCATCAAGACTGGGCATAATGATGTTATCGGCGTCTACCTCACATGGCTTGGGAAGATCGGACATGGTGGATGATGATGATTGACCTTCAGTCCCTAGCGGAGTCGCCAAAAAGTGTGTTGACACATGAACACGTCACGTGTACCCTCGACGTCGGGGGTGATGCACCGCAGCTCATGTCGAAGGAGGCCCGACCGACAGCGCGATACGCAAGACAGTCGACGGGCGCTTTGCGGACACGAAAACCCCACACCCCCGGGAGGGACCCCGTCAGGGAGTGCGGTGGCTATGGGCTGCCCTAAGTCGATTGGCTCGCCCCCTAGGGCCGCGAGATTTGCAGCTCTCAAACACGAAGAACAGCAAAGAACGAGAGAGAAAAACGATGGAGAGGATAAAACGTAGACTGTAAAAAATAGTATATTGATTTGTTCGATTGTGTGTTGTTCAATCGGCCGTCACCCCCAACATATATAAGAGGCGGATGGACTTCCTGTACAAGTAAAGGATTCATCTAGGCTTTCCTTAAAAGAAAATTGCATCAATTCACGTCCTAGAGTCCTAGTTCTATTCCAACTCGGATTCAGTCTGAATCTGGCCCAACTTCTGTCTTCCTCCTTACGCGGGCCGCCGAGCTTGCATGTGACCTCCGATCAAGAAGGCCCAAATATCAAAATCGTACGCCTCGATGAGACGAACAATTCTCATGTTGAAAACTTTTCCAAATAAGACCATCTTGAATACTCCACAAAGCCATCTTTGATATCCAGTCGGACTTGGTCATGTAACGGACTGGATTGACCGGGTCTCGTAGTGAACTTACAGGCCATATACTATCTCATATGATAATGACTTCAAAACCAAAGTTCACCATTTTTATGATACGCACAACTTCCGTTCTGAACACTTTTCCATCCGAGATCATCTTGATAAACTTTTGGGCACATGTTCAGTTCCACTCGGATTCGAGCTCATCCACTTGGATATTAGAGTCTTTCACTCGACTGGACTTTTTCAATCGGAAGACAATCTTTCACTCGGATGATGATCACATTTTCAGTCGGAAGATAATTTCACTCGGATTACTATATTTTTAGTCGGAAGCCAATCTTTTACTCCATCGATAAGTTCTCACTCGACTTTTTACTCGATCGATATGTTTTCACTCGACCTTTTACTCGATCGGTAGGTTTTCACTCGACCTTTTACTCGATCGGTAGATTTTCACTTGACCTTTTACACGATCGTAGGTTTTCACTCGACCTTTTACTCGATCGGTAGGTTTTCACTCGGATGGTAAAACTTTTCACTCGGATTTCCCGATTGAAAAGACAGCCTGATCTTGATTTGCATCTCCAGATTGCATACGACCTCAGATTGAGACGAACTTTATATGAAAATCGATAGGCTCGACGAGACGAAACTTTTTCATGTTGAAGGTGTTTCGATTCAAGGCGGTCTTGGTGACCGAATTACTCGCGCAACCTATCAGACCACTGTCTGGTACCTCGCACCATATTTCCGTATAGTTTCGGTCTGCAGTGTATTGCCTCTAACTTTTGCATACGAACTCGGATTGAGATGATTTATATATCAAAATCGATTGCCTCAACGAGAAGAAGACAATTCGTTTAGAGTGATCCTTAATCCGAGGTCGTCTTGAATGTATGATTGTCCAAAAACCACTCGGAACATTGAATTAGGTCACTCGGAATATAGTTTCGGTCCCTAAAATAAGGTCGAATGATGATAACCGAAACATCAAAGTCGTACCACTCGGCGACGTGAATCTTTTCATGCTGAAAACCCTCTCACTCGAGACCATCTTCATTGCTTTCCGTATCTTGCCAAAATCAGGTGTCAACAGAATCCCAGCTTCCCCCTGGCGGTGAGCGGATTGGGGATCCCCTCGCCAAGAAGTAGAAGCAGCAAGGGGGAGCTCCGCGCTATCGGCTGGGGCGGTCGGGCCGTTGGCGTCGAAGGGCTCGGTGGACGCCCCAATCCTTGTCGAGGAATCCGATGGGCCGGAGTGCTTCAAGTGTGGCAGGGTGGGCCATTACCAAAATTCATGCCAGTTCAAGCCTCTTTGCGTCGTCTGCCATGAGGAGGGGCATGCGTCGGTGCACTGCCCGACGCGTGGCCGGCCGTTGCTGATGCAGATCATGGGAAACGCGATCCCTGGCAAGGGCTTCTTCTGCCTCCCGTTCGTGGAGACGGAGGGTGCGGAGGTGCGTGCTCCGGTGGTGTGAGACACCGCGGTCATCTCGGCGGCGCAGGGCTCGCTGTCGGTCCCCATCTTGGAGGCGGAGCTCCTCCACCTCTTCGAAGGGGGAGTGGGACTGGCAGGTGAAGGCGGTGGGGGATAATGCCTTCTCTGTTATCTTCCCCAACAAGGATATGCTTCGCATGGAGACCCGCAGCGGCAAGCTTTTCCTTTCCCTCAACAACATAATGGCGGACATCAAGGAATCCCTCCATGAGGAGCCCAAGGCGGAGATCATGCCAGATGTGTGGGTCAAGCTGTGGGGTGTGCCGTCAAAGCACCACCGTGTTGATCGTATCATGGCGGGGACCGTGATGATTGGCCGACCCATGGAGGTGGACAAGAAGTCGCTTGGCGGTTTGGGCCCGGTGCGGATGCGTTTTGCATGTCGTGCTCCGGCCAAGCTGCGTGGCTATGTGCAAGTGTGGTTCAACAGTGAAGGTTACACGATTCGGATGGAGGCCGAGGCGGGCGGTGTGCAGGGCGCTGCGTCTCCCCCCCCCCTCCACCTGCTAGCCATGACAAGGGCCTGGACGGCACGGATAAAGACCGCGACACGAGCATGGGTGGTGACTCGATTGACACGGCGACGTGGAACAAGCTGGGTCTCAACGACAAGGACTCCGAGGCGGCGGCTCCAAAGGGTGGGGCTACTAAAGACCAAGGGGAACGGCAAGTGGTGGTGGGGAGCAATGACATAGGTTTCAACCAGTACGGCTCCAACCTCTCCCTCGGCCTCGACATCGACAAGGGCGTCTCTGCATCTTGCGACTCGGAAGGACACTCGATGCTGATCTCCCCGTCGGCTGCGGAGACGGGTGGGGTCCGTACGGTGGTGGTGGGCTCTCGTCCGCCAGTGTTGGGGCAAGGCGGTGGCGGGAAGAGGAGTATCCAGAAGACGTCGGGCCGCAAGCCTCCACCGGCTGCCATGTCGAGCCCTCCTTCGGTCCGTACGGGCACGCCGGCCCCGCTCCGCCCGATGGTGATGGCGCTGGCCTCCCCAGGGGGCCCGGCTGGTGGCCATGGGCTGGCCTCCCATCCCTCTCCGTCTGACGCGCTCCGGGCCGAGGTAAACAAGGCGGTGCCCATTGCCACGGCCAAGCGCTCAAAGGCGGTGGTGGCGGCGTCAGCGTCGCTTGAGCGGACCAGCTCGCGCCCGAAAGGCACCAAGGGGAACCTTCCGGCTCTGCAACGCGCCCAACTCCTGGTGGCCTAGAAGAACATGGAGATTGAAGGTAATCATCTTCCCCGTTTTACGATTCTCGATGATTATTCGGATGAGCACTTGGGGAGAATTTTAGATGATAGTGGCGTTGATATGTCCGAGGTAGGTGAAGCACGAGAGCTTCTTTCCCTCATCCGTTCGAAGGAATTAGCGCAGGCCGCGCTCGCCCAGGCTGCGGCGGCCCGTG
The DNA here is from genome assembly GCA_902687465.1 of Secale cereale. Taxonomy (NCBI): domain Eukaryota; kingdom Viridiplantae; phylum Streptophyta; class Magnoliopsida; order Poales; family Poaceae; genus Secale; species Secale cereale. The sequence goes on from LR738712.1 coordinate 767,729,447, forward strand.
CAGTGCAGGCTGCTGAGGAAGCAGGGTCTCCTCAGCCTGCCGTGATGCGGCCCGATTCGGCGGACACAGCAGCAGGGGCTGCGCTGTCCCCCCCCCCCCCCAAGCTCGTGGTAAGGTTAAGACCCGGCGTGTGGCCAAAGCGGTTACTGCTCGCGGTATCTGCCTCCGCAACTGCATTATTTGATGCGGTTCATCTTTTGCAACATCCGAGGCTTCAGCCACGCTGGGAGGCGGACCCGCTTGAAAGAGTTCATGCGAGCGGAAGCAATCGACGTGGTTGGCTTGCAGGAAACCATCAAGGCAGATTTTACTCATAGAGATCTGCTCGCTGTTGATCCGCTTGAACGCTTCGCGTGGCAATGGGTGCCCGCGGAGGGCCACTCTGGAGGATTGGTGTCATGGGACACTGGCAGGTCCTTCTTGTCGGCTCACGTGCGCCATCGTGCGACGCTCCGTGAGTGGGAGGTCATAGTTGTCTATGGGCCGGCCGATCACTCGCGCTCACAAGAGTTCCTGGTGGAACTTCAAGATAAGGTGGCCACGCTGCGTGTGCGTAATCTCCCTACGCTTGTGGGGGGTGATTTTAACCTAATCCTCTCGGGTGCGGATAAGAATAACGGGATCATTAATTGGACAAGGGTGTCTATGTTTAACAGCGCGATTGCGTCTATGGCACTTAGGGAAGTGTCTCGTGTAGGCGCGCGCTACACCTAGACCAACAAGCAGCTCACGCCGGTGCGGTCGGTGCTGGACAGGGTCTTCATGTCCGCTGATTAGGAATTGCTCTTCCCCTTGTGCACTCTACATGCCGAAACAAGGATTGGGTCGGACCACATTCCCTTAATCCTCTCCTCAGGGGAGAACAGGCTCAAACGCAGCCCACGCTTCTTCTTCGAAACAGCGTGGTTTGAATGCCCGAATTTTGCCCAAATCTTCCTATCCAAATGGGAGTTATGTGTGTCCCGGATCGGTCACAAGCGCGGACCAGTGTAGTTTTGGATCGCTGCTGGGGCAGCAATGCGCGCGGCTCTTAAAGGCTGGGGGGCCAACCAGGGCCGTGATGATAAGCTGCTCCGGGTGCGGTGATACGTCCAAAACGTATCTATAATTTCTGCTTGCTCCATGCCTCTTTTGGGTGATATTGCTATGATATTTATGCACTTCCATATACTTTTGATCATATTTGGACTAACCTATTAACTCAGTGCACCCCAGTGCCAGTTTTTGTTTTCGGCTGTTTTTGTATTTCTGGTTTTCACGTTACGAGAACTGCCAGGAAAAATCCAGAAAAATTATATAAAAAATCAGCGTTCCAGAACCTACCGTGCGCCCGAAGTACAGCCGGGGGGGCCACCAGGGCTCCAGGCGCCCTGGCGGCGCCCCCCCCCCCCCCCCCCGGGCCGCGCCGGGGGGGCGCCTGGGCCCCCCAAGGCTCCCACGATGCCCCCCTTTGGCATATATTTAAAGCGTCTTCCCGAAACCCTCGAGAGAGGAACTCTTTTCGCGATCTCATCTCTGTTCTGCCGCCGCCGCCGCTTCCAAGATCGGGAGCACCAGGAGAACTCTTCCCGGCACCCTGCCGGAAGGGAGGATCACCGCCGGGAGCCTCTCCACCACCATGGGCGCCTCCCGGATGAGTTGTGAGTAGTCTCCCTTGGACCATGAGTCCATGACCAGTAGCTATGTGATGTTCTCCTCCCGTTCTTGTGCTTCACTAATTAGTCCTCGTGAGCTGCCCTACATGATCGAGGCACATATGTAATCCTTATGATGTTGCTATGATGAGTTTGCTGGGATCCGATGGATTATGAGATTATGTTCAGATTGTGCTTGAGTAATATATTTGATCAACCTCTTTTATATTTATGTTCGTAAGTAATTCTTGCATGTTCTCCGTTGTTATTTATTGCTTTGGCCAAGTAATAGGTAGTGACTCCAAGAGGGAACGTTATGCTTGATCGTGGGTTCATGCCCCTCGATGACTAGCTTGAGTGACAGAAACATGAGTCTAGGGGATGTGTTGTTGCCACAAGTGGGAAAACAACGGTGCTTGTGCCCGCGGGTGCAAGGATTGTTTACTTTACGCAAAGTTCTTTTAATGCAGTTGTCTGTTGCATTGAGTTTACACTATGGGTGGGACTCGCAACTTAATACCAGCGAGATGTTCTGGATAGATATCTCAAGGTGGATGATTAGTAGTAGATATTGATGGATTTCGGTCTACTTACTTTGGCGTACCGCCCATGCTTTGAACCTCAACCTTTCTTGCAATGTAGTCAGCATTGGTTTGCGCACATGGTCCTGTCAATTGCCCAGCTGTAATTCGTTTACCTCACATAGTTGTTTTATCGTCTTTTGGGAGAGAGACATCACTAGTGAACATCATGAGACTCCGGTCCATATTACCATCATTGATCACATCCGCTATTTACTTTTTGCTTTTATTTACTATTGCAATTATATCTATCACTACTACCACTTGCGTTTAATCGTTTGTGAACTACAAGGCCGGAGGGATTGACAACCTCTCTGTACTCGTTGGGAGCAAAGTTATTTGTATCTGTGTGCAGATCCATGTTGATTGCTAATATCTGGCGCCGTAGGAGTTGACACCTTCTTGTTGAACCTAGGAGTCTCTGGGGATTTGATCCTTGGTATCTTTGCCAAGGGAAAAACTTCCGCAACACTACATCTCACACCTTCCACTTGGGGTAACCAACGAGGGGCGAGAAGCCTAGCAAGAGTTTTTATGGCGCCGTTGCCGGGGACTCCACTCTTCAAGATAGGGGAGTTGCACGCTATCTTTTACCTTTGCTTTTAGTCTTGTTAGTTTACCTTTCAGTTTTTGCTTTAGTACCTTTTTATCGAAAATCACAAAAATAGTTATCTCGTTCTTTAGTTGTCATTATGTCGGGTCCTTTTGTCTTTGACGAAGCAGAAGTTCTCACCTTTAAACAAAGAGGTGGGGAAAGTTTGAAAGATGCTTGGTATAGAATTAATGATTCACAAAAAAGAGCCACCAAGAAGCAACCTACTACTATCTTGCTTAGAAATTTTTATGTTGGAATTACTTCTTGGAATAGGTTTATTCTAGATACTGCTATCAATGGGAATTTCCTAGAGGCCCCAGTTTGGGAGTCCCTTAGTATTATTGAAAATCTTGTTGGGAATCTCCCTGTTGTTAGCATTCGAGAGGACATCACCCTAGCTCACATTATGAAAAAACTTGAAAAGATAGAGCTAGAGATGCCAAGCATTAATAAGATAAATGAGTTGGATCGTAAGATCCAAGGGAATTTGAATAGACTTGATAGCTCCATGCATAAAATTTTCAAAATTTTGGAGACCGTCAAATTCCATGACTTGGACTCTTCTAGGATAGACAAGATTGAGGATATCTTTGATACTCTAGGAACCACCTTCTCCTCAATCAAAACCAAAAAGGTAGAAACTCCGACAAAGAAGGAGCCTAAGTCCGTTCACGTTCCAAAGGCTCCCCGCTCTAAAAGTAATCCACCTATTGCCAAAGGAGTTGAAACTGTAAAGACTTTGGAAGAAACACCTGTCTTTGATGAATTTATAAATGAATCTTCCCTTGACTTTTATCCTTTTGGTCTTCTACCTAGAAGTATCTCTATGAGGCCTTTATTTCAAAGTCCTCTTAAGACTAGTTGTATTATTGAAGAGCTTTTTGATGATCTTGATGATGGTTCAATTGATACAGCTTGATCTATATGCATTATGCCTAGCTTAAAGGCATAAAAGAAAGCGCTTTTGGGAGGCAGCCCACATGAATAAATTTATTTTGCTTTTGTTGTGTCTTGATGTTTTTACTACTGTAGCATCATCATTGTATCTTTACTTTTCAATTTTGTGCCAAGTGTAGCCTTTGATTGCTAGAAAGTTCAAAAGTTGTGAGGTGCTGTCCAGGAAACAGATTCTGTCCTTGGATAGAAAAATTCGTATAAAATCACCAGATCATCTTTTTGGTCTGAATTTTTTCGACAGCGTGCTATATATAATTTTCTTTCGTGCATCTGTTCTGAGTTTTTTTATTAGAGTTGCAGAAGTGCCCCGAACAAATCATTTACTACCTGCTGTTCTGTTTTTCACAGATTCTGTCATGTTTTGCCTTTCCTTCATTTTGCAAACCAAGAGCTTGCTTTTTCTTTGCAAAAACCTTTTGGCAATCTTGAGAAACAGTAGACCTTCAAGAATATCTTTATTTCCAGCAAGGTATAATTATTTTATTATGGGTACTAACCTCGCTAATCAGATTATGATGAGTTATGTATGAAGGGAGTTTTCAAGTGTGCGAGGGAAGATGATAAAAAGATTCAGTAGTGTCAAGCGCTCAAGCTTGGGGATGCCCCCATGCACCCCCAAGAAATATTCAAGGATACTCAAGCGTCTAAGCTTGGGGTTGCCCCCGTGCATCCCCTTCTCCATCAACATTATCAGTTCGTCTTTCGTTCCACTATATTTTAATCACTTCATGTGTTATGTGCTATGCTTGAAGCGTCTTGCTTTTAGTTTCCTTTTTAGTTTTTTATAACGAGTCGGAACTCAGCGTTCTTTATGTGGGAGAGAAACACGCTCCACTTCTACCTAGAACATAACATAGAATTTTCATGTCTATCCTTGCTGTGTGTGTTCTTTGTCTTTTAATAGGTACTATCATGTTCAGCTCTTAGCTTTCATGCTTATCTTTTCAAAGAGCTTTTGTTTAGTTGGTTGCTTGAACTCTCTTTAATTACCATGCTCACCTTATTAAGAGAGTTTGCTTCCGTTGCATTGGTTGATATGTCTATGATAAAGATGCTACGTGCATGATGGCGCTTAGTAGTTCATGTTTTCTTCTGGTTAGTCTCAAATAGCTGGGGGCTTCCCAATGTGTTATTGGAGTACCAACATGATTTGTTTGCCAATGATGTGGTATGGTTTAGTAATATCTTCCCTCAAGAATTTATTTTGATTGACTTGGCGTATGCTCACGCATATTTAAGACTGTAAAGAAAGTCTGTCAAGCCTTGATGATCTTTTATTTCTGAGTAGCGATATAACTTCCATGCCTGATTCAATGTTGCTTTGTCGCTCTGCATGATTATGACCGTCATTGCTCTCTTAGTTGGTCGCTCTCAGTCTTTTGCTAACCTCCACCTGTACTAAGCGGACTGACTGCTTGTGCATCCACATCCTTTTAAACCAGTTATGCCATATAAGTCCACCATACCTACCTATATGTGGTATTTCACCGCCACTCCAAGTAAATTTACATGTGCTACCTTTAAAACCTTCAGTTTTTGCAATACATAGCTCATGGGAAAGTAGCTTAAAAACTATTGTGGTAAAGAATATGTTGCTTATGTATCTTATTTCTTATAAGTTGCTTGCTGAGCGGTAACCATGTTTCTGGGGACGCCATCAACTGTTACACTTTTGTTGAATATCATGTGAGTTGCTATGCATGTTCGTCTTGTCTGAAGTAAGGTTGATTTGCCATGGGTTGAATGGTTTGAGTATGCATATTGTTAGAGAAGAACATTGGGCCGCCAACCAAAGCCATGTATCATGGTGGAAGTTTTAGCTTGGACATTAATCCTCAATCTCTTATGAGAATATGCTTAAGAATTAAAGAGGAGTCCATTATCTATTTTCTATGTTGTCCCGGTATGGATGTCCTCAAGTTGAGATCTATCAAAAACGAGAAATCAAATGCGATCTATCTCCTTGGACCTTTGTACAGGTGACATAGAGGTACTCCTTTGTGACACTTGGTTGAAACATATGTAATGCAATGACAATCCATGGAAATCTGAGCTAATTAGGACAAGGTGCGAGCACTATTGGTATTCGATGCATGAGGCTTGCAACGTATAGGATGTCTTATGCATAACACATATGAAGTACTACTACCGTTGACAAAATTGTTTCTATGTTTTCAAAATAAAAAGCTCTAGCACATGAGTAATCCCTGCTTCCCTCTGCGAAGGGCCATTCTTTTACTTTTATGTTGAGTCTCCACCTTCTTTCTTCAAGCACCAACTACTGAGAGCATGATTGTCATTCTGAGTGTAATGTGCATTGTCCCAAAGTAGCATTGTCTTTTGCATGATTGTGATATCGTTTATTTTGAAATCATTGTATCTAGTCATCACTTAAACCTTGAAGGTGCCCCTGCATTTATGTTTTGCTTCACTAAAGGGGGCAAGCTAGATATCACTTTATCATATTTGCACACCATGTTCATTACAAATCTATTTGATGTTTCAGTATCATATTGTAAAACTTTCAGTCCTTTGTGATTTTCTCATGAGGCAACTTAATTACTACAGATTCATTATCTCAGTAAGCTTTTGTCATATGACTATGAAAAAGTCCTATATGGTTAATAGCATGTCACCACAGAAATTATTCTTGTTATCATTTACCTACTCGAGGACGAGCAGGAATTAAGCTTGGGGATGTTGATACGTCCAAAACGTATCTATAATTTCTGCTTGCTCCATGCCTCTTTTGGTTGATATTGCTATGATATTTATACACTTCCATACACTTTTGATCATATTTGGACTAACCTATTAACTCAGTGCACCCCAGTGCCAGTTTCTGTTTTCGGCTGTTTTTGTATTTCAGGTTTTCACGTTACGAGAACTGCCAGGAAAAATCCAGAAAAATTATATAAAAAATCAGCGTTCCAGAACCTACCGTGCGCCCGAAGTACAGCCGGGGGGGGGGCACCAGGGCTCCAGGCACCCTGGCAGCGCGCCCCCCCCACCTAGGCCGCGCCGGGGGGGCGCCTGGGCCCCCCGAGGCTCCCCCGATGCCCCCCTTTGGCATATATTTAAAGCGTCTCCCGAAACCCTCGAGAGAGGAACTCTTTTCACGATCTCATCTCTGTTCCGCCGCCGCCACCGCTTCCAAGATCGGGAGCACCAGGAGAACTCTTCCCGGCACCCTGCCAGAGGGGAGGATCACCGCCGGGAGCCTCTCCACCACCATGGACGCCTCCCGGATGAGTTGTGAGTAGTCTCCCTTGGACCATGAGTCCATGAACAGTAGCTATGTGATGTTCTCCTCCCGTTCTTGTGCTTCACTAATTAGTCCTCGTGAGCTGCCCTACATGATCGAGGCACATATGTAATCCTTATGCTGTTGCTATGATGAGTTTGCTGGGATCCGATGGATTATGAGATTATGTTCAGATTGTGCTTGAGTAATATATTTGATCTACCTATTTTATATTTATGTTCGTAAGTAATTCTTGCATGTTCTCCGTTGTTATTTATTGCTTTGTCCAAGTAATAGGTAGTGACTCCAAGAGGGAACGTTATGCTTGATTGTGGGTTCATGCCCCTCGATGACTAGCTTGAGTGACAGAAACATGAGTCTAGGGGATGTGATGTTGACACAAGGGGGAAAACAACGGTGCTTGTACCCGCGGGTGCAAGGATTGTTTACTTTACGCAAAGTTCTTTTAATGCAGTTGTCTGTTGCATTGAGTTTACACCATGGGTGGGACTCGCAACTTAATACCAGCGAGATGTTCTGGATAGATATCTCAAGGTGGATGATTAGTAGTAGATATTGATGGATTTCGGTCTACTTACTTTGGCGTACCGCCCATGCTTTGAACCTCAACCTTTCTTGCAATGTAGTCAGCATTGGTTTGCGCACATGGTCCTGTCAATTGCCCAGCTGTAATTCGTTTACCTCACATAGCTGTTTTATCGTCTTTTGGGAGAGAGACATCACTAGTGAACATCATGAGACTCCGGTCCATATTACCATCATTGATCACATCCGCTATTTACTTTTCGCTTTTATTTACTATTGCAATTATATCTATCACTACTATCACTTGCGTTTAATCCTTTGTGAACTATGATGTCTACACACGCTTCTACTCTTGTAGACTATGTTGGGCCTCCAAGCGCAGAGGTTTGTAGGACAGCAGCAATTTCCCTCAAGTGGATGACCTAAGGTTTATCGAACTCAGGGAAGTAGAGGTTGAAGATGGTCTCTATCAAGCAACCCTGCAACTAAGATACAAGAAGTCTCTTGTGTCCCCAACACACCTAATACACTTGTTAGATGTATAGGTGCACTAGTTCGACGAAGAGATGTTAAATGGCAAGTGATATGGATGGCAAAACAAAGTAATATAAATATGTAATAAAAAGTGCAGCAAGCAAACAAGTGGTAAACGTGAGCACAAATGGTATTGCAATGGTGGAAACAAGGCCTAGGCTTCATACTTTCACTAGTGGCAACTCCCAACAACATTAACATAATCGAATCACATGATATTTCCCATAAAACATGCAAAGAGGACGCACTCCGAGGTCATTCCTTCGTGGTCAAGAGAGGACGAGAATTATGTAGGGCTACAAAAGCACACCTCAAAGTTCGTAGTTCTCAATCTAAGGATTTCCCAATGTCACCGCGGCCATCCAAAGAGAGTCCCACAATCACCACAACATATCTAAAGGATAGTCAAAGACAAGCACCAAGAGACTATCAATCTTCAATCAACACACAAGAGAGGAAATCACTCATGAAAATATTGTTCTAATCCATGTCCAATAGACCGCTGTCACATTGGTCTCGGGGATTATAATAGATAAAGACAAGTCAGTACATCAATACAATACATAGAGGAAGGGGAAATATCATGGGATCACCCTAGATTAACATAGCCTATGATCACAACGAAGATCACATCATGGGAGAGAGAATTGACCACATAGCTACTGGTAAGAACCTCAGCCCCGAGGAGGAACTACTCCCGCATCATGGAGGGAGGAAGCAACGTCGATGAAGATGAATCTGGGGGCACTTCCCCGTCCCGGCAGGGTGCCGGCGCAGGAATTCTGGTCCCCCGAAGCTTGATGGCGATGGCGGCGGAGATCGGAATCGCGTCTGGAGAAAAGGGGTCTGGAATCAGGGTTTCCGCGACACGGTGTAAATATATGCCAAAGGGGGGCATCAGAGGGGGTCAGGGGTGCCCAGGCGCCCCCC
>LR738712.1:767738481-767754927 GCA_902687465.1 Secale cereale
CCGCGTGGGCAGGCCGCCTGGAGCCCCTGTGGGTCCCCTCCGGCCCTACTTTGGCCGCATGGAAGCTTCCGGAACGCTGATTTTTTATATAATTTTTCTGGATTTTTTCTGGCAGTTCTCGTAATGTGAAAACCTGAAATACAAAAACAGCCGAAAACAGAAACTGGCACTGGGGTGCACTGAGTTAATAGGTTAGTCCAAATATGATCAAAAGTGTATGGAAGTGTATAAATAACATAGCAATATCACCCAAAAGAGGCATGGAGCAAGCATAAATTATAGATACGTTTTGGACGTATCAACATCCCCAAGCTTAATTCCTGCTCGTCCTCGAGTAGGTAAATGATAACAAGAATAATTTCTGTGGTGACATGCTATTAACCATATAGGACTTTTTCATAGTCATATGAGAAAAGCTTACTGAGACAATGAATCTATAGTAATTAAATTGCCTCATGAGAAAATCACAAAGAACTGAAAGTTTTACAATATGATATTGAAACATCAAATAGATTTGTAATGAACATGATGTGCAAATATGATAAAGTGATATCTAGCTTGCCCCCTTTAGTGAAGCAAAACATAAATGCAGGGGCACCTCCAAGGTTTAAGTGATGACTAGATACAATGATTTCAAAATAAACGATATCACAATCATGCAAAAGACAATGCTACTTTGGGACAATGCACGTTACACTCAGAATGACAATCATGCTCTCAGTAGTTGGTGCTTTTAAAAGAAGGTGGAGACTCTCGAACCGTGGCTTTTGTTGGCAAGGTTGAAAACCCGTAGTCGAAAACAAAGACAAAACATGTACCAGAGCTCTTGGTTTTAAAACAGAGGTAATAATTTTTTTAGATCATGCATGTTTCGTCAACGAATGCTAGCAGACAACTCAATCACTTCTTGAGATGGGCAAGTTTCGAGGAATGGCTCCCGAATGAGGACGATCACATCCTCTTAATCTCCTTTGTTTATCACTGCCAAAGTTTTCTGATTTCTCATGAACAAAGCATGAAGGAGGGTTTGTTTGTTATATTATCTTTTTGAGCCGGGCGCACTCAATGCCAGTTCCTTCTCGTATTATGGGTTTGCACATTATACATGCAATCCCGGGGTGAAGCTTGTCCAACTTAAAAAGATCATGAATTAACTACTACTTCCTCATGAACTTAAAACAGAGGCACAAAATAGGAATGCTTTTTCTTTGAATAATTTCGAGATGGTACATGCAAGTCTTCGTTAGGAATGGCAGGTAAATACCATGTAGGAAGATATTGTGGACTCATATGGCATAACTGGATTAAAAGGATGTGGATGCACAAGCAGTCAGTCCGCTTAGTACAGGCGAAGGTTAGCAAAAGACGGGGAGCGACCAACTAAGAGAGCAATAACGGTCATAATCATGCCGAGCGACAAAGCAACATTGAATCAGGCATGGAAGTTATATCGCTACTCAGAAACAAAAGATCATCAAGGCTTGACAGACTTTCTTTACAGTCTTAAATATGCGTGAGCATACGCCAAGTCAATCAAAATAAATTCTTTGAAGGAAGATATTACTAAACCATACCACATCATAGGCAAACAAATCATGTTGGTTCTCCAATAACACATTGGGAACCCCCCAGCTATTTGAGACTAACCATAAGAAAACATGAACTACTAAGCGCCATTATGCACGTAGCATCTTTATCATAGACATATCAACCAATGCAACGGAAGCAAACTCTATTAATAAGATAAACATGATAACTAAAGAGAGTTCAAGCAACCAACTAAACAAAAGCTCTTTAAAAAGATAAGCATGAAAGTTAAGAGCTAAGCATGATAGTAGCTATTAAAAGACAAAGAACACACACAGCAAAGATAGACATGCAAATTCTATGTTATGTTCTAGGTAGAAGTGGAGCGTGTTTCTCTCCCACATAAAGAAAGCTGAGTTCCAACTCGTTATGAAAAGCTAAAGAAAACTAAAAGGAAAACTAAAACAAGACGCTCCAAGCATAGCACATAAGACATGAAGTGATTAAAATATAGTGGAACGAAGGACGAACTGATAATGTTGATGGAGAAGGGGATGCACGGGGGCATCCCCAAGCTTAGACGCTTGAGTCTCCTTGAATATTTCTTGGGGGTGCATGGGGGCATCCCCAATCTTGAGCGTTTGACACTCCTGAATCTTTTTATCATCTTCCCTCGCACACTTGAAAACTCCCTTCATACATAACTCATCATAATCTGATTAGCAAGGTTAGTACCCATAATAAAATAATTGTTCCTTGCTGGAAATAAAGATATTGTTGAAGTTCTACTGTTTCTCAAGATTGCCAAAAGGTTTTCGCAAAGAAAAAGCAAGCTCTAGGTTTGCAAAATGAAGGAAAGGCAAAACAGTACAGAATCTGTGAAAAACAGAACAGCAGGTAGTAAATGATTTTTCCGGGGCACTTCTGCAACTCTAATCAAAAAACTCAAAACATAAGCATGAAAGACAATTATATAGAGCACGCTGTCGAAAAAATTCAGACCAAAAAGAAGAACTGGTGATTTTATACGAATTTTTCTATCCAAGGACAGAATCTGTTTCCTGGACAGCACGTCACAACTTTTGAACTTTCTTGCAATCAGAGGCTAAACTTGGCACAAAGCTGAAAAATAAAGATACAATGATGTTGCTACAGTAGTAAAAACCATCAATACCACTAAAACTGAAAGTAAACATAACAAGGGTTGTCTCCCTAGAGCTCTTTCTTTATAGCCATAAAGATAGGCTTAAGACTTTAATGATGCTCTCGTAGGAATAAGAGCTGAAGAACAAAAGAGAGCATCAAGAAGCAAATACCAAACACATTTAAGTCTAACATGCTTCCTATGCATAGGAATATTGCAATAGAATAATTCATTGAAGCACAAAGCAACTAGCATAGGAAGGCAAAACAAGCATAACTTCAAAATATTCACCATAAAGAGAGGAAACTTCTTATTATTAAGATATTTAGAACCAAGTCTCCCTCTCTCATTATAAATTTCAGTGGCATCATGGATGAACTCAACAATATAAGCATCACGTAAAGCATTGTTACCATGATCCACATGCAAAAAGGTACTCTCACTCTCCACATAAGCATAATCTTTCTCATTGGTAATAGTGGGAGTAGGACTATCATAAACAACTTGAACACTATAGATTACTTGTGTATTAGGAGGGTGGTGTTCAACAAGGGAGTAATTCCCTCCATGATTATGACAAGTTTCATAAGGATAATTTCTCCTTATGTCATAGGTACCTTTATAATCACTATAGGTTGGAGTTATGACATCATCATAGTAGAGAAGGGCATTATCATTGCTAGCAACTATATTTGTAATCATGTTGTCTTTATTCTTACTAGCAAAAGAATTATCAATTATCACATCACTAGTGGGTAAAGGGTTTGCAATCCAATCATCCCCAAGCTTAGAGCTTCCCATATCATCACTTTCAGAGTTGGTACCAAAAAGATTTTCAAGATCATAAGTAGCATTATCATCATTTTCCCAATCACAATAAGTAACATGCATATCATAATCAAAATCATCTTCAATAGTACCTACGGACGTATCATCAAGATGATAATTAAGGCAATAAACTTCACCTTCTTCTTTAAACTTACAATCGTTAGGATAAAAGTTGATGGGAGGAATATGCTCAGGCCAGGTTGATACCCATTCTTCTTCTTTCTTGCTCCTCTTCCTCCTCCTCTTCTTTTTCTTCTTCTTAACCTTAGGAGGGAGTGGTTGGAGATGAAGCTTCTCCACATATCCTGGTTTATCAATAGAAACAATAGGGGAAACTTGGGAGAAACTCTCCTTTTTATTAGCAGAAATATAAGAGACATTTTTATACTTTGGTAAAGTTCCCTCCTTTATAATCTTACCTATGTAATCATTTTCATGGCAATTAACAACACAATAGAGATGGCAATTTTGCAAAGTGTTTTTTATTCCTATGGCATTAACATCTAGCCATGAAGTCTTTTCTGATAACTCTTCACACATCAAAAATAACATAAGCTCATCATAAAGATCAGAGGTGATCATGTTATCACACAACCGGTTAAGGGTTATGTTTTGAAAGTTCATGCATTGAAAATTAAAGTGACCCTCTATACGGCAAAGTTCACAAGTAAAAGGATAAAGGTCACACAATTCTCTAGCAATTTCATTTAAATCTCTGACCCAAGTGATTGTTCTTTCATGCTTATGTTGCTTACAATACTTCTCTTCTTCAATCATAGGCCTTTCACAAGGTCTATCCACTCCACAAAAATTAACATGCTTATATAAAACTTCATTTTTAGGAATTGGATCATGCATGTTGCAATCATCATGAACAATTTCATTTTCTTTGCAAGTCTATTTAAAAGGTTTATGATACTTGATCCAATCCTCCTTAGGCATATTAAGATGTGAAGCAAAAGATTTGAGGAAATCAACAAGGAGTTGAGAATCAAGCCCAAACTTAGCACTAAACTTATTAAAACTTGTAGTTTCAACAAAGGACTTAATGCAATCATACTCATAAATTATACCTGACTCTTTACCTTTGTCGATCTCCCAATCTTCAGTGTTGCGTTGAATTCTTTCAAGGAGTTCCCATTTAGCATCAATCTTTTTGTTTGTGAAAGGACCCATAGCGGAAGCGTCGAGCAAATCTTTATCCTGTCGAGAAAGCCTCGCATAGAAATTAGTAATAATCATATCTTTGGGGAGCCCATGGTTAGGACATTTTAGCATTAACGTTTTCAGTCTCCCCCAAGCTTGAGCTATGCTCTCTCCGTCATGAGGATAAAAATTATAAACATAATTCCTATTCTCATGGACTTCATGAAGAGGATAAAACTTGGAGTAAAAGAGAGACTGGATCTCTTCCCACTCCAGCAGGTGAGAGTCATTTAGTAGCCTATACCATTCCAATGATTTTCCTTTCAGTGACAAGGCAAATAATTTCCTCCTGACAAACTCCCTTGATACACTGCAAGCTTAAATAATGAACATAGTTGTGACAGATATAGCAAGTGTTCACCGGGATGTCAGTCTCCTGCATAACGATCAGCCAAAACATAATCGATAATACCAGCTGGTATTTTATAGGGCACAATTTTAGTAGGGGGAGGAGCAACCACCACAGGTGTGGGGCGTCTTCCCGCAAGCAACGATCCAATAGCAAGGTTGTCCATAAGCATAACTGGTGAAATAAAAACAAGAAACAAAAAGATTTAATTACAAGATCTAAAGATATACCTTCAAGCGCTCACCTCCCCGGCAACGGCGCTAGAAATAGCTTGATGTCTACACACGCTTCTACTCTTGTAGACTATGTTGGGCCTCCAAGCGCAGAGGTTTGTAGGACAGCAGCAATTTCCCTCAAGTGGATGACCTAAGGTTTATTGAACTCAGGGAAGTAGAGGTTGAAGATGGTCTCTCTCAAGCAACCCTGCAACTAAGATACAAGAAGTCTCTTGTGTCCCCAACACACCTAATACACTTGTTAGATGTATAGGTGCACTAGTTCGGCGAAGAGATGTTAAATGGCAAGTGATATGGATGGCAAAACAAAGTAATATAAATCTGTAATAAAAAGTGCAGCAAGCAAACAAGTGGTAAACGTGAGCACAAATGGTATTGCAATGGTGGAAACAAGGCCTGGGCTTCATACTTTCACTAGTGGCAACTCCCAACAACATTAACATAATCGAATCACATGATATTTCCCATAAAACATGCAAAGGGGACGCACTCGGAGGTCATTCCTTCGTGGTCAAGAGAGGACGAGAATTATGTAGGGCTACAAAAGCACACCTCAAAGTTCGTAGTTCTCAATCTAAGGATTTCCCAATGTCACTGCGGCCATCCAAAGAGAGTCCCACAATCACCACAACATATCTAAAGGATAGTCAAAGACAAGCACCAAGAGACTCTCAATCTTCAATCAACACACAAGAGAGGAAATCACTCATGAAAATATTGTTCTAATCCTTGTCCAATAGACCGCTGTCACCTTGGTCTCGGGGATTATACTAGATAAAGACAAGTGAGTACATCAATCCAATACATAGAGGAAGGGGAAATATCATGCGATCACCCTAGATTAACATAGCCTATGATCACAACGAAGATCACATCATGGGAGAGAGAATTGACCACATAGCTACTGGTAAGAACCTCAGCCCCGAGGAGGAACTACTCCCGCATCATGGAGGGAGGAAGCAACGTCGATGAAGATGAATCCGGGGGCACTTCCCCGTCCCGGCAGGGTGCCGGCGCAGGAATTCTGGTCCCCCGAAGCTTGACGGCGATGGCGGCGGAGATCGGAATCGCGTCTGGAGAAAAGGGGTCCGGAATCAGGGTTTCCGCGACACGGTGTAAATATATGCCAAAGGAGGGCATCAGAGGGGGTCAGGGGTGCCCAGGCGCCCCCCCGGCGCGGCCAGGGGGGCGCGTGGGCAGGCCGCCTGGAGCCCCTGTGGGTCCCCTCCGGCCCTACTTTGGCCGCATGGAAGCTTCCGGAACGCTGATTTTTTATATAATTTTTCTGGATTTTTTCTGGCAGTTCTCGTAATGTGAAAACCTGAAATACAAAAACAGCCGAAAACAGAAACTGGCACTGGGGTGCACTGAGTTAATAGGTTAGTCCAAATATGATCAAAAGTGTATGGAAGTGTATAAATAACATAGCAATATCACCCAAAAGAGGCATGGAGCAAGCATAAATTATAGATACGTTTTGGACGTATCAAACTACAAGGCCGGAGGGATTGACAACCTCTCTGTACTCGTTGGGAGCAAAGTTATTTGTATCTGTGTGCAGATCCATGTTGATTGCTAATATCTGGCGCCGTAGCAGTTGACACCTTCTTGTTGAACCTAGGAGTCTCTGGGGATTCGATCCTTGGTATCTTTGCCAAGGGAAAAACTTCCGCAACACTACATCTCACACCTTCCACTTGGGGTAACCAACGAGGGGCGAGAAGCCTAGCATGCGGCTGACCGCAGAGCTGGCCCAAATGGATGCGATCGCTGACGCGCACGGCTTCTTGGAGCAAGACTGGGCGCGGCGTTACGCGGTGGAAGCCCAGGTTGAGTCTCTCCTCAGGGCAGAGGAGCAGTACTGGCGTAGACGCGGTGCATTAAAGTGGACGCTCAAGGGTGATGCGAACACTAAGTACTTCCAGGCTTTCGCTAATGCCCGTCGGTGGAAATGTGCTATTCTAAGGCTGCAATCCGAGCAGGGGCTCCTACTGCGCCAACCGGATATCGTCCGCCATATTTATGAGTTCTACATCCAGCTGATGGGCTCCAGGGAGGAGTCTCGTGGTCGGCTGCGGGTAGATGTGTGGAACCCCGCGCTGCGGGTCTCGGACGAGGAAAATGAGGTCCCGGGGCTGGCTTTCATCCACGAGGAAATTGACGCGGCGGCCCTAGGGATGAAAACCGACACTGCGCCTGGCCCGGATGGGTGGCCAGTAGCAATGTTCAAACGTTTTTGGAAAGTCCTTAAAGCGCCTATCTTCGGTGTATGCAATGGTTTCATGCGCGGTACTATAGACATCTCTCGCCTAAACTTTGGGGTCCTCTCCCTGATTCCCAAAGTGCAGGGTGCCGACAACATTCGTCTCTTTCGCCCCATTGCGCTCATTAATGTCCCGTTTAAAATTTGCTCTAAGGCCTGTTCTACTCGCTTGTCTCTGATTGCTCACCGTATCATTAGTAGGAACCAGACGGCCTTTATTCGTGGTCGTAACATTTTGGAAGGACCGCTAGTCCTCCAGGAGATCGTGCACTCACTCAAAACGGCGCGACAGTCGGCCATCCTTCTGAAACTAGATTTCGAGAAGGCCTACGATAGAGTGAACTGGGAGTTCCTCCGTCCAATCCTGAGGGATAGAGGCTTCTCGGCGGTCTGGGTCCACCGCATGATGCAACTGGTCTCGGGGGGCCAAACGACGATTGCGGTAAACGGAGAAGTAGGGAACTTCTTCCGCAACAAACAGGGGCTGCGCCAAGGGGACCCGGCCTCGCCGTTGTTGTTTAACTTTGTGGCAGACGCTCTCGGAGCCATGCTAGACAAAGATCGCAATGCTGGCCACATCAGGGGAGTGATTGAGCACTTGATCCCGGGGAGGTATCACACATACAGTACGCAGATGACACACTTCTTCTGTTCGAGCCGGACCAGCATAGTATTGCAACGGTCAAGGCTATTCTTCTTTGCTTGGAACTAATGTCGGGGCTTAAAATCAACTTCACAAATGTGAAGTCCTATCCATAGGGATGGATGCGGCCGAAAGCCTTAGGGTAGCCAATTTGCTTAATTGCAAACTTGGAAAACTACCTTTCACGTACCTAGGACTCCCTATTGCAGGGAAGAAATGATTGATCTCTGATTGGGAACCTTTGTGTACAAAGGTGGCGGGCAAGGTGTGCCCGTGGAGGGGCCGTTTCATGTCTTCAGGGGCAAGACTGATCCTAACCAACTCCAGCTTCTCGTCTTTACCAATGTTTGCTATGGGCCTTTTCCTGTTGGCGGATGGGGTTCATACCAAAATGGACACTCCGCGGTCTCGCTTCTTTTGGGAGGGAGCGGGCCGGAAACGAAAATATCATATGGTAAAATGGCAGGCGGTGTGTAGACCTAAGGCCCAGGGGGGCCTCGGGATCATCAACTCAAAATTGATGAACATTGCACTTATGTGTAAATGGATTTGGAAGCAGTCCCAGGGCGTGGATGGCCTATGGATGGAACTTTTACGTGCCAAGTATTTTCCAAATGGGAATTTTTTTGAAGCAGTACCTCGGGGATCCTCCTTCTGGAATTCCATCCAATCCCTCAAACCGTTCTTTGCCAGGGGTGCAAAGTTCTCGGTTAATAATGGTCGCTCCACTCGTTTTTGGCATGATGTGTGGATTAGCCATCAACCCCTCTGGTCGGAGTTTAGCCAACTCTACGCCATTGCGGTTGACCCTAACCAATTGGTTTCCTCCGCCCTAAGCACCTCGCCACCCCCCATTCACTTTAGAAGGGAACTATTAGGCCCGGAATTGGCGGACTGGGAACGTCTCCGGGCTTTGATTGCGGACGTCATTTTAACACCCGCTGAGGACATGGTGTCTTGGACACTCTCAGCCTCTGGCAAGTTCATTGTCAAGTCTCTGTACTGTACGCTTACGCGAGGGGCTGGGCCCTCGGACGCTTTGGGCCTTTGGAAGGCTCGTATCCCTCTCAAAGTTAAAGTTTTTCTCTGGCAACTTTGCCAAGATCGTCTCCCCACTTCGATAAACATTTCCAAACGCAATGGTCCGGCTTCCGGGCCGTGTGCGTTGTGTGCTGCTCCGAAAGACGCCGACCACACCTTTTTCCGATGCCCTTTGGCGCGTTTTGCCTGGAGCGCGGTTCGCGCGGCCGCAGGAGTGGATTGGGATCCACATTCACGTGCCGCGCTAGTGACCCTGCTGTCTTCGGTTCAGGGGCCAGCGCGTCGTGTCATGTGGACATGCGCGGCGGCTCTAATGTGGGCTTTGTGGCAGATTTGCAACAAGTTTTCTATTGAGGGTGTTTTCCCCTCCCACCCGGCTGATGTTATCTTCAAATGCATTGTGTTCTTGCAGCTGTGGGCACCGATGGGAAGACTACAGAACTCTGATCTACACCAACAAGCTCTCGCTCGTCTGCGAACGGTCTACGCGTCATCCCGAGCCCCGACGCCCGCCTCCGACGCTCCATAGGGATGGATGGCGCCTTTTGGTTGTGATTCCGCCGAGCCTGCGCGCTCTTATCTTGACTGTCTAGCCGTGTATTGCACTTATGCATTTGATGCTCCCTTTTGATGTAGTGCGTTGGTCCCTAAAAACTTCTGTGATCGAATGTTCGTCTGCTCGCTATGTACGCTGCATGTATGGGCTTTATTAATTTAAAGCCGGACGTCCCTGGCGTCTATGTTCTAAAAAAAAGAAGGTGAAGAAGAGTCAATAGGAAGAGATCCTTGTAAACAAAATATGTTTACTCCCTCCGTTTCTAAAGAGTAATGCTACACATACATAGGTTTACACGGGTTTTACAAATAGGTGGATTTTGATTGGAGATTAAGGAGGGGAGGTGCCCACCCCGTGAAAATCAGGGGGGAAGTGTTTAGTTAGAAAGAAAGAATCCTAGTCAGAGTGTAATTGCGTGTAACTCTTTGTATGTTTAGCACTATTGGTTTCTAAATATAAGTCTTTTATAGATTTTAATATCGACTATATAGTAGTATAAACGGATGTATATAGACATATTTTAGATCTAGATTCACTCGTTTTGCTCCGTATGTAGTTCATATAGAAATCTCTAAAAAGGACTTATATTTAGTAACGATGGAAGTAGTTCTCAGTGGAGGAAATCATAGCCTTTGATGATTTTGAGTTCATAGTTAATGTCCCATGAACCTTTTATCTTTTTTCTCATCTCCAATTTAGCAGTTGCTGCTCACCATTGATCTCATTGGATGCCCACACCAATACCTGTCTCCAATAACAAGAGTGCCACTCTCTATTGTCTCGTACTACCTCCGTCGGGTTTATTTAGGCCTGTGCCAATGCTAGTTTCTTAGTGCGGTTTCATAGCCAATTTGCTTATGTGGCATGTTAGTTAATGAAGAAAGAGAGTGAGGTTGTAGCTTAGCTAAGATACAACTCTTGCACGTGGTCATAGGCAAAAAATGGTTCTAGCCCAATCGTATGCATGCATGAGCCCCAAATCATTAAATGTAGACACAACCCATAAAAAACAATGCATTGGACTAATTGTATCTTAAATAATTATTACACCTATGATATCATGTTAAGAAACGGTGCATTGGCACAGGCCTTAGGCCTGTGTCAATGCTAGTTTCTTAGTGCGGTTTCATAGGCAATTTGCTTATGTGGCATGTTAGTTAATGAAGAAAGAGAGTGAGGTTGTAGCTTAGCTAAGATACAACTCTTGCACATGGCCATAGGCAAAAAATGGTTCTAGCCCAATCGTATGCATGCATGATCCCAAAATCATTAAATGTAGATACAACCCATAAGGGCATCTCCAATGGTTGTAAGATAGTTGTTGGTAGACTTTGCCACATAGAATTTTTGATGATGTGTCATATAATAAATGAGGGAAGAGAGGAAGGTTGTATGTACATGAACCAACACCTCTTGCACAAGCTCCAATGTAAAATGAGAGAGCACCTCATTTATTATCTCACATCCTATTGGGCAAATTAAATACAACCCATTGGAGTTGTTGTATGTTAAGGTGTTGGTTGATGACATGACATATTTTACCAACAAGCTAACATACAAACTGTTGGAGATGCTCTAAGAAACAATGCATTGGACTAATTGTATCTTAAATAATTATTACACCTATGATATCGTGCTAAGAAACGGTGCATTGGCACCGGCCTTAGGCCTGCTAGCCAAAACGCATGGACCAAGGCAAAATATTAATGCTCTAACTATGCGTGATTACGAGGTATGGCAGCAGCCAACGAGATTAGCTGGTCTAGCGATTACACGCCTCCTCTTTTCGTGCGACCAATCACATGCACTAGTGGTTGGGGCGCCACCGGGTGGCGCCGCTTGAGGCGTGCTTGTGCGGTGCCTGGTTTGCTACCGCCCATTCAGCTGGCTTATTTGGTCCTTGTTGTGTGCATGAGTATTTCTTGAAAGCTTACCAGATAAATGCTATTCATACATGAGCACTTCTAATAAGCATAACAGATTAAATGCTATTCATGTGCATCACAAGTCACATGGATAACTCTCTACAAACAATCAAGTTATACAAGTTGATGTTCACCAGACTGATATTTGTTAGGAAAGCTACACGAGGAAATTTTCAATATTCTTGCTCATGTACACAAGAAAGAGTATGTCACATGTATATGAGTAGTTGTGACATGCCATTTCGATGGGATCGATCTGCCGCCTCTGGCGTCAAGGCAAAGATCACAGATGGAAACCGTCGTCGCCGCCTAATCCTCCCACCCACTCCTCCCTCGAGGTGACGACGTTGGTGTGGTTGTGTGGGAGAGCGGAGCCAGTTCGTCTCCCTCTATTTCTAAGTGTAAAATATCCCTAGGGAGCGCTTCATAAAGAATGTTCAAGATATTCCAAAACAAGAGATGGATTTACCATATAATCTGAAGGACTGGATACCTCGTATAGCACAGAAAGAGTTTCAGCAGTTGGATTTTTTATCTAATCTACTGATATTTATATTTCTCTAACTATTGCCAAATCTAAGTGTAAGGCCACTCTCCCACGCAGGGCATAATTATTCCTGATGGAACCATTGTACATGTAGTAGGCACGAGCAAGATGTTAGTTCTGGGTTCCAGACTTACCATAGATAGATTCAGTAGCATACTTTAAGAATACTAACTTGCAACCCCTATTCTGTGAGAGAAGCAAACAAGAAAACAGTAAGTAAACTATATTGTGTGACATTTATGTTTTAACAAACAACAATAATTCAAGAAAAGATGTGCTGAACTTCCAGAAAGAAAATATTCATGCATTTGTAATTGAATGAGGTTTCATCCGAAGTGAACAGTGTTTGGTTAACTCTAGACAAAGAATAAATCAAGAAAAGATGTGTTGGATTTCCAGAAGGAACATATTCATGCATTTATAAAGTGCAAAAGAGAACCTCCACTGCAATTGCAAATCCTAACGAGCCTATCCATACTATGTTATCGCATTTTTAGAAGAGTAAACACCATTTAGAACCCAGAAACTCCACGACAGAATATCAAAGGCAAAGGAAAAGGATTACTTGTCCGAAGAAATACGTCCGGAGTTTGTTCCCAACAAACTGATCTATGACCCATACAAACTCACACAGATGATTACATGTGTTGGAACATTTGGATCTATATAAACACTTGGTGTGGTAAGGTGCGGTACTAATTAGGCTATTGTACTTGTTATTTCTTTTTGGCGATGTGGGTATATCATGTGCATAGCAGTCTTACAGAACTTATTTTAGCGACAAGACAAGCAGTACAGACGAGTAACAGGTCCATGTTGCTGGTTAAAAATATAAGACACGGCAATGAGTGCACATTCAAAAACCAGAGCAAGTGTATGGGTTTCATAGATATTAATAGGTTGCATAAACAGATAAGCAACAATTTTACAGGGTAGAAGACTGATCAGAGAGACACAGAAAGTGGTTCAAACTAAGGGGTATGAGTCACTTAATTATAGCAAGTACTTTCTCTAACATGGGAATCTGCTAAGAATGCAGATTAACCCTGAAGCAAATCGATGGTTAACTTAACTAAAGCTAGCTCCTATTTTTCTGAACTAAATATTAGGTAAAATGTAGCAGTCACTCATAAATTATTTGACTACGATTTCTTCATGGGATCCCCTAGTCCAGGGTTGTACCTGATGTTGATGGGGATCCAATTTGGTTTTGTAGCTTCGTGTATATTTTTCCTCACCGGCATCGATCTAGACAGCGGGTGGCGATAGTCTCAATCATGGCGTGCAAGCCCTGGGTGCCCGTGGCAAAGAAGACGCCTGCGGGATTGCCGGAGATGCCCTGCTCCTGCCAGAGGCGCCGGTGGAGTCGAACAAGGCCTTCATCTGTGCCGCCATAATGCCGAACCGAGTCAGGAAGCTGAACTGAATGCCAGCTTGCTTGCCGTGATAACGGGGTCGTCACCTTTGTTACTTTGGGGCTGCAAATATTTTTCGAGGTCTTCCCGTGTAGCCTTTTGACTTTCCAACAACAACCTGTAGTGATATATGATCAAAAGCAAAATTAGTTATTACCCAAAGATAGCAGAGTGATAGTGCTTTAGGCTTTAATATTTTCATGAACATTGGGTAAGCATGTTTGTAACCCAAAAAGGGATCAAAGTGAAAGTGTGAAACACTTCTTCATATAGTTATGAATTGTAAGAATGTGGTTAGCATTCAGTAAACTCACTTAGATTGTTCTGGACAATATTTTATCCTTGCTTCCCTAACCGAAAATCCAGCTAATGAAGGGAAGAAAGAACATCAGTACTGAAAGACTGAAACTTCCAATCCATTTCCTAAATCAAATCAGTGAAACAAACTGGATGGAAACTATGACAATCAGTGGAATAGGAATTTTCTGTTGTTCCTCTTGCAGGACAACACAAGGACATTCAAGTTTAGTAATTTGCGTAGCTAAATAGGAAAGCACGTGATATCCATCTGCTATCTTCCTGATAGAAAGCTTAATAACCCTCTTTTCGACAAACGAACAAAACATAAAACCCCCGTGGTTAAAAGAAATCATAAAGTATCAATAAATGGACAAAATCACATTGTTCTTATGATCCTGATGAATACGACAAGATCCACAGCCATAATCAACATCTAAAAACATATCAAACAAATTAATACAGGGTAACAAGTGCAGCAGCATCTTTAAAATGCTTAACAATAGTTACTTGTCTAAATAATCACATACTATGCAGTAATAAAACACATATATAAGTTCCATTTACCAACAGAAGGAACTAATGCTAAATTCTTAAAAGACAATTTATGTAACTCTGGCATTCCACTGAGCATGTAATTAGGATCATCTTGCCAAAGCGAGTCAACTGCTACGATCGTATGACCAATTCATTCACTTGTCAGTCAATTCTAAGTAAATGAGCTTAAATCATACTCATTTGGCATCTGAATTAACATCAGGCAAACCAACATCTCAGGTGATAATTCATGAATAAACCAATCCTAAATGACATCATCTGATTAAGCCACCTTACAACAATCAGATAGTAACAACTCACAAAAGAGTCGGAGGAATTTCCACCCTACCTTAATGATATTGGTGTAGGAGTCAAATCCGTTGTCGTCGTCCTGGCCGGTCTCAGCCGGCAGCAACTGCAGGTTGTGGCCGCTGTAGTGGAGGAAGAGGGAGTCCAGATCAAGTGGCCTCCCTAGAATTATTCAAGCAAAGACCTTTGAGCAGGTAAATACAGACGAACTACAGCGCATCGATACATGACAACTACACATTTGCATAATCTGCAAGACATCCATGCTAGCATATCTATGTAGCATGGAACACACTATATGACATCAAAAATCTTTCTACGGCGCCCTTTCTTCCGCTCTTCCACAGGTAAGTGAATAACCACCACTCATTTCAATTTTTCCAACATTCTAGTAGGAAACTATTCGTAGTTCATCAAGAATTTTTTTAAAATTAAGTAAAGCTAACTTTGTATAATAAACTATGAATTAAAGACATATATACCAGTGGGAGATAGAAACGACCGTAATCGCTTGTTCTGTTATCAGGCACTGGACCTGCTACTGCTGATTGTTGGAACTTGGAAGACCAGTTGGCCAAGTTGCCAAAATAAAATTCCAAGGTGCCCAATCAACACGAGAGAGGCTGAGCAAGCACACATGTTACTCGCCAAGGCCTTGATGGAGCTCCCATATTTGCTCTGGTTCTGCAAATAACAACAATAAATTTCAGAATCACAGCTCTGTGATAGCATTTGCAATATGATTCATAAGGAACAACACCTCCTTCATCTGCTCGCTGCAACACGTATCAATAACACACTACTCCACTATTCGTACAACTGAACTACAGAGCTGCAGAAATTTCACACCCAATTGAACTAAACTGGACTGAACATGTATGGTATAATGCGTATGAATCAACCAACCAATTCGGCTTTTACTTGTCCTTTCTGTAGAACACGATGGGGCATTTGATGAAGTTGGAAAGCAGAGTTCAGAGTTCACGCTGTAGGTTTACTCTAACATATCAAGATGCAAGTGCAATCATATCAATCACACAGATAATATGAGTACAATATTTCCTTATGAATAAGAAAAATAAATCACTATGAGTTGTTGTTCTCCCCCGTCGCGGACCTTGGCACAAAACCACACAGGGGCTGAATCCTCTCCCAGCGAGCGACCATGGAGAAGGAGCCGGCCTTCGTCGCTCCACGCCCTTGAAGACTACGCAGATCAGGAAGCACCGCTGCGGCCGGGTGTGCATGCCCTTGCGCTCTCCTGTGTGGCATCACTCAAGGCCGACGACCTCGGTGACATGGGAGAGATGGCAGGAGGCGTCGAGAAGGAGCGCCAGCAGGCGCCCGAGCCGCGTTGGCATCCATGACGGCGTCGTGCGCCGGTGATAGTGGCGGCTAGGGTTAGCCACGAGCGCATGAGGAGGAGGCGAGCATCGAATCGAGTTGGTGGAGGAGTTAGGCCGGATCGAGAAGAGCACGAGGAGTGCTGGGCGGCACCGAAGACCGCCGGCAACGGCCGGAATCAGCCGGCGGCCGAGTGGCGGAGGCAGCAGACGAGGAAGAGGTGAGAGGGAGAGGAAGATGGACGGAGGCAGCAAACGGGGAACGGAGGGCTGGGCTTTT
>LR738712.1:767756516-767777106 GCA_902687465.1 Secale cereale
CCCCCCCCCCCCCCCCCACCCCCGTAACACACATAGCTCCGCCGTTGGTTGCCTAATAACTCCTTTGCATCACCGACCTCGATTTCTTGACAAGGATACATGAGCATAACAACAAGATTAGCATGCAGTAGCATTCCTCCTGAGACATGCTACCAGTTTTTAGGGAACAGCGGGACTCTGCTGAGTATTTTTACTGTTTTTTAATAAATAGTACAAATGTTCAACAAATAAAAGAATGAAAAAAAGGAAAAAGGGAAGAAATAAAAGTTGTACAACAATATTACAATAATACAAGGGCAGGAGGGCCCTAAGACAAGCACATCTGTTTGATATAAATTGCTGCACCCAGCCTTCAAAGGCATGGTATTTCTTTCTTTTTCTCGAAAGATGATCCATTTGAGTTCCTCCTTAAACTTCTTTCTGCAGTGGTAAAGATTTGGGAGTATTCCTTTGAAAATATAGTCATTGCGAGTGGTCCAGATACACCATGCTGCAAGAATGATTAGTTCCATCGAGAAAGGAACAGCTAATAAACTTCTGAGATTACTTATATTTTCCTGCAATCCTTGATCAAAAGGTGACCAAGAAGGACTACTATAGGACCAGCATACCTGAGCAAATGGGCATGTGAAGAAAATGTGATCTCTGGTCTCAAAACCATTGGCTCCACACATGAGACAGGAATAATCTTGAATGAAAAAGTTTTTCCTGTGTAGCTTAGCTCTCGTATTAAGCCACAACAGGTACCCCAGGTCCATTTGATTGCAGTAGAGGCCTCGTGGTCACCAATGAGAATGTCACAGATCTTAGAAACCTGGAACTTAGTGGCACCAGCCGGGATTTGCCAGTGATCCGATATGTCTGATATGGGAAAATACTGTAGCAAGGTGATAAGATCCCGGTACTGTAAAAATGATTCCTCGGGGAGAGGAAACAGATTTATGCTATCATACAGACAAAAATCACAGAGCTTGAGTTCCTTGTCGTATTGAAAACTCCCTCCGTAAAGAAATATAAGATCTTTTAGATCACTAAACCTTTTAGATCACTACTTTAGTTATCTATAAAAGATCTTATGTTTCTTTACAGAGGAAGTATTTAACAGCATATGGATCGTTTACTCATTTTAAAATTTGGAATACTTCATCCAATGCAAAATTATGTTTCAGGATTCAGTTAGTCTTTGCACACAAATCATGGGAATGTATATACTTCCCAAGTGCTCAAATCATTATTATCTATACTATACATGATCCCAACAGAAAGGAGAGCAAAGCTTCATGGGCTACAAAGGAAAAGTGATCCTGAGCACAATAGACAACTGCTATGCACAGCAAGAATTTGAGAATAATACCAACCGCTCTTAACTGCGGTGTGTACACCACGGGAGCATATGCCAAGTTCTTATTTTACGCCGCATGAGTGGCAGCATAGTCTATGGATAGCCCATCCACCCCCCGGCCTCATGCATGATTTTGGTATATTACAATTTCGTCACGAGTGCAGGCGAGTCTGGAGAGGAGAGGAAAATCAAGGGAGGGAAGTGTGAATATACACTCAGTGGCAAACATTGTAATTTTTCTCGAATCTAGGGGTGTTTGAAACAACAAGCAAAAGGACCCGTGTGTTGCAAAGGGAGAAAAATCATAATCTCCAATGGTCATGATCACATTTTGCTGCATCACCGAGATACACTATCGCTCTCAATTTCATCAAACCATGAACATTTTTTTAAATCACGAACAAATTTATAAACTCATGAACATATTTCAAATCGTGAATATTTTTTAAATTCGTGAACACTTCTATACTATTTTAGAAAAATCAATAACATTTTTAAAATAATAATTAATTGTGAACTCTTTTTGAAACAATTTTCTTGAATGGGTAAACATTTCTAGAATCGACGAACACTTTTTTTGGAAATTGGTGAAACAATTTTAGAAATTCACAAACCTTTTTTTGATTTAACGAACATCTTTGAAATGCATGAACATTTTTTGAATCAGCGCACAATTTATGAATCAATAAACTATTTTGTAAGTCACAAACTGCTTTTGAATTTTTAGAATATTATTTCATTCATGAACATTTTTTAAATTGGTGAAATTTTGTTCTATTTCGTTAACATTTTTTAATACATGAACATTTTTTGATTTCCTAAACATTTGTATTCAACATTTCGAACATTTTTAATAAGCAAACGTGTTTTAGAAAATCACAAACATTTTTTGAATCCACACATGTTTTATGATTTATTAAGCATTTTATTTCAAAATTCTCATTGTTTTTAATTATGGATGAATTGTGTTATTTTTCATAATTATTTTGAGTGTTGCAGTCATGGAAAAAACAAGGGTGAATATTTTGGTGACAGCGTTGGATAACCAACTTCCGCATCTGTATCCACTGGTTCGAAACAGTCTACAAACAAATACCGTGTCCATTTTGGAGTTAGCGTTGGAGATACCCTTACAACCGTTTTGATCTAATCTGACGTTATGCCAAACTAGCTGCCAAAGAGTCAAAGGCTAGGTTTAGCATGACAATATGTCAAACTACTTTATTTGGTTCGGGAAAAAAGATAGGAAAAAATCCAGGATGTCTCCAACCAGCCCTTTTTTCTGTTTTGCGGCTGTCTCGTAGTTGATGGGGACGTCAGCTCCCACTGAACCAACATCGTTGGAAAGACATTGCCAGAAAGCCTAAAATAATCCAGAAAAATACGAGCATCAATGTCATGTTTAGAAACTAATCCTAGTAGGCTGGGATACCACTATACTCCTAACCATCCAAGCACTTGTTGGTTCGCTCTTCGAATACCCTTCAATCAAAGTACTATTATATATCCAGCTAAAGTACATGTTGTGGGTGTTCCCTATATCACGACCACCGCCTTATCGACAATATAAGATTACAAACTTCACCGTGTAGTCAAAAGAGGCGGCGGGGCCGTATATGAACTGTACAGAGTACAGAGGTGGTGCCTTGTACTAACCATTCTCACCTGGATGTCTCCTATTCCCATATTCTCAAGGTAGCATAATCTCAAGGCATTGTCTTTTGCTAACATTAGGTGCTCGAGAGAAAGCCGGTGATCCTCCTAGACTATTGAGAAAACATACACAGTCGATCGGTCCTTGGCCATGCCTATATATACACACACACATATGAACAAAACATTGCCTTTTGCTAGGATTTAATCTTATAAGATATTTTGACATGTAATGAGGACTTATGACCGGCTCTAATACTATGTACAACAACAGTACAAGACCATGTGATGTAAGAAAAGAAAACCATGTGCTATTTTTATTTTATTTTGCTCCAGCATGCATACAAGCCAAAAGCATTCATCTCTCCATCTCTCTATTTCCCCTTTCTTTCTCGCTTTGGGGGTTAATATGTGCCATTTAATGTAGTGTAAAGTAGAACGAAAGGGGATTTGTGTGGTGCATGTACCACGGTGGCACCAAGTTCACACTATCATAAATATCACCAATTTTTTGTCCAAAAAGATTTCAGAAGAAATCCTCGAAGATGCATAGTGGCTCACGGTACTGGCCCATCTTTTGACTACAATCATGGTATTCTTTTAATCGATTCGATGTTTTGCGAATAAGAGCTAGCCAATGATTAGATTAGCGAAGCAAGTTGACGACATGAAGCTATGCTCGGATATATAATATATTTTTCAAGAACACCCAAGAGACTAGCAGGTTTTTTGTATTAAGAAAGAGGAGAGAACGTTGCATTACAACACAATACAAGAAAGAGCATCACCGCATCAGCCAGAAGGCCAGCAACACTACCCACACAACCCAACACATAACCTAAGTCTATATGCCTTGACATCCCTCCACTACGAGCGAGCTTACCCAGGATGGAGTCTGCTTTGATACGGGCCACTGCCGTAGCAGGCAGCCGGGCACACTATGTTGAAGAAGCGCTTGTTCGTTTGGAGCCTGGAAGCTACGGTCAACAAATGACCCTAGCATGATTCAAAAAAGAAAACAAGTGACAAACTGGGTCAACAACGACAACAACCTGATGTGCGGCGATCGGACGGTCAAAAAAGTGATTGAGACCACAATTAAAACTCAGCTAGCTGAGTTTGAGCAAAGTTGATAAACACATATCGAAACTGGACACAACTACTTTTGATGAAGTCATGACTCACCTACTATTGACTAGTAATGGACATGGTACAGTTCCGAGCTCCATATATGCCATCCTTACTCTTAGCCGTGCAGCTGAACAAGTGATTTACTCTCGTTCCCACCTTAACAATGTGTCAACATCTGCTTTGCTCCTTGACTACTCGCATGAATTGGAGGTATTGGGAAGCTCTCAATTGCACGTTGACAAGTAGCCATATACAGTAGATGTTGTCGAGTTTGGTAGTGAAGAACCCATGGGATTTCATCAAGTACATTTGCCGGGTCACGTTACATAAGGGTGTTTCTACCATGCGGGTGCTCAATGTGTCACCATTTGCCAGGTAACGTTACACGAACAGGTGCGTGCGGTAGCTACTCCTCGATGCAGACCAAGTGAGTGTGACAACGGCTGCTCAGGGCGGAACAGGTAGACAGGGGTCAGCTGGGCAGTGAGGCTGTGGCCGATGTGACAGAAAGGATAGATGCAACTGTTGCACGTTATGTGTTTGATGAAATGCCTCCCGAGAGAGAGGAGAAGAAAAATAAGATGATAACGTGTAATGCAAGTGTCAAAACCACGCCATGTCATTCATGATTTTCGGTAAAATCTAGTTTTGGGTGAAACATACTCGGTTTTCAGACTTGAGGAGCCAAATGTCGCCCAAAATTCCTTTTATTGAAAACGGGTGGATTTTATTATCTTAAAATGAAGCATTAAGGGGTTACAAACACAGTGAACCCACACCCGGCCTCTACATAGCTCAAATGCACAACCCCTAAAAAAAGCTAAAATGCACACATGCAACAACAACGCGCACACAAAAAATCACGCTGGCAACTAGCAAAGTCAAACAAGACCGAAGTTATGCCTTGGTGGAGTAAAAAGAAAAAGGTCTTAAGCGATCAAAACAATTTTTAACAAGCTATGATAGCAACCATATCAACACCAACCATCTTTTGACATCATATGTGATGTCATCGTCACTTTCCGCGATCCTAGCAGCTACATACATAGCACGATTTTGATGTGAGGTGCCACGCAAATGAAGACCGTGCTTGCGCAAGTGACAGTCAAGCCACGACAAAGGTCAGTCGCCACCAATAACTCCGAGCAATGAAGGTCGTCGTCGCACTTTGCAACCGAGATCGACGGAGGAAGCTCACTGACACCGTCAAAATCCCGTTTGGGACTCCCGACCGTCTTGCACCATCCTCATGTTTGGTCGTTCTCGTCCGTCGTGGCAGAATCACACAACAGAACAAACTCGCCATCGCCACCGGATGTGAAGATTCCAATCCCAATCCCATCTCGACAATCATCAAGCAGTGTAGAACCACGCCTTTGCCTACGCACCCGAGCGGAGATCCGCCATACCAGGACGTAGCAGGCTGACACTGCCGCCTGTGTAACTGCAAATGGAATCTTAGACATCGGTGTCTCAGTACCATAGACTATCATCCCAGCCATAAATCCATCATCGCCACTGCACATCCGTACCCTCTGCCTCAAGCCACAATCCATAGATCTCACTCTGGAGAAACGCTGAACAAGCTACCTCTGGCACCGGTGATTGAGTCAGCTCCAAGAAAATGCCCAAAAATTCTGAAGGGACCAAATATATACTTTTGGTGAACTTGAAAGATTAAATCAGTGACAAAATCTAGCCCTTCCGCCCACTGCTAGCAACAGATGTGGCCAGCGGATGTATGTTCCTAGCTTGAAAGCAACGGAGGGTATTGCGTAGCAAAATGTTTCAGGGTACATTTGGGGTCGGTATGGGAGGGAGCAAAAACAAATGAAGGAGCGAGGAGAGGAATCTATAGGAAAGTACAACTTCAAGTTGGGGCTAGGGGGTACATTGCCCTGATTCTGTCTCTTCAAGGCGCAAGTTAAACGGATTAGAGTTGCAATGAAAATTAAACTAAGAAAAACGCTCAGCTATCAAAAGTAGACGTCCTCCAATCAATATTTTAGTGGGAGGCAGTGACATTCGACATTGATGTGTCAATGTGGAGCCCGTTATATATACAGTAATCACTCTGCACATCACTGAGGAATTTCGTCCACTATTTAAGAACGTCACTTTTCCAACAAAATTGACCTATTTGAACATGACATTTCTAACTGGATAGATCAAGAAGAGTTGTTATTTTATTGGAGAAAATGCAAGGAGAAGACCAGAAATATAGTTTAAGATTTCTCTATCTATTTCGTAGACTCTTGTGTGAACTAGGTGTTATTGTATTAAACTCAATAAACATATATCGAAAGTAGGCACAGTTATTCGCAATGAAGTCAAGAGATACCTACCAATGGCCTATATTTATATACTGGCTAGTAATAGAGATAAACAATTTGAGCTCCTTACATATACCCTTGCCATTGAACTACCTTTTTGCTCCTTCCTACCTCAATAATGTGCCATATCCTGTCATCATTTTCTTTGCTCCTCAAGTACTCACAGGAATTAGAGGTGTCGGGAAACACTGACCAACACGTTGTCATGTACTGATAGAGATGTCATTGGGCTTAATAAATAATTGCCCAGGAGATTTCAGTAAGTACATTTGCCTGATCATGTAGCAGGGGAATAGTTCTATAGCAAGTTTCCTGGCACCATCTCTAGCGCTACAAAACCTGGTTCAAAGCAATGTTCTAGAGGGTTCAGCGAACTTCATGGTTCAGTTCAGAGGGAAGCCATCGCCTTTGGTGGATCCCCTATTAAGACGGCGAAGAAGTAGCAGGAAGAGATCCTTATAAAAAAAAATATGTTAGTACTCAGTGGAAGCAATCATCGCCTTTGATGCTTTTTTGTACATAGTTCATGTCGCCATGAACCTTTTATCCTTTTTCTCGTCTCTAATTTAGCAATTGTTGCTCAACATAGATCTCACTGGATGCGCACACCAATACCATCTCCAGCAACAACAGTGCCACTCTCTATTGTCTCATACTAAAGAAAAGCAAGAGAAGCAAAGCATTTCAGATTGCTTGCTCCAGACACCGATGAAGAGAATCGGTACAGTCTTCAAATCCAAAGAATCATTCTCCTATCTATGTTGTCATACATACAAAAATCACAGAGCTTGAGTTCCTTGTAGTATTGAAGACTCCCTCTGTAAAGAAATATAAGATCTTTTAGATCACTACTCTTTAGTGGTCTAAAAGATCTTATATTTCTTGACATAGGGAGTACTTAACAGCACATGGATCCTTTACTCAGTTTAAAATTTGGAATACTTCATCCAATGCAAAATTATGTTTCAGGATTCAGTTAGTCTTTGCACACAAATCATGAGAATGTATATACTTCCCAAGTGCTCAAATCAGTATTATCTATACTATACGTGATCCCAACAGAACAGAGAGCAAAGCTTCATGGGCTCCAAAGGAAAAGTGATCCTGAGCACAATAGACAGCTGCTACGCAGAGCAATAACTGACTACAAGAACTATGACATACACAAGAATTTGAGAATAATACCAACTGCTGTTAACTGCGGTATGTACACCACCGGAGCATATGCCAAGTTCTTTTTTTACGCCGCATGAGTGGCAGCCCATATGTCTATGGATAGCCCATCCACCCCCTCGCCTATGCATGTTTTTGGTATATTACAATTTCGTCGCGACTGCAGGCAAGTCTGGAGAGGAGAGGAAAATCAAGGGAGGAAAGTGTGAATATACACTCAGTGGCAAACATTGTACTTTTTCTCGAATCTAGGGGTGTTTGAAGCAACAAGCAAAAGTACCCGTGCGTGGCTAAGGGAGAAAAAACATAATCTCCAATGGCCATGACCACATTTTGCTGCATCACCGAGATACACTATCACTCTCAATTTCATGAAACCATGAACATTTTTTCAAATCATGAACATATTTCAAATCATGAATATTTTTTAAATTCATGAACGTTTTTACAAATTTTTAAACATTTTATAAAATCAATAACATTTTATACTATTTGCAAAAAATAAATTGTGAACCCTTTTTGAAACAATTTTCTTGAATCGATGAACATTTCTAGAACCGACGAACATTTTTTTTTTGGAAATTAGTGAATTTTTTATTTGAAATTCACAAACCTTTTTTTATTTAACGAATATCTTTGAAATGCATGATCATTTTTTGAATCAGCGCACATTTTATGAATGAATAAACTATTTTGTAAGTCACAAACTGCTTTTGAATTTTTAGGATATTATTTCATTCATGAACATTTTTAAAATTGATGAAATTTTGTTCTATTTCATTATCATTTTTTAATACATGAACATTTTTTGATTTCCCAAACATTTTTTTCAACATTTCAAACATTTTTTAATAAGCAAACATGTTTTACAAAATCATGAACATTTTTTGAATCCACACACATTTTATGATTTATTAAGCATTTTATTTCAAAATTCTTATTGTTTTTAATTATGGATGAATTGTGTTATTTTTGATAAATATTTTGAGTGTTGCGGTCATGGAAAAAACAGTGGTGAATATTTTGGTGACAGCGTTGGATGACCGACTTCCGCATTTGTATCCACTGATTCGAAACAGTCTACAAACAAATACCGTGTCCATTTTGGAGTTAGCGTTGGAGATGCCCTTACAACCGTTATGATTTCATCTGACGTTATGTGAAACTAGCTGCAAAAGAGTCAAAGGCTAGGTTTAGCATGACAATATGTCAAACTACTTTATTTGGTTCGGAAAAAAAGATAGAAAAAAAATCCATGATGTCTCCAACCAGCCCTTTTTTTTTCTGTTTTGCGGTTGTCTCGTAGTTGATGGGGATGTCTGCTCCCACTGAACCAACATCGCTGGAACGACATTGACAGAAAGCCTAAAATAAATCCAGAACAATACGAGCACCAATGTCATGTTTAGAAACTAACCCTAGTAGGCTGGGATACCACTATTCTCCTAACCATCCAAGCACATGTTGGTTCGCTCTTCGAATACCCTTCAATCAAAGTACTACTATTATATATCCAGGTAAAGTACATGTTGTGGACCACCGCCTTATCGACAACACAAGATTACAAACTTCACCGTGTAGTCAAAAGACGCCGCGGCGCCGTATATGAACTGTACAGAGTACAGAGGCAGTGCCTTGTACTAACTATTCTCTCCTGGATGTCTCCTATTCCCATATTCTCAAGGTAGCATAATCTGAAGGCATTGTCTTTTGCTAACATTAGGTGCTCGAGAGAAAGCCGGTGATCCTCCTACACTATTGAGAAAACATACACAGTCGACCGGTCCTCGGCCATGTCTACACACACGCGCACACATATGAACAAAACATTGCCTTTTGCTAGGATTTAATATTATAAGATATTTTGACATGGAATGAGGACTTATGACCGGCTCTAATACTATGTACAACAACAGTACAGGACCATGTGCTGTAAAAGAAAAGAGTGAAGTACACTGTAGGTCCTCGAACTATTTCAGGGGTGTCACGTAGGTCCTCGAACTATAAAAATTGTCATTCAGGTCCTCGAAGTACAGTAAGTGTGTCATTCGGGTCGAAAATCTCCTTGACCCCCTCTAACCGGCCAGCAGGCGGCCTTAAACGCGAACAGTGAAACAGTGAACAGTAAAATAGAGTATAGTTTCGAGCAACCTTTCTGTACGAGATGAACAGTACATGATGAACTGTAAAATATAACAATCTGGCATTATTTGGCATCAAAGATCCTACCGGCGAAATTGCTAGAAGGCATAATAGGAGATCTCGGGAGACTACATGACAATGTGCCGTCGACAGAGAAGATCCTTATCGCCTCGGATGATCTAGGGTACCCGCTTTGCGTGGTTCTTGTGCCCACAACCATGTTGTCCGTCCATACATGCCCCGCGGACATGTTTTTACTGGTATGTGGTTACATCTTCGATATGTTTCATATGAAGTGCCTCGATTTTACCTTCGGCCGCCTTTATGCGTTGTATATTAACCACATCATCGATGGAGAAGAAGTGGTATGCCGTGTACATAGGGCATGTTCCGGAAGTGTACAATGAGTGGCCAGAGTGCCAGGCCCAAGTGTACCACTTCCCGAACTGCAGCCAGAAAGGGTTTGATAGCATAAGGGAAACTGAAGTTAGTTACTTGAGGTTCAGGCTAGCGTAAGAGAGGAATCAGAAAAGGCGCCTCAAGAAGTGGTACATAATCCTGCTCTTCCTCATCGTTATCGCTCTTCTCTTGTATATCATAATTTAGATTGATGATGAAACATCTGTATGCAACGACCATGTAGAGACATGTCATAACTTGTATCGCTATTTCAAGATGATCACGAGACATCATTTGTGTTGGATCATGATGATGATGACATGGTGAGACTATGTTGTACCACTTAAATGATGATTGATGATGACGACGATGAGACATTTTTGTCTCAAGTATTTCAATGTATGTGTATGTCGCGAAACTGTATAAAACCTGTAAAAAAAATACATAAGTATTAGCAGTAGCGCCGGGCAATGAAGTAGCAGTAGTGCGGCATTAGCAGTAGCGAGGATTAAACAGCCGCGTTGCAGCTAGTTAGTAGTAGCGTAGGGTGGACCCATGCTAATAATATATATGGTTAGCAGTAGTGCAGGCTAAAACCGACGCTACGGCTAAAAGTTAGTTGTAGTGTTCTAGCAGTAGCGCGGGTGCCCGCGGAACTGATAGCCCCTAAACCCGCGCCATTGTTAGGGTTTTCCCTAGTACCGTTGGGTTCTTTTATTTGGCAATGCTACCTACTATAGATATTGGAATTGTCTCATCATTCACGTGTGACATGTCAACCTTTCATTGATGAATCTTCAATGTCATACCTCAACCACTCTTTTGGCTCAACATTATACTCCCTCTGTTCGGAATTACTTGTCGCTGAAATGGATGTATCTAGACGTATTTTAATTCTAGATACATACATTCCCGAGACAAGTAATTCCGAACGGAGGGAGTATATCTTTGTAGAACCTTCATGTCGCTGTCAGTTTGTCTACCTCTACCATCTCCTCTCACGCGCAAGTAGAAATCAAGTTAGAAAATAAAATTTAGGATCTCTTTTGCACCGCAATCTCCTATGGTAGTTTGTCGTATAATCTAATACACACATGCAGTGTCTCGGGATGAGAAGTGTCAAGAAAATATACATCACACATCTCCCATGTCGCGCAAAATCAAGAAAACTAGTGTGAAGAGTTTGTGATTTGGTATTCGCAGTTGTGGTCAGAGCCTCAGTCCAAATATAAACTTAATTGAGAAGAATTGCATACGCACTGCTCATTGTGTGAGATCACGAGCCACCATTAGTTTATTTGTTTTTTCGGGTAATCATTAGTTTAGTTTGCTCGTGGGAAAAAGGGACAGAAGAGTGCACAGTCTTGGTTAGGACTTAATTTACACATCAACTTAATTTGCTTGCCAAGTCGAACCCATTTAGGAAAGTCCAGCTGAAATTCCCTATTTCACCGGGTTCCACGCCTTCGCATTTTTCAGCGTTGTGCATATATGTCGATGTTGCCATGTTGGTGAGCAAAACAAAACATCATCTCTCAATCAGATATCTTCTCGTATTTCCTCGGTTAGAGATGACTAGGAAACATGGTCATGCATTACAACCGGCAGAACACATGGTCCTAACTCCTTAATCATGACTTATAACCCCCTACTCCCACGCACATGGGTCATTTAGGACCTCTTTTTTAGTACGACCCCCGTTAGTTGTGACGCTTATCCTCATTCCATTGAATTCAACATTTGATCTATTTTTGGTAAGCGAAAGCTGGAAAGCTTATGAAAATAAATAAATAAATAATTGATTGGTTGCAAATTATAGTTGCCTCCAAAAATAAAAGAACCAACTAAGTATGATTAAATAATCTTGTTAAACTAACAATATAATTAGGTAAACTTTGGTGCGAGGCGTATATGTGTCCAGCGGTGGTGGGTAGCTGTGTCCAACGGTGGCCATGGGCGTACCTTGCTTTGTTGAGCAGATGAGGAGATAAGAGGAAGGTATGGACGTAGTGGCCTAGTCAACGACGAATGGATAAGAAAGGAAGCAGGGACACGCGAGGCGTATATGTGGCGAGCACGCAGCACACGTGGGCCCAGGGCCATGTACGCGAGCGACCGGCTCAAAGTTAAGCCGGTCAGCCAGCGTAAAACGTTTCCCAATTGATAAACACATATCGAAACTGGACACAACTACTTTTGATGAAGTCATGACTCGCCTACTATTGACTAGTAATGGACATGGTACAGTTCCGAGCTCCATATATACCATCCTTACTCATAGCCGTGCAGCTGAACAAGTGGTTTACTCTCGTTCCCACCTTAACAATGTGTCATCATCTGCTTTGCTCCTTGACTACTCGCATGAATTGGAGGTATTGGGAAGCTCTCAATTGCACGTTGACAAGTAGCCATATACAGTAGATGTTGTCGAGTTTGGTAGTGAAGAACCCATGGGTCACCTTACATAAGGGTGTTTCTATCATGAGGGTGCTCAATATGTCACCATTTGCCACGTGACGTTACACGAGCAGGTGCGTGCGGTAGCTACTCCTCGACGCAGACCAAGTGAGTGTTACAACGGCTGCTCAGGGCGGAACAGGTAGACAGGGGTCAGCTGGGCAGTGAGGCCGTGGCCGATGTGACAGAAAGGATAGATGCAACTGTTGCACGTTATGTGTTTGATGAAATGCCTCCCGAGAGAGAGGAGAAGAAGAATAAGATGATAAGGTGGAATGCAAATGTCAAAACCATGCCATGTCATTCATGGTTTTCGGTAAAATCTGGTTTTGGGTGAAACATACACGGTTTTCAGACTTGAGGAGCCAAATGTCGCCCAAAATTCCTTTTATCGGCAACGGGTGGATTTTATTATCTTAAAATGAAGCATTAAGGTTACAAACACAGAGAACCCACACTCGGCCTCTACATAGCTAAGATGCACACATGCAACAACAACGCGCACACATAAAAATCACACTGACAACTAGCAAAGACAAACAAGACCGAAGTTATGCCTTGGTGGAGTAAAAATAAAAAAGCTCTGAAGCGATCAAAACAATTTTTAACAAGCTATGATAGCAATCATATCAGCACCAACCATCTTTTGACATCATATGTGATGTTGTCATCACTTTCCGCGATCCTAGCAGCTACATACATAGCACGATCTTGATGTGTGGTGCCACGCAAATGAAGATCGTGCTTGCGCAAGTGACAGTCAAGCCACGACAAAGGTCAGTCGCCACCAATAACTCTGAACAATGAAGGTCGCCGTCGCACTTTGCAACCGAGATCGACAGAGGAAGCTCACTGACACCGTCAAAACCCCATTTGGGACTCTCCAGCTGTCTTGCACCATCCTCATGTTTGGTCGTTCTCGTCCATCGTGGTAGAATCACACAGCAAAACAAACTCGCCATCGCCACCGGATGTGAAGATTCCAATCCCAATCCCATCTCGACAATCATCAAGCAGTGTAGAACCACGCCTTCGCCAACGCGCCCGAGCGGAGATCGGCGTGCCAGGACGTAGCAGGCTGACACTGCAGCCTGCGTAACTGCAAATGGAATCTTAGCCATCGGGTCTCAGTACAATAGACTATCATCCCAGCCATAAATCCATCATCGCCGCTGCACATCCGTACCCTCTGCCTCAAGCCGCAATCCATAGATCTCACTCTCAAGAAACGCTGAACAAGCTACCTCTGGCACCGGTGATTGAGTCAGCTCCAAGACAATGCCCAAAAATTCTGAAGGGACCAAATATAGACTTTTGGTGAACTTGAAAGATTAAATCAGTGACAAAATCTAGCCCTTCCGCCCACTGCTAGCAATGTATGTTCCTAGCTTCAAAGCAACGGGGGGTATTGAGTAGCAAAATGTTTCTGGGTACATTTGGGGTCGGTATGGGAGGGAACAAAAACAAATGAAGGGGCCAGGAGAGGAATCCATCTAGGATGACCCATAGGAAAATACAACTTCGAGTTGGGGCTAGGGGATACATTGCCCTGATTCTAGCTCTTCAAGGCGCAAGTTAAATGGATTAGAGTTGCGGTAAAAATTAAACTGAGAAAAATGCTCAGCTATCAAAAGTAGACGTCCTCTGGTCAATTTTTTAGTGGGAGGCAGTGACATTCGACATTGTGATGTCTGAGTCAATGTGGAGCCCATTATATACAGTAATCACTCTGCACATCACTAAGGAATTTCGTCCACTATTTAAGAACGTCACTTTTCCAACAAAATTGACCTATTCGAACATGACATTTCTAACTGGATAGATCAAGAAGAGTTGTTATTTTATTGGAGAAAATGCAAGGAGAAGACCGGAAATATAGTTTAAGATTTCTCTATCTATTTCGTAGACTCTTGTGTGAACTAGGTGTTATTGTATTAACCTCAATAAACATATATCGAAAGTAGGCACAGTTATTCGCAATGAAGTCATGACATACCTACCAATGGCCTATATTTATATACTGGCTAGTAATAGAGATAGTACAATTTGAGCTCCTTACATATACCCTTGCCATTGAACTACCGTTTTGCTCCTTCCTACCTCAATAATGTGCCATATCTTGTCATCATTTTCTTTGCTCCTCAAGTACTCACAGGCATTAGAGGTGTCGGGAAACACTAAACAACGTGTTGCCGGGTACTGATGGAGGTGTCATTAGGCTTAATAAAGAATAACCCATGAGATTTTAGTAAGTACGTTTGCCCGATGATGTAGCGAGGGGGTAGTTCTACAGCAAAGTTTCCAGACACCATCTCTAGCGCTACAGAACTTGATTCAAAGCAGTGCTCTAGAGGGTTCAACAAACTTCACGGTTCAATTTGGAGGGGAGCCATCGCCTTTGGTGGATCTCCTATTAAGAAGGCGAAGAAGAATTACCAGGAAGAGATCCTTATAAAAAAATATGTTAGTACTCAGGGGAAGCAATCATCGCCATTGATGCTTTTTGTACATAGTTCATGTCCCCATGAACCTTTTATCCTTTTTCTCGTCTCTAATTTAGCAATTGTTGCCCAACATAGATCTCACTGGATGCGCACACCAATAAAATCTCCAACAACAACAGTGCCACTCTCTATTGTCTCATACGAGTACTAAAGAAAAGCAAGAGAAGCAAAGCATTTCAGATTGCTTGCTCCAGACACCGATGAAGAGAATCGGTGCAGTCTTCAAATCCAAAGAATCATTCTCCTATCTTGCCACGGAACATATTTATGTTGTCATACATACAAAAATCACAGAGCTTGAGTTCCTTGTAGTATTGAAGACTCCCTCTGTAAAGAAATATAAGATCTTTTAGATCACTACTCTTTAGTGGTCTAAAAGATCTTATATTTCTTGACATAGGGAGTACT
Organism: Secale cereale; assembly: GCA_902687465.1. NCBI lineage: Eukaryota > Viridiplantae > Streptophyta > Magnoliopsida > Poales > Poaceae > Secale > Secale cereale. Next base: position 767,772,059 of record LR738712.1, read on the forward strand.
TAACAGCACATGGATCCTTTACTCATTTTAAATTTTGGAATACTTCATCCAATGCAAAATTATGTTTCAGGATTCAGTTAGCACACAAATCATGAGAATGTACATACTTCCCAAGTGCTCACAAAATCATTATTATCAACTATACATGATCCCAACAGAACAGAGAGCAAAGCTTGATGGAGTACAAAGGAAAAGTGATCCTGACCACAATAGACAGCTGCTATGCAGAGCAATAACTGACTACAAGAACTATGACATACACAAGAATTTGAGAATGATACTATGACAGTAGGATAAAATAACTGAACCTACAGCTATAACTAAACAGCTAACCATCGGCTACTCTGTTTTCAGTTGACACTGTCCAGAAGCTAGCACCGGATCATCATTTCTAGTCCATTGCTACAGAACTTTAAGTTACACCCTTCATATAAACAAAATCATATCAAATGGGTCGTGTTATCTCCGTCCTTCCGTGTAAATACAGAAGCCACTACCATGAACTTTCTTTCAACACATCAGACCTCCAAGTGAACCTGCGGCCATAAAAACAGTGTTCTGTTAGCCAAGCAGGTTGGACAAACAACAGCAGTCCGAATTCCAGTCATCAGTGTGATCGTCTGTGCTACCAGTGGAAAGCAGTTAGTTCAGCAGTAGGATTCTACCGAGAGAGAATATGCAAGGCAATGATACAATGGTCGTTGGCAAGCACTCAAAATTCATGAAAACCAGATCGATTATATATCAATATAAACAGTGTGTGCAATTGACAAATGCTATGCAATGTTTTGGCCCCTCTTAAATCCTAGGAATATTGCTTCTTGGAGTCAAATCATATCTTGAACTCCAATACCATTTAATTGTGTGCACCCTCATTATCCACATTGATGTTTGAGTCAGTGTGGGCTTGTTTCATTACAATAATTACACCGAACATCACTGAAGAATTCCATCCACTATTTAAGATGTCACTTTTCCAGCAAATTGACCAATTTGAAGAGGACGTTTCTAACTGGATAGATCAAGGGAAGTGGTTATTTTATTGGAGAAAATGCACGGCAAAAGACAAGATATACCTGCTATGAAGAATTTGCTTTTGTCTACAGAAGAGCTTCACATGTTGCCTTGTTGTGGCCTGCCTGCTTGCACCTGCTACAGAGCCGTATAAGAGTGGTTACCTTGTTGGGATTAAACCTCTTTCTTCTCGGTTTATCTGATGTACGTGGCTTGGGAGGTGGGATCGTTGCCCCAGCACTAAAATCAAAGGTATCCATGTCAGGAATTGGGAGGATTGTTCCTGAGTATGTCATATGGTAGCTCTCTATTTTTAAAAACTTGGAACAGTAGTCGTAGAAAGATCTTCCAATCCTGTTAAACACAGCAACAGCATGCATACAAGGGAGGCCAGAAAGTTGCCACCTCCGACATGTGCATTCCCAATTTGCAAGATTAACTACAAAAATACCGCTGCCCCGCACTTCAAACACAGTCTCGGAAGAGCACAGCACGGTCAGCTTACTAGCCTTCGACATCTCAGCCTGAGCTTTGAAATCCATGGAAGGTGTTAAAGGCCCTTCCCATGACTTGCAGGCTTCACGCCTTGCTTCCATTATCTCCGCTATTTTTATTCTCAGAGAGTCTATCATCAGCACCATGGACCCCTCCTTCTTTGTTGGTATCCAGTTATTAAATGCATCAACAATGTTTGATGAGAAATGGTCATACCGACAGCCTGTGAAGACGGCATCTGACCAATGCTCCGGCTTCCTCGCAATGATCCAGTCGGCAGCTTCAGTGGATATATTCCTTATGCTCTCAATTGATGCATTAAACTCATCAATGTTGCATGCTTCGGCCGCACGAGTAAAATCCTCGACCATCGCATCTCTTATCTGTTGCGACCATGGTCCCTTCTTCAGTTCTCCTCTGAATTCCTCCATGATATGATGTAAACAGAAGGCATGGTGGCTATCTTCAAACACATGTGGAACAGCAGCATCCAGACCCTTTTGTCCATTGGACAAGAATGTCATAGCATTGAATGGGTAGCTGTGATATTGGAGAGCAATCCTCAGCTGCATCAAGAACCAAACCCAGCTGTCATAACTTTCATCTTCAACCACATTAAATGCCACTGGAAAGACACCATCATCTGCATCAACTGCAGCCGCAACCAGCAACTTGTACTCATTTGTCGCCTTGAGGGGAACCTTGTCAAGAAAAAGGAGGGGCCTGCACCCATTTGCAAAACCATGCAAAGAAGCATGGAATGCGATAAAAACACGGCGTGTGTCCACTGTCTGAGACAATTCAAGTGAGCTCCCTGGGTTAGTCTGAAAAAGTCTATCACGGTACCAGGGCAAATGGCCAAATGTCTCCCTCAGAACATGAAACATCTCCTTCTGTGCCACTTCTCTACCTCGCCAAACCTGTGAATAGGTCAGCAGAACTCCATATTCTTCATATATTTCCTTGACAAGGTCCTTCGGCTTGAGTGATGCGTTCACACGCAGTTTCTCCTTAATGATGGTAGTCAGCCACTGCCTTGTTGCTCGCCGCTGACCCTCTCCACCTTCTCCTCCACATGTGTGCACATCAGTCATTTTCTTGATAACAAACTTCTTGCTACGAGATGACTCGGATGCATGCAATCGCCAGGTGCAACCATCCCCAACACACTTCACAGTGACTCTGGTGGTTTCATTTTTTATGAACCGGTACGCAAATCCTTTCGCGATGGAATACTTGCACAACTGAGCTCGGAAATCCTTCACGTTATCAAATTCTTGACCAACACCTTTAATAATGTCATCCCAGAACATAGTGGGGTTACTGGTAAGTTCCTGGGGAGGATCTATTATCATCTCCGAACCATCATATGCATTGATTGAATCATCAAAAGGCCCAATTAGTTCCCTGCAAAAGCCATGCAAGGATCTTTGGAACTTACATTTTTTGATTTTTACAAACTTTGTAAAGCACAAGACATAACTTGACTAGATAACTACCTTTGTGTGGTATCAACGAGAGCAAGCTTCTCCTGATTAATAACCTCTGGAGCAGAGGAAACAGCTTCAGCTGTGGTGGCAAAGGCAACATCACGTCCAAATTCTAGTTGAAAATCCCTAGTTTCATCAAGGACAATAAATTATTTGTTTCAAACAGCATCATATCACAAGTAAAATGATTGATCCTTACAATCTACAAGTAAAGTAATCGTGCATAACAGTCCAACCAACGGATAACATATACGTAATCATGTGGCTGCAAGAGGGGCATCTATCTATGATGAACTAACAGTTCACTAAGCATTAACTGATCACACTACATAGGGTTCATAAAAACAAATATGTAACTCCTTCAAATGAAAGAGGAACAACAGAAGTACCAGTAACAGCAAAATGCAGAGACTGCAAAAAATAACTCACCTAAGGCACACAATCAGAACATGAAACCATTCAAATAACAATGTGAACTACAGAAAGTGTCATGCGGGAAACTAGGTACAAGAAACAGCTATAACATGGGCTACGAGTAGGTATGCATTACCAGTTGCCATAATTGAAAGGAAGGGGCAAAAAGAATTAGTGAAGATATGATCTGTTTCATAAACAAATGATGATATAAACCAAAGTGCTGGCGAGATTTAACTAGAAATTTCACCAAACATGAATAAATGAAAATGATGGTATCGGTGGCAGAACTAAATACTCCAGCAAATAATGTAGGCGTTTAATTTTCGATGTTAACCACAACTTAACAATCTGCGCCTCTTTAAGTAGGTATATATTTAATTGACTGCAGAAAGGCAACATTAAAAAATAGGGATTCTGAATTTCCTGTTTTTTTAAGGGCACAATAGATTGTAACCAAGGTACATGTCATAAGGTAGCAACAAAGGCACAACAGAAATGCAAAGATGTAGCAACGGAAATGTACTCGTTGTAATCATTTAAAGTCTCCACCGGTCTTGGCTGATTGAAATCATGGGTATTAGCTTGAACTGCAGCACCGGTAGCATTTGGGGTCTTCTTGTTACTTTTGGATGCCCTGAAGACACACACACAGACCATTGAGTATAACGTGAAAGAGTAATAACTAATAACACTAGAAAAACAGAATCAGAGCAGTAGCACCTACTTGTTTTTGGAAGCTGGCCTTTTCCTTTTTTCACCCTGTGCATTAGATCCAGCTTTAACAGTGGAAGCTCCAGTGTAAGTTACAACACTCCTAGTTACCCAGTATAACAAAAAAAATCATCACATCAGGAGATGCTTGATATTGGCTCTTCCAGATGAACTATAAAAAGGCTACACAAAACAGTAGAACAGAGCATACCTGTTCTCCCCTGTACTAATGACAAAAACGTCCACTTGCGCAGCACTAGCAGTAAAGTCAACCATCCGTTGCAGATCCCGATCACATGAGATTGTGATGAGCGTTCGGTTGTTGTTCGGAAGGAAGTATTTGAACGACATGTCGGTGACATCGACATGGAACACCTTGGACACCTCATCCTTGAAGCTGTCCAGTGGCATCTCCCGAGAGACGTCAACAGCGTGCGCTTCCCCCCCTTTGTAGACCAAATTCCCATTGGGGCCAGAAGTGAACTCCCCGCCGTGCTGGCAGATGGCCACCACGATACCACCCTCCGCCATGCTTCCTCTGTTGTTCCGCAATGACACTGCATTTTAGAAGAAGAAGAAGAAATTACATTCTGGTACTGGAAGATATATATACCATAAAGTTTATTTCTCCTTCAAACATGTAGCTCCGCAGATATAATACGTTTTCACTTCATCGAGATTACATAGACGAATACTGATTCAAACAAGAGGCTCCAAGGATTTCTGGTTCAGAAGAATATGAACTCTAGAACAGAGGTTCAGTCGAAGATGAAATTTCAGACAATTCATGAATCGTATGACAAGTTGGCATGTAGAATTTCTTACACACGAACAACAGAGGGATGCAATTACTACTGATCTTTCAGGGAATACAAGCACGACAAGAAAAAGAAATCACCTTTAGGCTTCCGTGGTGGGAGG
>LR738712.1:767777204-767796753 GCA_902687465.1 Secale cereale
AGAGGCGCGCAGGGCTGGTCGGCGGGGAGGGCGACGCGGGCGGCGGCGCGGCGCAAACCCTAGGCCGCCGCTCCGTCGCGGATGGAGACGAGCCGGGAGAGGAGAGGAAAATCGAGGGAGGAAAGTGCGAATATACACTTAGTGGCAGACGTTCCGTAATTTACTCCCGAGTCTAGGGGCATTTTTGGAAAGATATTAGGTTTGACAAGGAAAATTTCTAAGCCGGGTATCGATTTTTTCTTACCTCCACAAAATATGTTTTTAGATGAACAACAAAACCTAATATTGAATTTGTGTGCGCTCGATGAGAAACAGCTTGCGATACTATTCGGGTTGTATGTCGATATTTTCTCTTAAACAAAACAACCATAGGCATTTCAAGTAGAAGTGTTCTTTTCTCCTATGTGCGCCAAGTGAGAAACAACTTGGGCTTGTCATTTTGTAAGAACCCAAAAGCTTCATTGATGGGATGCACTCGTGCTATGAGATTTTGTGAGAATCTATGAGCTTACTTAATATATTGTGCTATCTCATTTTATGAGCAACTTCAATAGCTCATCTATCCATAGAAAAACTGATGTTTACGAGATGTTGGAGCAAACCTCTCTAACAGATCCGTAAACCATCTATAACTATTTTAGGGCATCATATAAACCTCTCTAACAGCCACCGCACCGCCTCGCGCCTTCCCTCGCTGGCGGCCGTCACATGTGCCACTCCATTATCTATTTTTTGTGTGATCAAAAAATGAATTTAGGGGAAGAGGTTTATGGGAACCCACAAAAGTAGCTCTCGGGCAACTTACACTAAATTTATAAGTTTCTTAAGTGAGTTGTTGGAGTTTCTCTTAGACTGTGAAATATGTGTTATGCACTTGTGATTGGATATTTTTTGGATTGTTAGTCTCAAAATGGTCTATATTTTTTTTCCTGTGGTATTGTCGAGAGGACCTGATATGGACATTCATTGGGTTTGGTCATGGACATAAATTTTAGTCTATAGGCAGAGAATGTTCATGGATTTGATAATGTCAACCCGAGTTGAATCGGACCTATTGCCACTTTGTGTCATAAAAGTAGCATGCCTTGGTGCCAAAATCCCACTCACATCCCATGAACACCATCTTGATGGTGCGCCCGAGCTTTGAGAAGTGTGGCTCTATGGTCCTTACACGAGCCGCACACGAATGTTTGTCGATGTAACACATTCGGCTTGCATTCATATATTATTTCATATCGAGTCTTGCTGGTCACTAGCTTCGTCAGAGCATGATATGTGCATTTCGCATCACAACTTCATAAAGATAAATTGCTCAATATGCGTACTCAACTATAATTGTAATATTTCATCTCTACTTTCTCTCTTATTGCAAGGTTGCGCAAAGGGGTTGGGAAATCTATCAAAGCCGGAAAATGAAGGTTTCATGAAAAACACTTTTCGAAGAGAGAAATAATAAAGCATAAAATACAAGCCTTCTTTGAAGGAAAAGATCACCGGAGACAAGATGGGCCCATATGGTGGCATGTGGGGCCCATGCTCCCTCGGCCCATGACGCGTGTGTAGGATGTGCAGCGCCAACATAGCTCCCCCGGTTCCCTCCTTTTACATGCCACCATCATCTCAACTGCCCTAAAAACAACACCTGGCTTTCCCGTACTTTTTTTACCATTTGGGCGGAACAAAGAACCATACTTTTCATCCTAAGATGGGTTGATCCTACGTGGTATGCTGCATGTGGCTGGTGGAGTTCAAAGCCATCGTCACCAACTTGAAGGCCCTGATTAGGAGCATATTAATCCACTCCATCGTCACCAATTCTATCCACAACACCAACCCCTGTCTTGGTCTCCAACAACATCTCAATAGTTGAACCGTTATCAAATGGTGTAGATGATGTCAATTTGCTCCATAGAGATGATGTTGTTATAAAGCCGTGAAATATAGCATACTCAGATGAGTGTGTTGCATGTAAGACACTCAAACAACATGGCCCCTTGCTCGCAAATCTCAATTGTTGAACTGTTACCAAATTTCGTCGAGTCTTGAACAGAGAGCTCTAGCTTGAGGAATTTCTTCGTGCACCCCTCATGTGGTTACATGGGCATGTGTGACTATGTCTAGATACCATGACATGTCATATTTCCCGGACCAAACAAATTGATGTATAAAATAGCTCTTTATGTGTGGAAGGTGTAGCAGGTGCAAACATGCATCATTTCTGACATGCATATGCGAGGATACAACACCATCACAATCAATATCACGATCTCACCGTGAGCTAAACACCTTCCTACCAGCTTCAATTCACATGACATGATAATTGTACTCTACTTGCAATTTGATGTCTACACACGCTTCTACTCTTGTAGACTATGTTGGGCCTCCAAGCGCAGAGGTTTGTAGGACAGCGGCAATTTCCCTCAAGTGGATGACCTAAGGTTTATCGAACTCAGGGAAGTAGAGGTTGAAGATGGTCTCTCTCAAGCAACCCTGCAACTAAGATACAAGAAGTCTCTTGTGTCCCCAACACACCTAATACAACTAGGAATTTTATAGGTGCACTAGTTCGGCGAAGAGATGGTAAAATATGGATGATAGGAGTGGCAAAGCAAAGTAATATAAATCTGTAATAAAAAGTGCAGCAAGCAAACAAGTGGTAAACGTGAGCACACATGGTATTGCAATGGTGGAAACAAGGCCTAGGGATCATACTTTCACTAGTGGCAACTCCCAACAACATTAACATAATCGAATCACATGATATTTCCCATAAAACATGCAATGGAGACGCACCCGGAGGTCATTCCTTCGTGGTCAAGAGAGGACGAGAATTATGTAGGGCTACAAAAGCACACCTCAAAGTTCGTAGTTCTCAATCTAAGGATTTCCCAATGTCACCGCGGCCATCAAAAGAGAGTCCCACAATCACCACAACATATCTAAAGGATAGTCAAAGACAAGCACCAAGAGACTCTCAATCTTCAATCAACACACAAGAGAGGAAATCACTCATGAAAATATTTTTCTAATCCATGTCCAATAGACCGCTGTCACCTTGGTCTCGGGGATTATACTAGATAAAGACAAGTGAGTACATCAATCCAATACATAGAGGAAGGGGAAATATCATGGGATCACCCTAGATTAACATAGCCTATGATCACAACGAAGATCACATCATGGGAGAGAGAGATAACCACATAGCTACACGTACGAGCCCTCGGCCCCGGAGAAGACTACTCACACATGGACATGGTGAGGAGGAGGTTGATGATGGTGTTGATGGAGAGGTGCAGCCCCGCGAGGAGGAGACGGTCGGCGGCAGCCACGGAGGCGGCGGCGGCCCTAGGGGGCAGCGGCTCCTTGGCCCCCCCTTCTTCCTTGTGGATAGTGCTGCAATGGTGCTGGTCCTCCCCTCCAAGACGGCGGCTTGGGAGGAGGAAAATTCGTGGCCCTTGGTGACCTAGGTTTCCTCTCTTTATATAGACTCTCGGATTCCCGTCATCAGATTTTGGGCCTCAGTAAAACGGGCTTTACTCGACCGTCCGGATTCCGATTTGGACGAATTTTATATCCAGAAGCATTGCCTCGAAATTCCCCACAACTTTCGCAACTAGACTTTTTCCGTTTGACGTCGTCTTCGGGCCGAAACGTGACCATCTTTAAAAAACGTTCTCAGACAGATTTCAGGAAAGTGAGAGTCCTACTCCAATACGACTCTTTTTGCGTTTTTGTCAATTTCCAAGTAATTCCTACACAATAAAATGTAAAACAAGAACATTGTGCACTTTTGCAACCATTAGTAGGTTAGTCCAAATATGATCAAAAGTGTATGGAAGTGCATAAATATCATAGCAATATCACACAAAAAGGGCATGGAGCAAGCAGAAATTATAGATACGTTTTGGACGTATCACAATTGAATTGAATGAGTGGATGCTTGGTAACAGTGCAAAGAAAAATCAAACATGAATTTGCAAAGTTTTTCTAGTGTTTTTTCAGTTGCAACTCAGTGCTCCGACCCTACAACTTCATGAGTCATGACCGATGCTTGTTTTTTTGCTGTAATATGATGCTTTCTGTTCTGATAAACCAATTTAGTCTTTCACTTGAGCGACTGTATTTGCATTGGTTTGATTGATAAGGACAAAGTTATAAGTAACCCAAACTTTTGCTCTTAATTCAATAAATTTGTAATCAGATTATTATCTTTTGCCCTAGCTGGTTTTCCATTATTATGTTATCAACTATATATATTCACATGCAGCGCATACATAACCTTTCCCGCATAAATGCAAATGCAGAATTCATCTTAAAAACCGAGAGAGAAACTGAATTCATAGCACATTTAAGCCCTAACATTTTGTGCTAACTTGCACCATATAGATAGGATGAACATTTGGCACTTCACGAAGTTTTTCAGTCCAGATTTCGCACCACTCTCCTCTTGTGTGAAGGAAAAGGAAATTTTGGTTGTCAAAACATCGGTACATCCCTTGAATCGTTGGAACTCTAAGTTACATGCTATCTTGCCAACAATAACACACCAATTCAAATTGTATGGATCTAACATGCCATTGCAATGGGAATTCAGAATCATTTGATTCATCGATTTATCCCTTCTTTCCCTTTAATTACATATATGCTAATTAGTATGAGCGTTTTTACCAAAAAGAATACAAACTTGATTTTTGCTAGTACAATTGAAGGATATGTGGAAGAAATATTTGTAGTAGCAAAATACTACAAATGGAAAAGTTTAGTACAACATGTTGATGTTGCACAAAGCATCTAGCTCACTTTCAAGAGGATGCATACATAAAAGAATGGCTCATGCACCTCAAGTTGAAACAAAAAGGTTTTGGAGGCTCATTCGTCTAATGTGAGAGCTAGTGATCAGATGGAAACCTTCACGGCCAGGTCGAAATCCTCTTTCTCCACAATTTGACCAAAACTTTTTCTTTGGGACACTTTTTCATTTGCCCCAAAACCAAATGTAGGTTGCAATAAATCATCAATCCCACAAGTCATATGAGAAGTCTGAAATCCTAGAATCCAATATACTCGAGAATTAGTAAAATGACAAGCCAGATCTACTTCAGATAAGAATTGTTGGCCCCTGAGCATGTTGGAGGGGAAGCATTGGTGAAAGTTCACTATCTTGCCAATATTACATATGTCGTTCCTAACTTTGCTAATTTCCCCATTTTTGGTGAATAGAAATAATCCATGAACCAAACAAATCCTCTAGGTTTTCTATGTACATAATGTAAAGCATATGCAGGTCGGAGATCTCTCCAAATATATTTTTCTAGTCGAATTGCAAGAATAAATTGTCAAATGACTCAAATTTACAAAAGTGACAACTTCTATCTCCATAGTGTCATTTTTGGTCAACATTTCTTTAGTAACTAAACATAGAAAATATGTTGATCTTAAAAAGTTTCATATGATTGATTTTGGAAAATGGAATGAACAACTATCTGGGACTGTAAAAAGAGCTAAGCGTAAAACCTTTTGTTTATGCCGGAATAAGCATTTTTAGTGGCCTTGCTAAGACAAAGCGTTACCCACACAAAGTTTTTCCTAAAACTGGTTGTATTGTATACTTATATCCCACTGTGGTTGAGGACACTTTCAACACATATCGAAAACATTTCTACGTACTAGCACAATGCCCGTACATTGCTACGAAACTAAAATATGAGGAGTAAGCTCACAGCTCAATAGCATATTTTTGAGTAGGATTCACACTTTGCATTTTGTTATTTATTCATTCTTCAAGTGTCGGTCTCACATAAAGTAGCAATGTATTTGTTAATTTGTTTTAGGCCCCACATGTATGTAAAAGTGTATTTATTTATTTATGTCTCTTGGAAGGTTGGTTTCCATATGTGGGTAATGGTGCATTTACATTTATTTGTTGGTGAAGGTTATTGGTCTTACAAGTGAACTCACCATCAACTCCAAGCTTTTTAAATAGCAAAGATATTGTGCAATGTATTATACCTCGTAGTATATTTTTAATGGAAAAATGAAGATTGCTATTTGTTCTAATTACCAATTAGAACCATAATAACCAGTAAAGAAAAATACAAAAAATGTCATGATACAAAAGATGAAGAGGTCATCTTAATTCGCAAAGAAAAAGCAACACAAAGATTCAATTTGTAGTGGTGTAGACACAATACATCCAAACCATAGGGTTAGAAGATCTGCGTATGGAACACAATGGAAATGTCAAATCAACCTCGGAAATACTCCCTCCGTCCCATAATGTAACACCCTTTTTGACACTAGTGTAGTGTCAAAAAGCGTCTTGCATTATGGAGTAAATTGCAGAAAACCACCAGTTTGAAGGCTAGGTCAGCAGAAATCACTACGTTACAGTTTCGTTGCAAAAAACACCACCTCTTGTGTAAACAATTTGCAAAAAGCACTGATCGGCGGATCGGGCACCGATAAGTGGGATTATGACAGGTGGGGCCTGTTTTTTGCCGACGTGGCGCTGTCGGCCGGTCCAACAGACGTTAGACGCCGTGCGGCGGCGCCGTTTGTTCTGTTTTCTCTTATCCCCGCTTCCCCCGTATTCTTCCCCCGATTCCCCTTCTTCTCCCATGTTCCCGCCCCGCCCCCGAAACCTAGCGGCGCACCATCCCCGCCCCCGTTGCAGACATGACTCCGGCGAAATCGAGCGAAGCTGGCGGCGGTGTGATACGTCCAAAATGCATCACTATTTTATATCGTAATTCATCCTTATTCATTGATATATTTCACATTACGATGATGTTCTTATGTTGTTTTGGCCTATTTTACACAGTTTGCAACTTTCCGGTGCCGAAGCAGCAGACGCAGGATTCAACGGTAAAAAGTGGACGCTGAGTTGCTGAAGAAGAATACCTCTAAATTACCTGAAAATCGACGGAGGGTATTTTCCAGAAGGATTGCGAAGATACGCAAAAGAGCAACCAGAGGGGGGCCACAGGGTGCCCAGGCGGCCACCTGGCGCGGCCCCCACCCTGGCCGCGCCGGGAGGGCGCCTGGAGCCCCTGGCCCACTCCAGGCTCCCCCCTCTGGCCTATATACTCCTCGTCATCCAGAAACCCTAAAAGAGGGAGAGTTTACGGAGTTCCGCCGCCGCTCCGTGGAGGAAACCTACAGAGAAGAAAAGCCATCTCCGACGGGCAGATTCCGCCGGGGAGATCACCTCCCGGAAGGGGAGATCATCGCCATCGTCATCACCATCGTCACGGGCATCATCGAGATCATCATCAACATCATCCCCAACATCAGCACCATCTCCATCTTCATCCAATCTCATCTCACAATTGCAACTTGTGTTGTAATCCGTACTATCTATCCTCTCTACTCTATCAGTGTTGATTACTACTTTGTGGTGAATGTTATTGAGTTTTGTTGGAGAAATATCATTGTGTCCAGATTGTTTATCATCCATCTATCTCCACTGATCATGATCTCTTTTATGTCTTGTGAGTAGTTACTTTAGTTCTTGAGGACATGGGAGAAGTCTTGTTGTTAGTAGTCATATGATGTTGAAGTAATATGTGTTGTTTGATACTTAAGTTTTGTTGTTATTTTCCTAGTGGTGTTGTGTGAGTCGAACACTCAACACTTCGCCTTATTAAGGACCTAGGGGAATACATTGTGTACAAAGACTGCTTACGGTGGGTTACCGGAGTGACAGAAACCTGAACCCTAGTTCGCACGCTTTTGCACAAGGGAACAATGGATCATCGATCGTATTGCTATGGTTAGGCTTTTGCCTTAAATACTATCTTGTATTTGCGGATGCTTGCAAGGTGTTTAATCATAAGAGTGCACTCATATTAGTCTAGAGGGTGTACTAGCATAGATCCACCCACTCAACACTTATCAACACATCACATAGTACCGATACGGAATATGGCGAAAGCACATGACTACCTCTCCCGTGTGTCCTCAAGAACACTTTAGCCTTTATAAGTTCAGTTGCTAGGCCTCTCCTTTGCTCAGAAAGGATTGGGCCACTTGTTACTCTCCAGTGCCTTTTACTTTGCTCGCTTTTACTTTCCTGTTGCTTATATCAAGAAAACCCCTAAAAAGTTATCTTTCAGTGCTTGCAGTTATTCCTTACTCAGAATCACTTATCAATACCTTCTGCTCCTCGTTGGGTTCGACACTCTTACTTATCAAAAACGCTGCAATAGATCCCTTACGGTTGTGGGTCATCAAGTACCGTTTTCTGGCGCCGTTGCCGGGGAGTGTAGCGCTATTGGTAAGTGAAGCTGGTAAGGAAGTTTTTATATTTCTGTTTTTATTTTGCTGTTGCTGCTCTTTGTCCTTATGGACAACCTTGCTATTGGATCGTTGCTTGTGGGAAGACGCCCCACATCTGTGGTGGTTGCTCCTCCCCCTACTGAAATTGTGCCCTATAAAATACCAGCTGGTATTATCGATTATGTTTTGGCTAATCGTTATGCAGGAGACAGACATCCCGGTGAACACTTGCTATATCTGTCACAACTATGTTCATTATTTAAGCTTGCAGGTGTATCAATGGAGTTTTTCATGAGGAAATTGTTCTCCGTATCGCTTATAGATAAAGCTTCAAATTGGTATAAGCTTCTCGATAACTCACACTTGCTTGATTGGCAAGAGCTTATGTCTCTCTTTTATACCAAGTTTTATCCTCTTCATGAAATTCATCGAGACAGGAACTATATCTATAACTTTAGGTCTCGTGACGGAGAAAGCATTGCTCAAGCTTGGGGGAGATTGAAGTCCCTAATGCTCAAATGTCCTATTCATGAGCTCCCCAAGAAAATTATACTTACAAATTTTTATGCCAGGCTTTCTTGTCAGGATAAGGAGATGCTGGATGCCTCCTCTAGTGGGGTATTTCAGACAAAGAGCGTTGAAGAAAGGTGGGATCTCATTGAAAGGATCCAAAGGAATACCGAAGATTGGGAAATCGATAAAGGTATTGAACCCGCTATAAATTATGAGCATGATTATATTGAGAGCAATGTGAAAACTGATTACTTCAATACCTTTTGCTCTAAGATTGGTCTTGATTCCCATCTTATGATTGATTTCTGTAAGGATTTTGCCTCTCACGTTGATTCTTTTAAAAAGAAGAGAGATCAGCATCATGAACCTTTCAAAGAGTTACCTGTTGATATTCATGTTGCTGACCTTATTTTGCCTGCAGCTATATATGAAAAGCCTCCTTTTCCCGAAAGGATAAGGGAGCACTCTCTTGTGACAGGCATAATAAATAAAAGTGAGAGAAGAATTGATGAGCCTGAGGACCAGATCAAGGTCGATCCTCAAGTTGCATTGGTTAAAGACCTTGTTACTAATGATGTTTTGGATTCCAATGTAAATTTTTGTGCTGTTTCCACTAACCTTGTCACAGCCAAGAATAAAGGCCCAATTTCAGGTACTCCAGTAGTATCTGTTAAAATAGGAGATCACAATTATTATGGGCTATGCGATTTGGGATCTAGTGCTAGTGCTATCCCCTATTCACTTTATCAAGAGATCATCGGTGAGATTTCACCTTGTGAACTTGAAGAAGTTGATGTTACCATTCATCTTGCAAACAGAGCAACTATCTCTCCTATCGGAATTGTGAGAGACGTTGAAGTCCTATGTGGAAAGGTAAAATACCCTACCGACTTTCTAGTACTTGGTTCAGTGAGGGACAATTTTTGTCCTATTATTTTTGGTAGACCTTTTCTCAGAACTTGTGGAGCTATAATAGATTGCAAGAAAGGTAAAGCTTCTGTTGAATTCAATGGTGAGCCATATGAATTTAATTTTTCTAAGTTCTCTAAGCAGCCTCGTGGTACCGATTTACCTAGTGATGATAAAATTATTGAAAGTATTGCTTCTATTGCTATTCCCCCTAATGATCCTTTGCAGCAATATATGGAGGACCACGAGAATGATTTGCATATGCAGGAAAGAAATGAACTAGATGAAATATTCTTGAGACAACCTGCTATCCTGAAGCACAACCTTCCGGTTGAACCTTTGGGAATTTTATCAAAACCAAAAGAAGACCCGGTGTTCGATCTTAAACCTCTTCCCGATACGCTCAAGTATGCTTATTTAGATGAATAGAAAGTATATCATGTTATTATCAACTCTAACATTTCAGGATATGAAGAAGAGCGACTATTGGAAGTACTTCGTAAACACCGAGGTGCAATTGGCTATACCCTTGATGACCTTAAGGGGATTAGTCCATCTATCTGTTGATGGCTTCTCGCCCCTCGTTGGTTACCCCAAGTGGAAGGTTTGAGATGCAGTGTAGCGGAAGTTTTCCCTTGGCAAGGATACCAAGGATCGATTTCCCTGAGACTCCCAGTTTTAACAAGAAGGTGTCAACTGCTAACGGCGCCAGATATTAGCAATCAACGTGGACCTGCACACAGATACAAATAACTTTGCTCCCAATGAGTACAGAGAGGTTGTCAATCCCTCCGGCCTTGTCATTTACAAAGGATCAAACGCAAGTGATAAAAGTGATAGGTATTGCTGCAATAGTAAGTAAAAGCGTAAAGTAAATAGCGGATGTGATCAATGATGGTAATATGGACCGGAGTCCCATGATGTTCACTAGTGATGTCTCTCTCCCAAAAGACGATAAAACAGCTATGTGAGGTAAACGAATTACAGCTGGGCAATTGACAGAATTATGTGCGCAAACCAATGCTAACTATGTTGCAAGAAAGGTAGAGGTTCAAAGCATGGGCGGTACGCCAAGGCAAGTAGACCGAAATCCATCTGCATCTACTACTAATCATCCACCTTGAGATATCTATCCAGAACATCTCGCTGGTATTAAGTTGCGAGTCCCACCCATAGTGTAAACTCAAAGCAACAGACAACTGCATTAAAAGAACTTTGCGTAAAGTAAACAATCCTTGCACCCGCGGGCACAAGCACCGTTGTTTTCCCCCTTGTGGCAACAGCACATCCCCTAGACTCATGTTTCTGTCACTCAAGCTAGTCATCGAGGGGCATGAACCCACAATCAAGCATAACGTTCCCTCTTGGAGTCACTACCTACTACTTGGCCAAAGCAATAAATAACAACGGAGAACATGCAAGAATTACTTACGAACATAAATATAAAAGAGGTAGATCAAATATATTACTCAAACACAATCTGAACATAATCTCACAATCCATCGGATCCCAGCAAACTCATCATAGCAACAGCAAAAGGATTACATATGTGCCTCGATCATGTAGGGCAGCTCACGAGGACTAATTAGTGAAGCACAAGAACGGGAGGAGAACATCACATAGCTACTGGTCATGGACCCATGGTCCAAAGGAGACTACTCACAACTCATCCGGGAGGCGTCCATGGTGGTGGAGAGGCTCCCGGTGGTGATCCTCCCCTCCGGCAGGGTGCCGGGAAGAGTTCTCCTGGTGCTCCCGATCTTGGAAGCGCGTGATACGTCCAAAACATATCTATAATTTCTGCTTGCTCCATGCCTCTTTTGGGTGATATTGCTATGATATTTATACACTTCCATACACTTTTGATCATATTTGGACTAACCTATTAACTCAGTGCACCCCAGTGCCAGTTTCTGATTTCGGTTGTTTTTGCATTTCAGGTTTTCCCATTACGAGAACTGCCAGAAAAATCCCGGAAAAAATATATAAAAAATCAGCGTTCTGGAAGCTTCCATGCGGCCAAAGTAGGGCCGGAGGGGACTCACAGGGGCTCCAGGCGGCCTGCCCACGTGGCCCCCCTGGGCCGCGCCGGGGGGGCGCCTGGGCACCCCTGACCCCCTCCTATGCCCCCCTTTGGCATATATTTAAAGCGTCTTGCGGAAACCCTGATTCCAGACCCCTTTTCTCCAGACACGATTCCGATCTCCGCCGCCATCGCCATCAAGCTTCGGGGGACCAGAATTCCTGTGCCGGCACCCTGCCGGGACGGGGAAGTGCCCCCGGATTCATCTCCATCGATGTTGCTTCCTCCCTCCATGATGCAGGAGTAGTTCCTCCTCGGGGCTGAGGTTCTTACCAGTAGCTATGTGGTCAACTCTCTCTCCCATGATGTGATCTTCGTTGTGATCATAGGCTATGTTAATCTAGGGTGATCCCATGATATTTCCCCTTCCTCTATGTATTGGATTGATGTACTCACTTGTCTTTATCTAGTATAATTCCCGAGACCAAGGTGACAGCGGTCTATTGGACATGGATTAGAACAATATTTTCATGAGTGATTTCCTCTCTTGTGTGTTGATTGAAGATTGAGAGTCTCTTGGTGCTTGTCTTTGACTATCCTTTAGATAAGTTGTGGTGATTGTGGGACTCTCTTTGGATGGCCGCGGTGACATTGGGAAATCCTTAGATTGGGAACTACGAACTTTGAGGTGTGCTTTTGTAGCCCTACATAATTCTCGTCCTCTCTTGACCACAAAGGAATGACCTCCGAGTGTGTCCCCTTTGCATGTTTTATGGGAAATATCATGTGATTCGATTATGTTAATGTTGTTGGGAGTTGCCACTAGTGAAAGTATGAACCCTAGGCCTTGTTTCCACCATTGCAATACCATTTGTGCTCACGTTTACCACTTGTTTGCTTGCTGCACTTTTTATTACAGATTTATATTACTTTGTTTAGCCATCCATATCACTTGCCATTTAACATCTCTTCGCCGAACTAGTGCACCTATACATCTGACAAGTGTATTAGGTGTGTTGGGGACACAAGAGACT
This sequence comes from Secale cereale, assembly GCA_902687465.1. Lineage (NCBI taxonomy): Eukaryota > Viridiplantae > Streptophyta > Magnoliopsida > Poales > Poaceae > Secale > Secale cereale. Next base: position 767,789,961 of record LR738712.1, read on the forward strand.
TCTTGTATTTTAGTTGCAGGGTTGCTTGAGAGAGACCATCTTCAACCTCTACTTCCCTGAGTTCGATAAACCTTAGGTCATCCACTTGAGGGAGATTGATGCTGTCCTACAAACCTCTGCGCTTGGAGGCCCAACATAGTCTACAATAGTAGAAGCGTGTGTAGACATCAAGCTATTTCCGGCGCCGTTGCTGGGGAGGTGAGCGCTTGAAGGTATATCTTTAGATCTTGCAATTAAATCTTTTTGTTTCTTGTTTTTATTTCACTAGATATGTTTATGGAAAACCTTGCTATTGGATCGTTGCTTGCGGGAGGACGCCCCACACCTGTGGTGGTTGCTCCTCCTCCTACTGAAATTGTGCCCTATAAAATACCGGCTGGTATTATCGATCATGTTTTGGCTAATCGTTATGCAGGAGACAGACATCCCGGTGAACACTTGCTATATCTGTCACAACTATCTTCATTATTTAAGCTTGTAGGTGTATCGAGGGAGTTTGTCATGAGGAAATTATTTGCCTTGTCACTGAAAGGAAAAGCATTGGAATGGTACAGGCAACTAAATGACTCTCACCTGCTGGAGTGGGAAGAGATCCAGTCTCTCTTTTACTCCAAGTTTTATCCTCTTCATGAAGTCCATGAGAATAGGAATTATGTTTATAATTTTTATCCTCATGACGGAGAGAGCATAGCTCAAGCTTGGGGGAGACTGAAAACGTTAATGCTAAAATGTCCTAACCATGGGCTCCCCAAAGATATTATTATTACTAACTTCTATGCGAGGCTTTCTCGACAGGATAAAGATTTGCTCAACGCTTCCTCTATGGGTTCTTTCACAAACAAAAAGATTGATGCTAAATGGGAACTCCTTGAAAGAATTCAACGCAACACTGAAGATTGGGAGATCGACAAAGGTAAAGAGTCAGGTATAATTTATGAGTATGATTGCATTAAGTCCTTTGTTGAAACTACAAGTTTTAATAAGTTTAGTGCGAAGTTTGGGCTTGATTCTCAACTCCTTGTTGATTTCCTCAAATCTTTTGCTTCACATCTTAATATTCCTAAGGAGGATTGGATCAAGCATCATAAACCTTTTAAAGAGACTTGCAAAGAAAATGAAATTGTTCATGATGATTGCAACATGCATGATCCAATTCCTAAAAATGAAGTTTTATATAAGCATGTTAATTTTTGTGGAGTGGATAGACCTTGTGAAAGGCCTATGATTGAAGAAGAGAAGTATTGTAAGCAACATAAGCATGAAAGAACAATCACTTGGGTCAGAGATTTAAATGAAATTGCTAGAGAATTGTGTGACCTTTATCCTTTTACTTGTGAACTTTGTCGTATAGAGGGTCACTTTAATTTTCAATGCATAAACTTTCAAAACATAACTGTTAACCGGTTGTGTGATAACATGATCACCTCTGATCTTTATGATGAGCTTATGTTATTTTTGATGTGTGAAGAGTTATCAGAAAAGACTTCTTGGCTGGATGATAATGCCATAGGAATAAAAAACACTTTGCAAAATTGCCATCTCTATTGTGTTGTTAATTGCCATGAAAATGATTACATAAGTAAGATTAGAAAGGAGGGAACTTTACCAAAGTATAAAAATGTCTCTTATATTTCTGCTAATAAAAAGGAGAGTTTCTCCCAAGTTTCCCCTATTGTTTCTAATGATAAACCAGGATATGTGGAGAAGCTTCGTCTCCAACCACTCCCTCCTAAGGTGAAGAAGAAGAGAAAGAAGAGGAGGAGGAAGAGGAGCAAGAAGGAAGAAGAATGGGTATCAACCTGGCCTGAGCATATTCCTCCCATCAACTTTTATCCTAACGGTTGTAAGTTTAAAGAAGAAGGTGAAGTTTATTGCCTTAATTATCATCTTGATGATACGTCCGTAGGTACTATTGAAGATGATTTTGATTATGATATGCATGTTACTTATTGTGATTGGGAAAATGATGATAATGCTGCTTATGATCTTGAAAATCTTTTTGGTACCAACTCTGAAAGTGAAGATATGGGAAGCTCTAAGCTTGGGGATGATAGGATTGCAAATCCTATCCCCACTAGTGATGTGATAATTGATAATTCTCTTGCTAGTAAGAATAAAGACAACATGTTTACAAATATAGTTGCTAGCAATGATAATGCTCTTCTCTACCATGATGATGTTATAACTCCAATCTATAGTGATTATAAAGGTACCTATGACATAAGGAGAAATTATCCTTATGAAACTTGTCATAATCATGAAGGGGATTACTCCCTTGTTGAACACCACCCTCCTAATATAGAACTAATCTATAGTGTTCAAGTTGTTTATGATAGTCCTACTCCCACTATTACCAATGAGAAAAATTATGCTTATGTGGGGAGTGAGAGTACCTTTTTGCATGTGGATCATGGTAACAATGCTTTATGTGATGCTTATATTGTTGAGTTCATCCATGATGCCACTGAAATTTATAATGAGAGAGGGAGGCTTGGTTCTAAATATCTTAATAATAAGAGGTTTCCTCTCTTTATGGTGAATATTTTGAAGTTATGCTTGTTTTGCCTTCCTATGCTAGTTGCTTCGTGCTTCAATGAATTATTCTATTGCAATATTCTTATGCATAGGAAGCATGTTAGGCTTAAATGTATTTGGCATTTGCTTCTTGATGCCCTCTTTTGTTCTTCAGCTCTTATTCTTACGAGAGCATCATTAAAGTCCTATGCCTAGCTTAAAGGCATAAAAGAAAGCGCTTTTGGGAGGCAGCCCACAATGAATAAAATTTTATTTTGCATTTTGTTGTGTCTTGATGTTGTTACTACAGTAGCATCATCATTGTATCTTTGCTTTTCATATTTGTGCCAAGTATAGCCTCTGATTGCTAGAAAGTTCAAAAGTTGTGAGGTGTTGTCCAAGAAACAGATTCTGTCCTTGGATAGAAAAATTCGTATAAAATCACCAGATCATCTTTTTGGTCTGAATTTTTTCTACAGCGTTCTCTATATAATTGTCTTTCGTGCGTCTGTTCTGAGTTTTTTGATTAGAGTTGCAGAAGTGCCCCGAACAAATCATTTACTACCTGCTGTTCTGTTTTTCACAGATTATGTCCTGTTTTGCCTTTCCTTCATTTTGCAAACCTAGAGCTTGCTTTTTCTTTGCAAAAAACCTTTTGGAAATCTTGAGAAACAGTAGACCTTCAAGAATATATTTATTTCCAGCAAGGTACAATTATTTTATTATGGGTACTAACCTCGCTAATCAGATTATGATGAGTTATGTATGAAGGGAGTTTTCAAGTGTGCGAGGGAAGATAATAAAAAGATTCAGGAGTGTCAAGCGCTCAAGCTTGGGGATGCCCCCATGCACCCCCAAGAAATATTCAAGGAGACTCAAGAGTCTAAGCTTGGGGATGCCCCCGTGCATCCCCTTCTCCATCAACATTATCAGTTCGTCTTTCGTTCCACTATATTTTAATCACTTCATGTGTTATGTGCTATGCCTGGAGCGTCTTGTTTTTAGTTTTCCTTTTTCTTTAGCTTTTCATAACGAGTCGGAACTCAGCTTTCTTTATGTGGGAGAGAAACACGCTCCACTTCTACCTAGAACATAACATAGAATTTTCATGTCTATCTTTGCTGTGTGTGTTCTTTGTCCTTCAATAGCTACTATCATGTTCAGCTCTTAGTATGCATGCTTATCTTTTTAAAGAGATTTTGTTTAGTTGGTTGCTTGAACTCTCTTTAGTTACCATGCTCACCTTATTAAGAGAGTTTGCTTCCATTGCATTGGTTGATATGTCTATGATAAAGATGCTACGTGCATAATGGCGCTTAGTAGTTCATGTTTTCTTATGGTTAGTCTCAAATAGCTGGGGGGTTCCCAATGTGTCATTGGAGTACCAAAATGATTTGTTTGCCTATGATGTGGTATGGTTTAGTAATATCTTCCTTCAAAGAATTTATTTTGATTGACTTGGCGTATGCTCACGCATATTTAAGACTGTAAAGAAAGTCTGTCAAGCCTTGATGATCTTTTATTTCTGAGTAGCGATATAACTTCCATGCCTGATTCAATGTTGCTTTGTCGCTCTGCATGATTATGACCGTCATTGCTCTCTTAGTTGGTCGCTCCCAGTCTTTTGCTAACCTTCGCCTGTACTAAGCGGACTGACTGCTTGTGCATCCAAATTCCTTTAAACCAGTTATGCCATATGAGTCCACCATACCTTCCTATACATGGTATTTACCTGCCATTCCTAACGAAGACTTTCATGTACCATCTCGAAATTATTCAAAAAAAAGCATTTCTCTTTTGTGCCTCTGTTTTAGCTCATGAGGAAGTAGTAGTTAATTCATGATCTTTTTAAGTTGGACAAGCTTCACCCCGGGATTGCATGTATAATGTGCAAACCCATAATACGAGAAGGAACTGGCATTGAGTGCGCCCGTCTCAAAAAGATAATATAACAAACAAACCCTCCTTCACGCTTTGTTCATGAGAAATCAGAAAACTTTGGCAGTGATAAACAAAGGAGATTAAGAGGATGTGATCGTCCTCATTCGGGAGCCGTTCCTCGAAACTTGTCCATCTCAAGAAGTAATTGAGTTGTCTGCTAGCATTCGTTGACGAAACATGCATGACCTAAAAAATAATTATTACCTCTGTTTTTAAAACCAAGAGCTCTGGTACATGTTTTGTCTTTGTTTCCGACTACGGGTTTTCAACGTTGCCAACAAAAGCCACGGTTCGAGAGTCTCCACCTTCTTTAAAAAGCACCAACTACTGAGAGCATGATTGTCATTCTGAGTGTAATGTGCATTGTCCCAAAGTAGCATTGTCTTTTGCATGATTGTGATATCGTTTATTTTGAAATCATTGTATCTAGTCATCACTTAAACCTTGGAGGTGCCCCTGCATTTATGTTTTGCTTCACTAAAGGGGGCAAGCGAGATATCACTTTGCCATATTTGCACATCATGTTCATTACAAATCTATTTGATGTTTCAATATCATATTGTAAAACTTTCAGTTCTTTGTGATTTTCTCATGAGGCAACTTAATTACTATAGATTCATTGTCTCAGTAAGCTTTTGTCATGTGACTATGAAAAAGTCCTATATGGTTAATAGCATGTCACCACAGAAATTATTCTTGTTATCATTTACCTACTCGAGGACGAGCAGGAATTAAGCTTGGGGATGTTGATACGTCCAAAACGTATCTATAATTTCTGCTTGCTCCATGCCTCTTTTGGGTGATATTGCTATGATATTTATACACTTCCATACACTTTTGATCATATTTGGACTAACCTATTAACTCAGTGCACCCCAGTGCCAGTTTCTGTTTTCGGCTGTTTTTGTATTTCAGGTTTTCCCATTACGAGAACTGCCATAAAAATCCCGGAAAAAATATATAAAAAATCAGCGTTCCGGAAGCTTCCATGCGGCCAAAGTAGGGCCGGAGGGGACCCACAGGGGCTCCAGGCGGCCTCCCCACGCGGCCCCCCTGGGCCGCGCCGGGGGGGGGGGGGGGCGCCTGGGCACCCCTGACCCCCTCCGATGCCCCCTTTGGCATATATTTAAAGCGTCTTGCGGAAACCCTGATTCCAGACCCCTTTTCTCCAGACGCGATTCCGATCTCCGCCGCCATCGCCATCAAGCTTCGGGGGACCAGAATTCCTGTGCCGGCAACCTGCCGGGACGGGGAAGTGCCCCCGGATTCATCTCCATCGACGTTGCTTCCTCCCTCCATGATGCGGGAGTAGTTCCTCCTCGGGGCTGAGGTTCTTACCAGTAGCTATGTGGTCAACTCTCTCTCCCATGATGTGATCTTCGTTGTGATCATAGGCTATGTTAATCTAGGGTGATCCCATGATATTTCCCCTTCCTCTATGTATTGGATTGATGTACTCACTTGTCTTTATCTAGTATAATCCCCGAGACCAAGGTGACAGCGGTCTATTGGACATGGATTAGAACAATATTTTCATGAGTGATTTCCTCTCTTGTGTGTTGATTGAAGATTGAGAGTCTCTTGGTGCTTGTCTTTGACTATCCTTTAGATATGTTGTGGTGATTGTGGGACTCTCTTTGGATGGCCGCGGTGACATTGGGAAATCCTTAGATTGGGAACTACGAACTTTGAGGTGTGCTTTTGTAGCCCTACATAATTCTCGTCCTCTCTTGACCACGAAGGAATGACCTCCGAGTGTGTCCCCTTTGCATGTTTTATTGGAAATATCATGTGATTCGATTATGTTAATGTTGTTGGGAGTTGCCACTAGTGAAAGTATGAACCCTAGGCCTTGTTTCCACCATTGCAATACCATTTGTGCTCACGTTTACCACTTGTTTGCTTGCTACACTTTTTATTACAGATTTATATTACTTTGTTTTGCCATCCATATCACTTGCCATTTAACATCTCTTCGCCGAACTAGTGCACCTATACATCTGACAAGTGTATTAGGTGTGTTGGGGACACAAGAGACTTCTTGTATTTTAGTTGCAGGGTTGCTTGAGAGAGACCATCTTCAACCTCTACTTCCCTGAGTTCGATAAACCTTAGGTCATCCACTTGAGGGAGATTGCTGCTGTCCTACAAACCTCTGCGCTTGGAGGCCCAACATAGTCTACAAGAGTAGAAGCGTGTGTAGACATCAGCGCGGCGGTGGCGGAACAGAGATGAGATCGCGAAAAAGGGTTCCCGTCTCGAGGGTTTCGGGACACGATATAAATATATGCCAAAGGGGGGCATCAGCAGAGGCTCGGGGGGCCCAGGCGCCCCCCCC
>LR738712.1:767796771-767870583 GCA_902687465.1 Secale cereale
AACGCTGATTTTTTATATAATTTTTCCGGGATTTTTCTGGCAGTTCTCGTAATGGGAAAACCTGAAATACAAAAACAGCCGAAAACAGAAACTGGCACTGGGGTGCACTGAGTTAATAGGTTAGTCCAAATATGATCAAAAGTGTATGGAAGTGTATAAATAACATAGCAATATCACCCAAAAGAGGCATGGAGCAAGCAGAAATTATAGATACGTTTTGGACGTATCAACATCCCCAAGCTTAATTCCTGCTCGTCCTCGAGTAGGTAAATGATAACAAGAATAATTTCTGTGGTGACATGCTATTAACCATATAGGACTTTTTCATAGTCACATGACAAAAGCTTACTGAGACAATGAATCTGTAGTAATTAAGTTGCCTCATGAGAAAATCACAAAGAACTGAAAGTTTTACAATATGATATTGAAACATCAAATAGATTTGTAATGAGCATGGTGTGCAAATATAATAAAGTGATATCTCGCTTGCCCCCTTTAGTGAAGCAAAACATAAATGCAGGGGCACCTCCAAGGTTTAAGTGATGACTAGATACAATGATTTCAAAATAAACGATATCACAATCATGCAAAAGACAATGCTACTTTGGGACAATGCACATTACACTCAGAATGACAATCATGCTCTCAGTAGTTGGTGCTTTAAAATAAGGTGGAGACTCTCGAACCGTGGCTTTTGTTGGCAAGGTTGAAAACCCGTAGTCGGAAACAAAGACAAAACATGTACCAGAGCTCTTGGTTTTAAAAACATAAGTAATAATTATTTTTTTGGATATGCATGTTTCGTCAACGAATGCTAGCAGACAACTCAATCACTTCTTGAGATGGACAAGTTTCGAGGAATGGCTCCCGAATGAGGACGATCACATCCTCTTAATCTCCTTTGTTTATCACTGCCAAAGTTTTCTGATTTCTCATGAACAAAGCGTGAAGGAGGGTTTGTTTGTTATATTAATTTTGAGCCCGGGCGCACTCAATGCCAGTTCCTTCTCGTATTATGGGTTTGCACATTATACATGCAATCCCGGGGTGAAGCTTGTCCAACTTAAAAAGATCATGAATTAACTACTACTTCCTCATGAACTTAAAACAGAGGCACAAAATAGGAATGCATTTTTTCTTTGAATAGTTTCGAGATGGTACATGAAAGTCTCCGTTAGGAATGGCAGGTAAATACCATGTAGGAAGGTATGGTGGACTCATATGGCATAACTGGTTTAAAGGAATTGGATGCACAAGCAGTCAGTCCGCTTAGTACAGGTGGAGGTTAGCAAAAGACTGGGAGCGACCAACTAAGAGAGCAATGACAGTCATAATCATGCAGAGCGACAAAGCAACATTGAATCAGGCATGGAAGTTATATCGCTACTCAGAAACAAAAGATCATCAAGGCTTGACAGACTTTCTTTATAGTCTTAAATATGCGTGAGCATACGCCAAGTCAATCAAAATAAATTCTTGAAGGAAGATATTACTAAACCATACCACATCATAGGCAAACAAATCATGTTGGTACTCCAATAACACATTGGGAACCCCCCAGCTATTTGAGACTAACCATAAGAAAACATGAACTACTAAGCGCCAATATGCATGTAGCATCTTTATCATAGACGTATCAACCAATGCAACGGAAGCACACTCTCTTAATAAGATAATCATGATAAATAAAGAGAGTTCAAGCAACCAACTAAACAGAAGCTCTTTAAAAAGACAAGCATGAAAACTAAGAGCTAAGCATGATAGTAGCTATTGAAAGACAAAGAACACACATAGCAAAGATAGACATGAAAATTCTATGTTATGTTCTAGGTAGAAGTGGAGCGTGTTTCTCTCCCACATAAAGAAAGCTGAGTTCCGACTCGTTATGAAAATCTAAAGAAAACTAAAAAGGAAAACTAAAAGCAAGACGCTCCAAGCATAGCACATAACACATGAAGTGATTAAAATATAATGGAACGAAAGACGAACTGATAGTGTTGATGGAGAAGGGGATGCACAAGGGCATCCCCAAGCTTAGACGCTTGAGTCTCCTTGAATATTTCTTGGGGGTACATGGGGGCATCCCCAAGCTTGAGCGTTTGACACTCCTGAATCTTTTTATCATCTTCCCTCGCACACTTGAAAACTCCCTTCATACATAACTCATCATAATCTGGTTAGCGAGGTTAGTACCCTTAATAAGATAATTGTTCCTTGCTGGAAATAAAGATATTCTTGAAGGTCTACTGTTTCTCAAGATTGCCAAAAGGTTTTTGCAAAGAAAAAACAAGCTCTAGGTTTGCAAAATGAAGGAAAGGCAAAACTGGACAGAATCTGTGAAAAACAGAACAACAGGTAGTAAATGATTTTTCGGGGTACTTCTGCAACTCTAATAAAAAAACTCAAAACATACGCACGAAAGACAATTATATAGAGCATGCTGTCGAAAAAATTCAGACCAAAAAGATGATCTGGTGATTTTATACGAATTTTTCTATCCAAGGACAGAATCTGTTTCCTGGACAGCATGTCACAACTTTTGAACTTTCTTGCAATCAGAGGCTACACTTGGCACAAAATTGAAAAGCAAAGATACAATGATGATGCTACTGTAGTAACAACATCAAGACACAACAAAAGCAAAATAAAATTTATTCATTGGGCTGCCTCCCAAAAGCGCTTTCTTTTATGCCTTTAAGCTAGGCATAATGCAAAGAGGAATCAATAACCATCATAATAATCGGAGCTGTAGATTGCTTCAAATGGTTCCTCAACAAGTTCACTCTTGTTCCTTCTAGGAAAGGGGTACACACCTTTTGCCTTTCCGCGCAAGCGGATTTGTCCCTTACCTATATCGATGAAGCCTTTTACCGCTCGGAGGAAGTCCCTTCCAAGCACTATATTTCCTTGGTTTGGCTCCATGATGAAGAAATCAATCATTGCAATCCCCTTAAGGAATTTAACTGGCACGTCTTTTATTCTTCCCTGGATTTCAGAAATATCTCCATTAGTGTGTTCATGATAAGATGGTAATCTATCCGTGTTAAATTTTAAAGAATCATGAACAATTTTTGGCATAGTAGAAACCATAGATCCAATATCACAATAAGCAAGGAAGTCTTGGTTAGAGATGCTAATCCTAACAAAAGGCTCCCAATCATTGTCTATTTCCAAAATGTCTTTCTTATCGGGTTTGGGTTTCTCTACCTTCATCAAGTCTAGAGCATCCTTTCTCTTGTCAATAGTAGCAAGTCTATCTATGATAGTATCAAAGTTATGATCATAAACAAAGTAACTAGATAGACCATGTATAATTTCAAGAGCTCTAGCTTCATCACACTCTAGGAAATCTCCTTCAGCTATAATATCAAGAGAGTGTTTACACCATTTAAAAAGACCATGGTAAAAATTTCTAAGCACAATTTTTATAGGTATCCAAGGCATAATTCTCCTATGTGCATCAGAAATTCTGTCCCATGCCTTCTTCATATTTTCTCCATCCCTTTGATGGAAATCTAGGACTTCTGATTCCCTCAAAGCACCAAATCCTAACATGCTTGACTAAACAGAAAGGACTACTAGCAAATAATTAATATATTTTTTTGTGGTTTTTGATAAAAGATACTAAAGCAAAAATGAAAGGTAAACTAACAAGACTAAAAAGCAAAGGTAAAAGATAGCGTGCAACTCCCCTATCCTGAAGAGTGGAGTCCCCGGCAACGGCGCCAGAAAACTTTGCTTGATGGCTTCTCGCCCCTCGTTGGTTACCCCAAGTGGAAGGTTTGAGATGCAGTGTAGCGGAAGTTTTCCCTTGGCAAAGATACCAAGGATCGATTTCCCTGAGACTCCCAGTTTCAACAAGAAGGTGTCAACTGCTAACGGCGCCAGATATTAGCAATCAACGTGGACCTGCACACAGATACAAATAACTTTGCTCCCAACGAGTACAGAGAGGTTGTCAATCCCTCCGGCCTTGTCGTTTACAAAGGATCAAACGCAAGTGATAAAAGTGATAGGTATTGCTGCAATAGTAAGTAAAAGCGTAAAGTAAATAGCGGATGTGATCAATGATGGTAATATGGACCGGAGTCCCATGATGTTCACTAGTGATGTCTCTCTCCCAAAAGACGATAAAATAGCTACGTGAGGTAAACGAATTACAGCTGGGCAATTGACAGAATTATGTGCGCAAACCAATGCTAACTATGTTGCAAGAAAGGTAGAGGTTCAAAGCATGGGCGGTACGCCAAGGCATGTAGACCGAAATCCATCTGCATCTACTACTAATCATCCACCTTGAGATATCTATCCAGAACATCTCGCTGGTATTAAGTTGCGAGTCCCACCCATAGTGTAAACTCAAAGCAACAGACAACTGCATTAAAAGAACTTTGCGTAAAGTAAACAATCCTTGCACCCGCGGGCACAAGCACCGTTGTTTTCCCCCTTGTGGCAACAGCACATCCCCTAGACTCATGTTTCTGTCACTCAAGCTAGTCATCGAGGGGCACGAACCCACAATCAAGCATAACGTTCCCTCTTGGAGTCACTACCTACTACTTGGCCAAAGCAATAAATAACAACGGAGAACATGCAAGAATTACTTACGAACATAAATATAAAAGAGGTAGATCAAATATATTACTCAAACACAATCTAAACATAATCTCACAATCCATTGGATCCCAGCAAACTCATCATAGCAACAGCATAAGGATTACATATGTGCCTCGATCATGTAGGGCAGCTCACGAGGACTAATTAGTGAAGCACAAGAACGGGAGGAGAACATCACATAGCTATTGGTCATGGACCCATGGTCCAAGGGAGACTACTCACAACTCATCCGGGAGGCGTCCATGGTGGTGGAGAGGCTCCCGGTGGTGATCCTCCCCTCCGGCAGGGTGCCGAGAAGAGTTCTCCTGGTGCTCCCGATCTTGGAAGCGCGGCGGCGGCGGAACAGAGATGAGATCGCGAAAAAGGGTTCCCGTCTCGAGGGTTTCGGGACACGATATAAATATATGCCAAAGGGGGGCATCAGCGGAGGCTCGGGCGGCCCTGGCGCCCCCCCCCCCCCCCCCCCCCGGCGCGGCTAGGGGGGCCGCGCCACCAGGGCGCCTGGAGCCCTGGTGGCCCCCCTCCGGTTGTACTTCGGGTGCCGGGAAGCTTCTGGAACGCTGATTTTTTATATAATTTTTCCGGAATTTTTCTGGCAGTTCTCGTAATGGGAAAACCTGAAATACAAAAACAGCCGAAAACAGAAACTGGCACTGGGGTGCACTAAGTTAATAGGTTAGTCCAAATATGATGAAAACTGTATGGAAGTGTATAAATAACATAGCAATATCACCCAAAAGAGGCATGGAGCAAGCAGAAATTATAGATACATTTTGGACGTATCATCTGTCAACATACTATCAACCTTGAGCCCGATGCTAAACCAGTTGTTGATCATCAACGATGGTTGAACCCGAAGATGATGGATGTTGTAAGAACTGAGATTCTCAAGCTTCTAGCCGCAGGTATTATCTACCCTATAGCTGATAGTAAGTGGGTAATCCCGGTACATTGTGTTCCTAAGAAAGAAGGTACAATTGTGGTTCCTAATGATAAGAATGAACTAATACCTCAGAGAATTATTATTGGATATAGAATGTTTATTGATTACAGGAAGCTGAACAAGGCAACCAGGAAGGATCACTACCCGTTGCCGTTCATCGACCAAATGCTTGAAAGGAGACAAACTTCTCATATGAGACTGGAGAACCCCTTCCATGGAAGGGCTTCGCCGAGGACTACGTGATCAACATCAACAAGAATGAGGAGTGAAATCTCCTTGGGTAATGGCATCCCCTTGGCTTGTTCCAAGCTTGGGGGAGTGCCCGGTATCTTTATCTTTATCTTTTGTCTTTTAGAGTCAAGTAGAGTCGTATCATGTCTAGGGAGGTTATTATATGAAATAGGTGTGTGCATTGAGGTCTATCACTCCTTCTGTGGAGAGATTGTATCCGTGAGTGTGGAGTCGTCTATGATGGAATATTAATGAGAAGTCTATTGGTTCCTTTGCTACACTCGGTATTCTCTTCACGCAATCGACCTTATATGATGATTCTTATGGGGAGTGTTGACCTTATATCAGGTATGGCTTTGAAAACTTTATTTAATCTTGGCAAACATAGCTTTGGTCATAACAACAAGCATGATTTTCTTAAAGTAGCGACATAGCCAAAACCTTTATGTTATTATGCTTGAAGTGTTATGCTGACAAGGAAGACAACTTGATGTGTTATGCTTATTTTAATGTTTATGCTTTATATTGCTTTGCATCTTAGTCATCATCAAGTGTCTGTTCTCTCAAAGCCTTTGCTAGCCTAAACTCTGTACTAAGCGGAATTCTGCTTGTGCATCCATACCCTTAAACCAATACCTTCCATATGAGTCCACCATACCTTCCTATTCGTGGTATTCCACTACCACCTCCTAAAGTATAGAATTTATGTGTTATCCTTAAATGTTCAAAATCTTCTATTTTGTGCCCCTGTTTTAGCTCATGAGGAAGTAGTAGTTAATTCATGATCTTTTTAAGTTGGACAAGTTTTACCCCGGGATTGCATGTCTAATCTGCAAACCCCTAATACGAGGAGGAACTGGCATGAGTGTGCCCGGCTCATAAAAGATAATACAAAAAACAAACCCTCCTTCACGATTTGTTCATGAGAAATCAGAAAACTTTGGCAGTGATAAACAAAGGAGATTAAGGGGATGTGATCGTCCCCGTGCGGGAGCCGTTCCTCGAAACTTGTCCAGTTCGAGAAGTAATTGAGTTATCTATTAGCATTCGTTGACAAATCATGCACCTCTCAAAACTTGTTTTCATTCTGTTTGATTTAAGGATAGCACATGAGTTTTCCCTACTTCCCTAGAGCAGGGCCTATCTCTTAGTTTTAGGTTGAGTCAGTTATTCCTACTTCCTTCTATTCTTAAAGAGAGCAGACATTTGATGTTGACGAGGATTCATTCATATAAAGTTGCATTAAGATTTGTCATATCATATCCTTGTTGACATTATCATTTGATAAGTAAGTTGTTTGTCAAGCCCAGCTAAAGCAAACATCTTCCTTTGTGTTAACACTTTCACTTCTTGCCTAATAACATGTTCTTTCAAAAGCTTCAATTAATCTCATCAAAACATAAAGAGAAAGAGCAAAAGTAAAAGCTATTAGTTGTTCTTTGACCAAAGGACATGTTTGCCATGATTTTATGAGTTTCCTTAGCCCTACTTTCGATTATAAGTGTTACCACTCTTTTATAAGGGCCTTATGAGTTGAAGATTGTTGTTGAGGATATTTGAGTTTGGTGAAGAAACTGTGAAGCTTCTTGTCTGTATTCTATTTATCGACACTTCACTCTCTAAACTTGTGGACAGGTTTACCGAGCTCAGTATTCGCTTGGGGACAAGCGAGGTCTAAGCTTGGGGGTGTTGATACGTCCAAAATGCATCACTATTTTATATCGTAATTAATCCTTATTCATTGATATATTTCACATTACGATGATGTTCTTATGTTGTTTTGGCCTATTTTACACAGTTTGCAACTTTCCGGTGCCGAAGCAGCAGACGCAGGATTCAGCGGTAAAAAGTGGACGCTGAGTTGCTGAAGAAGAATACCTCCAAATTACCTGAAAATCGACGGAGGGTATTTTCCAGAAGGATCACGAAGATACGCAAAAGAGCAACCAGAGGGGGGGCACAGGGTGCCCAGGCGGCCACCTGGAGCCCCTGGCCCACTCTAGGCTCCCCCCTCTGGCCTATATACTCCTCGTCATCCAGAAACCCTAAAAGAGGGAGAGTTTATGGAGTTCCGCCGCCGCTCCGTGGCGGAAACCTACAGAGAAGAAAAGCCATCTCCGGCGGGCAGATTCCGCCGGGGAGATCACCTCCCGGAAGGGGAGATCATTGCCATCGTCATCACCATCGTCACGGGCATCATTGAGATCATCATCAACATCATCCCCAACATCAGCACCATCTCCATCTTCATCCAATCTCATCTCACAATTGCAACTTGTGTTGTAATCCGTACTATCTATCCTCTCTACTCTATCGGTGTTGATTACTACTTTGTGGTGTATGTTATTGAGTTTTGTTGGAGAAATATCATTGTGTCCAGATTGTTTATCATCCATCTATCTCCACTGATCATGATCTCTTTTATGTCTTGTGAGTAGTTACTTTAGTTCTTGAGGACATGGGAGAAGTCTTGTTGTTAGTATTCATATGATGTTGAAGTAATATGTGTTGTTTGATACTTAAGTTGTGTTGTTATTTTCCTAGTGGTGTTGTGTGAGTCGAACACTCAACACTTCGCCTTATTAAGGACCTAGGGGAATACATTGTGTACAAAGACTGCTTACGGTGGGTTGCCGGAGTGACAGAAACCTGAACCCCAGTTCGCACGCTTTTGCACAAGGGAACAATGGATCATCGATCGTATTGCTATGGTTAGGCTTTTGCCTTAAATACTATCTTGTATTTGCGGATGCTTGCAAGGTGTTTAATCATAAGAGTGCACTCATCTTAGTCTAGAGGGTGTACTAGCATAGATCCACCCACTCAACACTTATCAACACATCACATAGTACCGATACGGAATATGGCGAAAGCACATGACTACCTCTCCCGTGTGTCCTCAAGAACACTTTAGCCTTTATAAGTTCAGTTGCTAGGCCTCTCCTTTGCTCAGAAAGGATTGGGCCACTTGTTACTCTCCAGTGCCTTTTACTTTGCTCGCTTTTACTTTCCTGTTGCTTATATCAAGAAAACCCCTAAAAAGTTATCTTTCAGTGCTTGCAGTTATTCCTTGCTCAGAATCACTTATCAATACCTTCTGCTCCTCGTTGGGTTCGACACTCTTACTTATCAAAAACGCTGCAATAGATCCCTTACGGTTGTGGGTCATCACGGTGCCCTGCCGTCCACTGGCGAGATGTGCGGGAGCTCGAACCCTACGAAGGCGACGACAGAAGAAGAGGAGAAGGAGGAGGACCCACGATACTCGGTGGAATTCCGGGCGGCCAGAGCTTTCGCCGCGGCGGTGAAGGCCAATCCAGATGGAAGCCAACACATTGCTTCATCTTTCGGCGGCGTCAAGTGAGATCCCAATCCCATTCCCCTTTTTGTTGCTAGGGTTAGGGTTACTGTAGTGGTTAGGTCCATTGCAATGTAGTTGTTTGGCCATAGGACTTTGTTATGGTTGCAGTTGTATAGGATTTTTTGTGATATTAGTTCTGTAATTATAGCTAGGGATTGTGTGTGTTATAGTTCTAGGGTTTGTGTGTGTTAAAGATATGTAATTAGAAGGATATATATTTCTTTAAATAGTGCACTGTTGTATTATTATTTGTAGTCTTGAAGATGATGTTTGGGAATTGAGGATGCTTTTCATGATAGAAATAATATTGAAAGGAGTATGATGATGTCATACATCACGTATTACAATTTGGTAGCACTGATGGAGACAGAAGGGTATGGTTTTAGGGATTATATTTAGAAACATTATAACTGTGCACTCTAGGAGGCTTCTCACGTCCTCACGATTCTGGACCATTTGATCTATCCCCTAGACAGTTTTTGGTCGTTGGATCAGCTTCTCAGTGAAACACTTCTCGCAGCTGGGCTTGACCCTCTGATAGCCATCTCCAATGGGCCGCTGCTCCTGGAACAAAATCGGCGTTCTATCATTAATTGGGGCCTTTGGGTGTGGGGTATGACTGAAAAATGGCCTGCGGGCTTAGCATCTGGCAAAGCCCACCGAGCAACTCAACCGTTCGATACTGGAGATGGCGATCGAGCGAACAGAAGATCACCCTTTTGATCGACCGGCCAACGCGGATCTCCTCCGCACACCTCGGCAACTGAAGCGGTAGAAACATGCGAAAGGGACCGCAGAATCAGATCGATAGACGATCTGCCGGCATTTAAGAAAGCATTGAAGCATCAGTTCATGGTAGCCTTCATAGCGGTTGATGTCCGCCACTCGCGGTGTTAATTAGTGGAGGTACGTTATTGCTTTGGCAGCCTACACCTTCTTGAGTTCGTGCGCCTGTATAATATATCCGTCGCCTCGTGCTCTCCCGTTGTTCCGGCAGCGGCACCGAACATCTCCTCCACCACCCATGTTGCTTTCTCCATATGTGTTCTCATCATTATCTCAAGCTTCATCTTGTGCAGATCTGTCCATGTCAATCTCTGGCATCCTTCTGTCTTCTCCCTTGTTTGAGATTTCTCTCGATGCGCTTTCTAATAATCTCTTGAGAGAGTATTACCATTAGTGCCTGCCAAGTGTTTGATAGTATACTTTATAGTTACATAGGATACATATACATATATATGGGGCCATTTTATATCTGAAAATTATGTCCTTCAAGCCCAGGTTACACCTTTCCCTCTGCCGCTTTTAAATCTCTCTTCAGGTTCAGCCATTCAGGTTGATGTGAGTTGAGGTAGTTCTCGTAGCACTTGGCGTGGACCGCTTAACAGGCATTACAGCTACTATTTGCTATTTCCATGCACTTTTTTTTACAGTATTGGTTACTTGATGAATCATGCGGTTATTCAGGTTATGACTTATGAATGGAAAATATTAACCGTGCTGCTGAACATAAAGCAGGTGAGAATTCTCTTATTTCAAGTCTTACTATATTGACATTACACCTAAAATAGCTTATGAACTGATTCAGGTACGGATGGAAATTCCACGAAATGTCACCATGGGTGAGAATAGCTACTGCATCAAAAATGCACGGCCACCTGAAAATGTATATACATTTGTAATGTTCAATTATACTGTAGAGTAAGCTGAGCTTAGAAAGTAGAGTACACATTAGCAATGTGTAGCTATCTGCTCAAGGAATGTTACTTCGTCTTGAAACTATTACTCTAACTATATTCTTTTTTTTGACAGGTCGAAGACATATTTTGGTCTTTAAAAAAGACATATTATGTTCATACTAATCTATTTGCATCCTATTCATCTACATGTCTTGAGCTAGACTCATGGTTTCTTTTTGCCATATAAAATTTATTTTCATTCTACTAATGTGTTAATGTTATATGAAAATTTTAGCCTCCTATGGTGCATTATGCCATCCTATGTCCAGTATGTGACCGGTGATAGTTATCATCTTTTTATTATTATATATTCTGAGTTTCTGACTGTATTGTCCATCTTGCAAATGATATTACCTTCTCTATTGGACATTCTCTCCAAATTGTGAGCTTTACCTTTTCGTACGTGGTGCAAGATGATCAACTACTGATCGGTAGAAAATCCAGTTTGGATCTTCACTGTCGTGGGAGTCACCCCTTTCCCATGATGACCTATTTTGGACAGCCTCTTTACATATCATATAGAGCTGCCAGTTTGCGACTTCTTTGGAATAGCATTCAGTCACATTGAACTTATGGCTACAGATCGACACGGCTCCTTGTATGGCACATGTCAGTGTCATTTGATTTCCTACCTAATTAACCTTCTTTAGGAATCTTCATCCATGGATGTAATGCACTCAAGGATCGAGCAGATGGTTTTTATTTTTTGCTGACGAAGATGGTTGTCATTCGGGTATAAACCAGTGAGGATTTCATGGGCACACCATGCTTAAAATCAACATTTAAACTTTGTCAAATTACATGTACGTGTTTGTCTTCTGCTGTTGATTGTCATCTTATTAGCAGTTTCTTTTAGTAATACTAGAATTGTGTGTATGTTTTCATAACAAGCCAATTTGTATTGACCACTTACGAACTAACTGATTGTACAAATCCAACCAAAATCAATAAAACTCATATCTCCTCTGCCACAAATAGTCAAATTACAAATAGGTAATATAAATAAATTGGGATTGTGTACTTCGCAAAAACTCCCTTCCAATACATTTATCAAGTACCCATTAAGAGTATACATTAGGGCACGACCAGTAACTCCAAACTTATTTAGTAAGTTCCAAGTCCATTAAACACAAGAAAAATCCCAGCTCTCCTCTACTACCAGATTACATTCTTGCAAAAAGTTTGGTCCAAGGTAATTGAGTAATGCTACGGTTCAGTTTTTGCAAATTTAAGTTTCATTTGTCTTTTGCCTCTATGGCTCTGTATACAAATATAATATCATTTAACTGCAATAATAGACGGGTGTGGCAACGCGCGCCGGTGATGATCTAGTGTACTATGTGAGGGACCCTGGGCTAGGGATTGAAGGAATGGAAGAAATAGATGATGATGATAAGTTAGAGCAAATTTTAGATCACATAGCACAGCAGAATAACAAGATATTGAATGTGACAGTAGTTAGGTCCAGTACAGAGAAAGTTCCCAATATAAATATCAGTGTTAATGTCATTGAGGTGCAGACCCCAATAGAACAAATTGGAGAGCCCAAATTGTACCAGATTGATGATGAAGGAGTGTTGTTCAATGCTGGAAATGTGCATGTAGAAGGTGAGAGTTGTGATGCCGGAGGGGAAGAAGAGCCAATTCCATTGCAGTTTGCCACACAACAGAGCAGAATTAATTTGACTCTGCAACCTGCTTTAGGTGATGCAGTAGTGGAAGAATACCATGTGACTGAGGAGCAGCTGTTAATAGAGCAAGAATTGGAGGAGAAAAGGAGAAAGGAAATTGAATTGTTTAGGAAGAACAAGAAAGAAAGAGAGAGTTTTTTTAATAGGAGAGCTGCAGTGATGGACAATGAATATGACAGTGATGATGATGAACCCATAGAATATGCTGATATCATAGCTAGGCTTGAGGAGATGAGAAGACAAAGAAATGACCCAGAACTTCATTTTGAAGGGGACACAGATGTTGAGGAAATGTGTGACTCAGAGGTGGATGATGAGCTGTATGTGCGACAAGCTGAAGAAGAGGATTTAGAGGAGGAAGAGGAAGAGGAATTGGAGGAAGAGGAACAAGAGGATGAGCTAGGGCAAGATATACCAAAGAAGAACAGGGCCAAGAGACAAAGAAAAGGCCCTACAAGCAATTCACATGGGAGTATAGAACACATCTTTGAGGATGACTGGATTCCATCATCTGATGAGGAGAAGATACCACAAGACCTTGGTGTGGAAGATGATGATGGTGCTGAGGCATTGGCATTTTTGTTGCCCAATGGTAGGAAAAGCAGAGCAAAGAAGATGAAGAAGATGGTATGGTTTGATGAGCACAGAGCTCATCCAGAGGAACAATTTGTGAAGCATCTTTGCTTCCTAAATGTGTATCAGTTCAGAACTGCACTTCAAACCCTGCACATTGCTCAAAACAGGAACTTTGTCTACCACAGAAACTGCAATGATAGGGTGATAGCACACTGCATAGATGAGCAATGCCCCTTCTACATAGCAGCTTCTCAGATTGCAAATGAGAAGTCATTTACAATTAGGAAGCAATATTTGGTGCACACATGCCCTTCTATGTCAGAGAACACTAAAGTCACTGCAAAGTGGGTTTCAAAATTCTGTGAGGATGCTATGAGAAATGACCCATGCACAACAATCACAACTATTATTAATAGTGCAAAGAGCAAGTATGGTGTGGAAATATCTAAACACATGGCATACAGGGCAAAGAGGGCAGCAAAGAGTGTTGTGTTAGGACATCAGAAAGCCCAGTACACCAGGATTAGGGATTATTTACAGGCTGTGTTGGATACTAATCCAGGTTCAAGATGCATTGTCACAACAAGATACCTGAAGTTGCATCCAAGCATTAACCCTAGGTTTCATGGACTGTTCATATGTTTGAATGGATGCAAAGAAGGGTTTCTCAATGGCTGCAGACCATTCATAGGTAAGTCCATAGTATTTGTGCTAAGTGCTACTAATCTTTGTTTTCATGTGCTAATCATTTTTGATCTCATTTATTTGTTGTAGGTCTGGATGGTTGTTTCATCAAGCTGACAACTGGTCAACAAATTCTAGCTGCAACTGGAAGAGATGGGAACAATAATATTTTTCCCATTGCTTTTGGAATTGTTGATAAGGAGGACACTAACTCCTGGACCTGGTTTTTATACCAGTTGAGACAAGCATTAGGTGGAGAATCTGGCAAGTTTGGGAACTACACAATCATTTCAGATAGGCAGAAGGTGATAAGTTGTATTTACTTTCTTGTAATGACTTTCTTGTATTTACTTTTAGATAATAAGTTTTATGTACTGTCACACACAGGGCCTTTTAAATGCCATTACCAAAGTGTTTCCCAATTGTCCCCAAAGGTTTTGTCTTAGACATATCTACCAAAACTTTCAAAATGCTGGGTTTAGAGGGCCTGAATTAAAGCAATACATGGATGCAGCTAGCTATTCATACACTGAACATGGTTTTAGAACTGCAATGGCTGAATTAAAGGATGAGTGTGAGGCTGCTTGGGAATGGCTCAGCAAAATACCTAAACACACTTGGGCCAGACATGCAATGGATATGAACTGCAAAACAGACTTAGTTGTTAACAATCTAAGTGAGGTTTTTAACAAGTGGGTTCTAGATGTCAGGGCTAAACCAATCAGGACCATAGTGGATGGAATAAGGACAAAGTTAATGGTCAAGTTCAATGCAAATAGAACAAAGACTGAGACTGCAAGATGGGAAATTTGTCCAACATATGCTGAGAAATTAGAGGAAGCTAAGAAGTTTGCAAGGAACTGTCATGCTTTGATGGCTGGGCCCAATCTTTACCAAGTCACTAGTGGGGAGAGAACTGTTGGAAATATGCCCTAGAGGCAATAATAAATTGGTTATTATTATATTTCCTTGTTCATGATAATCGTTTATTATCCATGCTAGAATTGTATTGATAGGAAACTCAGATACATGTGTGGATACATAGACAAACACCATGTCCCTAGTGAGCCTCTAGATGACTAGCTCGTTGATCAATAGATGGTTACGGTTTCCTGACCATGGACATTGGATGTCGTTGATAACGGGATCACATCATTAGGAGAATGATGTGATGGACAAGACCCAATCCTAAGCCTAGCACAGATCGTGTAGTTCGTATGCTAATGCTTTTCTATATGTCAAGTATCTTTTCCTTAGACCATGAGATTGTGCAACTCCCGGATACCGTAGGAATGCTTTGGGTGTACAAAACGTCACAACGTAACTGGGTGGCTATAAAGGTGCACTACAGGTATCTCCGAAAGTGTTTGTTGGGTTGGCACGAATCGAGACTGGGATTTGTCACTCCGTATGACGGTGAGGTATCTCTGGGCCCACTCGGTAGGACATCATCATAATGTGCACAATGTGATCAAGGAGTTGATCACGGGATGATGTGTTACGGAACGAGTAAAGAGACTTGCCGGTAACGAGATTGAACGAGGTATCGGTATACCGACGATCGAATCTCGGGCAAGTACTATGCCGATAGACAAAGGGAATTGTATACGGGATTGATTGAATCCTTGACATCGTGGTTCATCCGATGAGATCATCGTGGAACATGTGGGAACCAACATGGGTATCCAGATCCCGCTGTTGGTTATTGGCCGGAGAGTTGTCTCGGTCATGTCTGCATGGTTCCCGAGCCCGTAGGGTCTACACACTTAAGGTTCGATGACGCTAGGGTTATAGGGAAAGTATGTACGCGGTTACCGAATGTTGTTCGGAGTCCCGGATGAGATCCCGGACGTCACAAGGAGTTCCAGAATGGTCCGGAGGTAAAGATTTATATATGGGAAGTCATCATACGGTCACCGGAATAATTCGGGGGGTTACCGGTAATGTACCGGGACCACCGAAGGGGTTCCAGGGGTCCACCGGGAGGGTCCACCTGCCCCGGAGGGCCCTATGGGCTGTATGTGGAGAGGGACCAGCCCCTTAGTGGGCTGGGCGCCTCCCCCCCTAGGGCCCATGCGCCTAGGGTTTGGGGGAAACCCTAAGGGGGGGCGCCCCCTTGCCTTGGGGGGCAAGGCAACCCCCTGGCCGCCGCCCCCTCCTCAGATTGGATCTGAGGGGGCCGGCCCCTCTCCCTTGCCCCTATATATATGTGGGGGGTGGGAGGGCAGCTGCACCACAAGTTCTGGCGTAGCCCTCCCCCTCTCCCAAGTCCTTCTCCTCTCCCGCGGTGCTTGGCGAAGCCCTGCAGGATTCCCGCGCTCCTCCAACACCACCACGCCGTCGTGCTGCTGCTGGAAGGAGGCTTCCCCAACCTCTCCCTCTCTCCTTGCTGGATCAAGGCGTGGGAGACGTCACCGGGCTGCACGTGTGTTGAACGCGGAGGCGCCGTTGTTCGGCGCTTAGATCGGAATCAACCGCGATCTGAATCGCAGCGAGTACGACTCCTTCATCCGTGTTCTTGTAACGCTTCCGCATCGCGATCTACAAGGGTATGTAGATGCACTCCACTCTCCTTTATGCTCGTTGCTAGATTACTCCATAGATAGATCTTGGTGATGCGTAGGAAATTTTTTGATTTTCTGCTACGATCCCCAACAGTGGTATCAGAGCTAGGTCTATGCGTAGTTTCTTGCACGAGTAGAACACAAAGTAGTTGTGGGCGTGGATTTGTCAATTTACTTGCCGTTACTAGTCTTATCTTGATTCGGCGGCATCATGGGATGAAGCAGCCCGGACCGACCTTACACATACTCTTACGTGAGACAGGTTCCACCGACTGACATGCACTAGTTGCATAAGGTGGCTAGCGGGTGTCTGTCTCTCCCACTTTAGTCGGATCGGATTCGATGAAAAGGGTCCTTATGAAGGGTAAATAGAAATTGGCATATCACGTTGTGGTTTTGGCGTAGGTAAGAAACGTTCTTGCTAGAAACCTATAGCAGCCACGTAAAAACTTGCAACAACAATTAGAGGACGTCTAACTTGTTCTTGCAGCATGTGTCGTGTGATGTGATATGGCCAAAAGGATGTGATGAATGATATATATGTGATGTATGAGATTGATCATGTTCTTGTAATAGGAATCACAACTTGCATGTCGATGAGAATGACAACCGGCAGGAGCCATAGGAGTTGTCTTATTTATTGTATGACCTGCATGTCACTGAATAACGCCATGTAATTACTTTACTTTATTGCTAAGCGTTAGCCATAGTAGTAGAAGTAATGTTTGGCGAGACGACTTCATGAAGACACGATGATGGAGATCATGATGATGGAGATCATGGTGTCATGCCGGTGACGATGATGATCATGGAGCCCCGAAGATGAAGATCAAAAGGAGCAAAATGACATTGGCCATATCATGTCACTATTTGATTGCATGTGATGTTTATCATGTTTTACATCTTATTTGCTTAGAACGACGGTAGTGAATAAGATGATCTCTCACTAAAATTTCAAGAATTGTGTTCCCCCTAACTGTGCACCGTTGCTAAGGTTCGTTGTTCCGAAGCACCACGTGATGATCGGGTGTGATAGGTTCTAACGTTCGCATACAACGGGTGTAAGC
This sequence comes from Secale cereale, assembly GCA_902687465.1. Classification (NCBI taxonomy): domain Eukaryota; kingdom Viridiplantae; phylum Streptophyta; class Magnoliopsida; order Poales; family Poaceae; genus Secale; species Secale cereale. The sequence continues at coordinate 767,814,245 of LR738712.1, forward strand.
CAGATTTACACACGCGATAGACTTAGGGTTGACTTGACGAGCCTGGCATGTACAGACATGGCCTCGGAACACGGAAGACCGAAAGGTCGAACATGAGTCGTATAGAAGATACGATCAACATGAAGATGTTCACCGTTGATGACTAGTCCGTCTCACGTGATGATCGGACACGGCCTAGTCGATTCGGATCATGTATCACTTAGATGACTAGAGAGATGTCTATCTGAGTGGGAGTTCATTAGATGAACTTAGTTGTCATGAACAATAGTCTAAGTTGTCTTCGCAAATTATGTTGTAGACCATAAGCTTGCGTTGTAGCTCCCTGTTTAATACGATCCTAGAGAAAGACCGAGTTGAAAGATATTGTAAGCAATGATACGGACTGGGTCCGTAGCCCGAGGAGTGTCCTCACTGCTACACAGAAGGCTTACGTGTTTGATGCACCGCTCGATGTAGAAACCCCTACAACGTCGTCTGTGGATGTTGTGAACACCTGACAGACACGTCCTGATGACTACTTGATAGTTTAGTGCACCATACTTTACGGCTTAGAATCGGGATTCCATTGACGTTTTGAACGTCATAGAACATATGAGATGTTCTAAGAGCTGAAATTGGGATTTCAGGCTCATGCCCGTGTTGAGAGGTATGAGACCTCTGACAAGTTCTTTTGCCAAAAAGGATGGAGGAGAATAGCTCAACTAGTGAGCATGTGCTCAGAATGTCTGGGTGCTAAAATCACTTGAACCAAGTGGGAGTTAATCTTCTAGATGAGATAGTGGTTGACAGAATTCTGTAGACACTATCACCAAGCTACTAGAACTTCGTGATGAACTATGACATGCAAAGGATGGAGATGATCCCGGTGCTGTTAGCGGTTCTTAAGACCGCAAAAGTAGAAATCAAGAAGGAGCATCAAGTGTTGATGGTTTAACAAAGACCACTGGTTTCAAAAGGGGCAAGGGCTAGAAGGGAAACTTCATGAATGGCAAACCAGTTGTCGCTCTGATGAAGGAACCCAAGGTTGAACCCAAACCTCGAGACTAAGTGCTTCTATTGTAAGGGGAACGGTCACATGGTAGCGGAACTACCCCAAATACATGGTAGATAAGAAAAGCTGGCCACTTCAACAAAGTATATTTGATATATGTGTTATTGATGTGTACCTTACTAGTACTCCTTGTAGCACCTGGGTATTGGATACTGATGGCTTCTCGTCCCTCGTTGTTTACCCCAAGTGGAAGGTTTGAGATGTAGCGTAGCGGCAAGTTTTCCCTTGGCAAAGATACCAAGGATCGAATCCCGTGAGACTCCGAGGGTCAACAAGAAGGTGTCAATAGCGCCAGAGACTTTTGCTTGACAGGACCTGCACACAGATACAAATAACTTTGCTCCCAACGAGTAGAGAGAGGTTGTCAATCCCTCCGGCCTTGTCGTTTACAAAGGATCAAACACAAGAGATAATAGTGATAGGTATGACTGCAACTAAGAAATAAGAACAGTAAGTAAATAGCGGGTGTGATCAGTGATGGTAATATGGACCAGGGTCCCATGATGTTCACTAGTGATGTCTCTCTCCCAAAAGACGATAAAACAGCTAAGCGAGGTAAACGAATTACAGCTGGGCAATTGACAGGATTATGTGTGCAAACCAATGCTAACTATGCTGTAAGAAAGGTAGAGGCTCAAAAGCATGTGCGGTACGCCAAGGCAAGTAGACCGAAATCCATCTGCATCTACTACTAATCATCCACCTTGAGATATCTATCCAGAACATCTCGCTGGTATTAAGTTGCGAGTCCCACCCATAGTGTAAACTCAAAGCAACAGACAACTGCATTAAAAGAACTTTGCGTAAAGTAAACAATCCTTGCACCCGCAAGTACAAGCACCGTTGTTTTCCCCCTTGTGGCAACAGCACATCCCCTAGACTCATGTTTCTGTCACTCAAGCTAGTCATCGAGGGGCATGAACCCACAATCAAGCATAACGCTCCCTCTTGGAGTTACTACCTACTACTCGGCCAAAGCAATAAATAGCAACGGAGAACATGCAAGAATTACTCAAGAACATAAATATAAAAGAGGTGAATCAAATATATTACTCAAACACAATCTGAACATAATCTCATAATCCATCGGATCCCAGCAAACTCAGCATAGCAACGGCATAAAGATTACATATGTGCCTCGATCATGTAGGGCAGCTCACGAGGTCTAATCGATGAAGAACAAAGAGGGGAGGAGAACATAACATAGCTACTGGTCATGGACCCATGGTCCAAGAGGGACTACTCACAACTCATCCGGAAAGCGTCCATGGTGGTGGAGAAGCTCCCGGTGGTGGTTCTCCCCTCCGGCAGGGTGCCGGGAAGAGTTCTCCTGGTGCTCCCGATCTTGGAAGCGCGGCGGCGGTGGAACAGATATGAGATCGCGACAAAGGGTTCCGTCCTCGAGGGTTTCGGGACGCGATGTAAATATATGCCAAAGGGGGTCACCAAAGGAGGTAAGGGGGGCCCAGGCGCCCCCCGGCGCGGCCAGGAGGGGGCCGCGTGGGAAGGCCGCCTGGGCTGCCCCTGGCTCCCCTCTGGCCCCACTTCTGGCGCGTGGAAGCTTCTGGAGCGCTAATTTTTTATATATTTTTCCCGGAATTTTTCTGGCAATTTAAGTAATGGGAAAACCTAAAATACAAAAACAGCAGAAAACAGAAACTGGCACTGGGGTGCACTGAGTTAATAGGTTAGTCCAAATATGATCAAAAGTGTATGGAAGTGCATAAATATCATAGCAATATCACACAAAAGAGGCATGGAGCAAGCAGAAATTATAGATACGTTTTGGACGTATCAACATCCCCAAGCTTAATTCCTGCTCGTCCTCGAGTAGGTAAATGATAACAAGCATAATTTCTGTGGTGACATGCTATCGACCATATAAGAACTTTTAAGTAAAGCAATCAAGGCATGTAATCCAATTCAAGTCATAACAAGCAAGAGTCTATATTAGCATTGTAACAAGTAACATAAGAACATAAAGGTGCAAGAGCTCTCGCTGTCCGTGACTCGAATGTCTCCAAATGGTGTTTGCGTGCAAGAAAGGGGATAGAGATATATGAGAGTAAAACATAGTTTTTGTATTGTTGAGAACTTAATCTACTAAAGTTTCACACTTGGTCTTCTTTGGAATCTTATCTTGACTCATCCCCAGACCGTCAGCCAGGTACAAGTCAAAATGATCCACTCCCTTTCGATATTGTGAGCACTCATGCAATGGATGAGCGTAAGCAAGAAATTTGACACTTAGGATGGCAAAGAGAGAAATGATAGAGGGGGGAGACAAAAAAGGTGTGAAAGGCTCACATCAATGAGGACAATCATCGGCGAGAGAAAGCCAAATGATAGATATGATGCGAGGAGTAGGGATTGCCATGCAACGGATGCACATATGAGCAAAGGTAAGCTCTCCAATGGAACTAGTGGGGGTGCATCCAATTTGCTTGCTCAAGAAGACCTAGAGCTCTTTTGAGGAGGCTCATCATTGGAATATACAAGCCAAGTTCTATAGTGTAAAGGTCCCCACATAGCTATATGCATAAATGATAATCTCTATGGAGTACAAGGTATAAGATGGAGTACGAGTGTGGATCTCTCAAAAGAAATAGTAGTGTGCCCCCTTCTCTCTTTTTATTTTTTTTATTTTTTTTGGCCTCAATGGCTCTTTCTATTTATCTCTCATTTGTCCTCTTTGGGATCTTTTGATTTTGTCCTCTTTGGGATCTTTTGATTTGTCCTCTTTGGGATCTTTTCCTCACTTTAGGGGCAACACTCTATGTATTACAAGAAGTATAGAAGATCTTTCACACTTTACAAAAGTACTCAACATTAAGAAAATGAAACTATCATGATGTACGCAAATGTATGCCTCTGCCAGTGTAGCAGGATATGCAATGATACTAGCGCGTCATGTAGCAATGGTTAGGGCAAGGCCCAACTAGCATGCGGCTCATCGATCAAGCAAAAAGCATGTATGACATGAAGATCAAGTCATGAGAAGATGGATGTTGCATGGCAATGTATCTCGGAAAGGCTATGGAAATGCCTTAATAGGTAGGTATGGTGGCTGTTTTGAGGAAGGATATGATGAGGCTTATGATGACAGAGCGTATCGTGCCAAGGATTTGGATGCACCGGCGAAGTATGCGCCAACTCTCGAGGTGAGAAAGGGCAATGCACGGTACCGAAGAGGCTAGAAAAATATGGTTAGGTGGAAGTGTCAACCTTCGAATACTCACATTAGTCCGAAGAACTCATGCACTTATTATCGGTAACTCTCAATCTAATTAGGAGGTTCACAAAGAGACAAGTACCCCGAGGAGGAGTGTATGGGGATTTGGTTATCCTTGCGCATCCTCGACTCATGATACGTGAGTGTACTCTAATATTCGATCCCTCCAAAGATTAGTGATCCATTTAGTAGCTAAAGTTCTCAACTATTTTGTAGGTTTTCGAAAATAAACACGGATTTCCCAAAATACGACATCTATCACTAATAGGCTAAAGCTCTTGACACCAAAAGTTCAGACATTACTCATGGCAATACCTCAAAACTATTGCAAGTTACTACTAAAATTAAATAGCAACCTCGGTTACCTACTTTAAGTCAAGACACACAACTCAGTGCAACAGACAAACTCTCTCAACAAGATAAACATGAAAACTCAAGAGAGTTCAACAACCAACTAAACAAAAGCTCTTTAAAAAAGAAAAGCATGAAAACTAAGAGCTAAACATGACAGTAGCTATGGAAAGACAAAGAACATACACAGCAAAGATAAGCATGAAAATCCTATGTTGTGTTCTAGGTTAAAGTGGAGCGTGTTTTCTCTCCCACACAAAGAAAGCTGGGTTCTAACTCGTTATGAACAGCAAGCAAAGCTAAATAAAACTAAAAAGGAAACTAAAAGCAAGACGCTCCAAGCATAGCACATAACGCATGAAGTGATTAAAATATAGTGGAACGAAAGACGAACTGATAGTTGTTGATGGAGAAGGGGATGCACGGGGCCCGTGCATCCCCAAGCTTAGACGCTTGAGTCTTCTTGAATATTTCTTGGGGGTGCACGGGGGCATCCCCAAGCTTGAGCGTTTGACACTCCTGAATCTTTTTATCATCTTCCCTCGCACACTTGAAAACTCCCTTCATACATAACTCATCATAATCTGATTAGCGAGGTTAGTACCCATAATAAAATAACTTTTCCCTGCTGGAAATAAGGATAATCTTGAAGATCTACTGTTTCTCAAGATTGCCAAAAGGTTTTTGCAAAGAAATAGCAAGCTCAAGGTTTGCAAAACGAAGAAAAGGCAAAACAGGACAGAATCTGTGAAAAACAGACCAGCAGGTAGTAAATAATTTTTTCGGGGCACTTCTGCAACTCAAATCAAAAAACGCAGAACAGACGCCCGAAAGCCAATTGTATAGAGCACGCTGTCGAAACAATTCATACCAAAAAGATGATCTGGTGATTTTATACGAATTTTTCTGTCCAAGGATAGAATATGTTTCCTGGACAGCACGTCACAACTTTTGAACTTTCTTGCAATCAGAGGCTAAACTTGGCACAAAGCTGAAAAGAAAAGATACAATGATGATGCTACTGTAGTAACAAACATCAAGACACAACAAAAGCAAAATAAAACTTTATTCATTGTGGGCTGCCTCCCAAAAGCGCTTTCTTTTATGCCTTTAAGCTAGGCATGATGCAAAAAGAGAGGATCAAGTTTTATCAAGAGTAAAAGAATAGCTAGCCCGTATAACGGACTCAAAAGGTAACTTAATCTTCTTTCTAGGGAAGTGTTCCATTCCTTTCTTGAGAGGGAATTGGAATTTTATATTCCCCTCTTTTATGTCAATGATAGCACCAACGGTGCGAAGAAAAGGACGTCCCAAAATAATTGGACAAGAAGGTTCACATTCAATATCCATAATGGTAAAATCAACGGGAACATAATTGTCATTGACAATGATAAGAACATCATCGATCCTCCCCAAAGGTTTCTTTATGGAAGAATCAACAAGACGAACACCAAAAGAACAAGGATCAAAAGGTTTCAATTTAAGCATATCATATATTCTTTTGGGCATAACGGAGGTAGTAGCTCCAACATCACATAAAGCATAGCAAGAGAAGTTATTCAACTTAATTTTAATAATAGGATCCCGACCATCTTCTAGCTTTCTAGGTGTGGAGGCTTCTACCCTAAGCTTCTCCTCCCTAGCTTTGATAAGAGCATTAGTGATATGCTTCGTGAAGGCAAGGTTAAGCGTGCTAGTGTGGGGATCTCTAGACATCTTGTGAAGAAAATCAATAACTTCAGAAAGGGTGCAATTATCAAAATCAAGGTCACTACTATCAAGTAAGGTGGTAGTGGTGTCCTTTAGGCTTACTTGTTTGGTAGCTTCTATGGTCATAGGAGGTTCTACGGTTGAGGTCATAGCATCACCATTAATAGGTCCAATGGGACCAGGAGTGCATTGGGTGCTAAGAGTTTGGATATCCTCAACAACTTGGATAGTAGCAACAGTGTGGTGGGTAGGAAGGCTCTTAATTCTATCTTCTTCCTCCTTCAGGGGTGCAACCACTTCGGGTTTAGCTGCCATTTGGTTTATCAAAGTGGCTTGTGTGTGGGACATATTGGAAACTTGGGTCTCACTCATAGTGAGCCTAGTCTGGAGGTTAGAAATCTCAATATTTAGGCTCTCCAGTTGTCTGCCAATGTCTTGCAAGATAGCAGTATGCTCATCTAATTGCCTCGAGAAGGTCTTGTTTTGTTCATATTGGGTGTGCATGTAGTTCTTAGTGGCCTTCTCTATTTCTAGAAGTTTTTCATAACTAGGCATGTCTCTATATCTTTGGGTGGAGTTCTTGGTGCTAGGATAAGCATTGTTGTTCCCATAGGAATTAGAGGGGAATGGTCTAGGGTTGCTACCAAAATTACTCCTATAAGCATTATTATTGAAATTGTTTCTAGAGATAAAGTTCACATCTACTTGATCTTGAGCAATCAAAGAATTTAAAGGAACATCAGGAGGATCAATAGAAGATTGCTTGGAAAGTAGAGACATGATCAAGTCATCTTTTTCATTTAGGGAGGAAATCTCCTCGACAGAGTTTACCTTCCTACCTGTTGGAGCGCGTTCGGTGTGCCATTGGGAATAATTGGTCATTATCTCATCGAGAAGCTTCGTGGCAGCACCAAGTGTAGCTGACATAAAGGTTCCTCCCGCGGCCGAATCCAGCAAGTTTCGCGAGGTAAAGTTCAAGCCTGCATAAAAAGTTTGGATAACCATCCAAGTAGTCAAACCATGAGTAGGACAGTTCTTGACAAGAGATTTCATGCGTTCCCAAGCTTGGGCAACGTGTTCATTATCCAATTGTTTAAAATTCATTATGTTACTCCTTAGTTGGATAATTTTGGCAGGGGGATAGTACTTCCCAATAAAGGCATCCTTGCACTTGTCCCAAGAATCTATGCTATTCCTAGGCAAGGATTGAAACCAAATTTTAGCTCCTCCTCTCAAGGAGAAAGGAAAAAGCTTAAGCTTACCAATATCACCATCTATTTCAGTGTACTTTTGCATATCACAGAGTTCAACAAAATTATTTAAGTGTAAAGCAGCATCATCTCCAGCACCGGAGAATTGATCTTTCATAACTAGGTTCAGTAAAGCAGGTTTAATTTCATAAGAAGGTGCTGAAGTGGCAGGTGTAGTAATAGGCGTGCAGATAAAGTCATCGTTGTTATGACTAGTGAAGTCACACAACTTGGTGTTCTCGGTGGAACCCATAGCAGCAAGCAAGCAAGATAACTATTTTTGTGATTTTTGGTAAAGGAAACTAAAGCAAAAACTGAAAGGTAAACTAACAAGACTAAAAGCAAAGATAAAAGATAGCGTGCAACTCCCCTATCTTGAAGAGTGGAGTCCCCGGCAACGGCGCCAGAAAACTTTGCTTGATGGCTTCTCGCCCCTCGTTGGTTACCCCAAGTGGAAGGTTTGAGATGTAGCGTAGCGGCAAGTTTTCCCTTGGCAAAGATACCAAGGATCGAATCCCGTGAGACTCCGAGGGTCAACAAGAAGGTGTCAATAGCGCCAGAGACTTTTGCTTGACAGGACCTGCACACAGATACAAATAACTTTGCTCCCAACGAGTACAGAGAGGTTGCCAATCCCTCCGGCCTTGTCGTTTACAAAGGATCAAACGCAAGAGATAATAGTGATAGGTATGACTGCAACTAAGAAATAAGAACAGTAAGTAAATAGCGGGTGTGATCAGTGATGGTAATATGGACCGGGGTCCCATGATGTTCACTAGTGATGTCTCTCTCCCAAAAGACGATAAAACAGCTAAGCGAGGTAAACGAATTACAGCTGGGCAATTGACAGGATTATGTGCGCAAACCAGTGCTAACTATGCTGTAAGAAAGGTAGAGGCTCAAAAGCATGGGCGGTACGCCAAGGCAAGTAGACCGAAATCCATCTGCATCTACTACTAATCATCCACCTTGAGATATCTATCCAGAACATCTCGCTGGTATTAAGTTGCGAGTCCCACCCATAGTGTAAACTCAAAGCAACAGACAACCGCATTAAAAGAACTTTGCGTAAAGTAAACAATCCTTGCACCCGCAAGTACAAGCACCATTGTTTTCCCCCTTGTGGCAATAGCACATCCCCTAGACTCATGTTTCTGTCACTCAAGCTAGGCGTCAAGGGGCATGAACCCACAATCAAGCATAACGTTCCCTCTTGGAGTTACTACCTACTACTCGGCCAAAGCAATAAATAGCAACGGAGAACATGCAAGAATTACTCAAGAACATAAATATAAAAGAGGTGAATCAAATATATTACTCAAACACAATCTGAACATAATCTCATAATCCATCGGATCCCAGCAAACTCAGCATAGCAACAGCATAAAGATTACATATGTGCCTCGATCATGTAGGGCAGCTCACGAGGTCTAATCGATGAAGAACAAAGAGGGGAGGAGAACATCACATAGCTACTGGTCATGGACCAATGGTCCAAGAGGGACTACTCACAACTCATCCGGGAAGCGTCCATGGTGGTGGAGAAGCTCCCGGTGGTGGTTCTCCCCTCTGGAAGGGTGCCGGGAAGAGTTCTCCTGGTGCTCCCGATCTTGGAAGCGCGGTGGCGGCGGAACAGAGATGAGATCGCGAAAAAGGGTTCCGTCCTCGAGGGTTTCGGGACGCGATGTAAATATATGCCAAAGGGGGTCACCAGAGGAGGTAAGGGGGGCCCAGGCGCCCCCCCGGCGCGGCCAGGAGGGGGGCCGCGTGGGCAGGCCACCTGGGCTGCCCCTGGCTCCCCTCTGGCCCCACTTATGGCACGTGGAAGCTTCTGGAGCGCTGATTTTTTATATATTTTTCCCGAAATTTTTCTGGCAATTTAAGTAATGGGAAAACCTGAAATACAAAAACAGCAGAAAACAGAAACTGGCACTGGGGTGCACTGAGTTAATAGGTTAGTCCAAATATGATCAAAAGTGTATGGAAGTGCATAAATATCATAGCAATATCACACAAAAGAGGCATTGAGCAAGCAGAAATTATAGATATGTTTTGGACGTATCAGATACCGGTTCAGTTGCTATTATTAGTGACTTGAAGCAAAAGCTACGGACTGAACAGGATACTAGCTAAGGGCGAGGTGACGATGTGTGTTGGAAGTGTTTCCAAGGTTGATAAGATCACCATCGCACACTCCCTCTATTTTCGAGATTAGTGTTGAACCTAGATAAATGTTATCAGGTGTCTACGTTGAGCATGAATATGATTAGATCATGTTTATTGCAATATAGTTATTCATTTAAGTCAGAGAATAATGGTTATTCTGTTTACATGAATAATACCTTTATGGTCGTGCACCCAATGGTTTGTTGAATCTCGATTATAGTAATACACATGATGAAAAATATTAATGCCAAAAGATGTAGAGTTAATAATGATAGTACCACTTTCTTGTGGCACTACCGCTTAGGTCATTTTGGCATAAAATGCATGAAGAAACTCCATGCTGATGGATGTTTGGAGTCACTTGATTTTGAATCGCTTGACACATGCGAGCCATGCCTCATGGGCAGGATGACTGAGATCCCGTTTTCAGGTACAATGAAACGGGCAAGTGACTTGTTGGAAATCATACATGCTGATGTATGTGATCCAATGAGAATTAAGGCGTGTGGTGGATATCATTATTTTCTCATCTTCACTGACGATTTGAGTAGATATGGTATATTTACTTAATGAAGCAAAAGTCTGAAACGTTTGAAAGGTTCAAGCAATTTCAGAGTGAAGATTAAGAATCATCATAACAAGAAGATCATGTTCCTACGATCTGATCAAGGGGTATTTTCTGAATTATGAGTTTGGCAATCACTTAAGACATTGTGGAATTGTTTCGCAGTTGAAGCCCCCTGGAACACCACAGCGTAATGGTGTGTCCGGACGTCGTAATCGAACCTTATGAGATATGGTGCGATCTACGATGTATCTTACCGATCTACCGCTATTATTTTGAGGTTATGCATTAGAGACAGCTGCATTCACTTTGGATAGGGCACCATCTAAGTCCGTTGAGACGACACCGTATGAACTATGGTTTGGCAAGAAACCAAAGTTGTCGTTTCTCAATGTTTGGGGCTGCGATGCTTACGGCTTTAGCCGGGAAAAGCTCGAACCCAAAATGGACAAACACATCTCCATAGGATACCCAAAGGTAATAGTTGGGTATACCTTCTATCTCAGATCCAAGGGCAAAAATGTTTGTCGCTAAGAACGGGTCCTTTCTCGAGAAGGAGTTTCTCTCGAAAGAATTGAGTGGGAGGAAGATAGAACTTGATGAGGTTGTCGAACCCTCACTTCAACCGGAAAGTAGTGCAACACAGAAAGATGTTTCTGTGGAACCTACGACTGTTGAAGAGGAAACTAATGATAGTGATCATGAAGCTTCGGATCAAGTTGCTATCGAACCTCGTAGGTCGACAAGGATATGTACTACTCCTGAGTGGTACGGTGATCCTGTCTTAGAGGTCATGTTGTTGGAGAACAATGAACCTACAAACTATGGAGAAGCGATGGTGGGCCCGTATTCCGACAAATGGTTAGAAGCCGAGAAATCCGAGATAGGATCCATGTATCAAAGCAAAGTATGGACTTTGGTGGACTTGCCCGATGATTGGCAAGCCATTGAGATAAATGGATCTTTAAGAAGAAGACAGACGTGGACGATAATGTCACCGTCTATGAAGCTCGACTTGTGGCAAAGAGTTTTTCACAAGTTCAAGGAGTTGACTACGATGAGATTTTCTCACCCGTAGCGATGCTTAAGTCCATCAGAATCATGTTAGCATTAGCTGCATTTATGAAATCTGGCTGATGGATGTCAAAACAAGTTTCCTTACCAGTTTTCGTAAGGAAAGGTTGTATGTGATACAATCAGAAAGGTTTTGTCGATCCTAAGAATGCTAAAAGGTATGCAAGCTCCAGCGAGCCTTCCATGGACTGGAGCAAGCATCTCGGAGTCGGAATATACGCTTTGATGGAGTGATCAAAGTTTTTGGGTATACAAAGTTTGTTAGAAACTTGTATTTGCAATAAAGTGAGTGGGAGCACTACAACATTTCTGATAAGTATATGTGAATGACATATTGTTGATCCGAAATAATGTAGAATTTCTGGAAAGCGTAAAGGGTTGTTTGAAAGGAGTTTTTCAAAGGAAGACCTGGATAAAGCTGCTTACATAATTGGGCATCAAGATCTATAGAGATAGATCAAGACGCCTGATGATACTTTCAAAAGGAACACACACCTTTGACATGATTTTGAAGGAGTTCAATATAGATCAGTCAAAGAAGGAGTTCTTACCTGAGTTGTAAGGTGTGGAGTTGAGTAAGACTCAAAACTTGACCACGGCAGAAGGAAGAGGAAGGGCGAAGGTCGACCCCTATGCTTTTGTCATAGGCTCTATACGGTATGCCATGCAAAGTACCGCACCTGATGTGTGCCTTCCCACATGTCTGGCAAGAGGGTATGATGGCTTCTCGCCCCTCGTTGGTTACCCCAAGTGGAAGGTTTGAGATGCAGTGTAGCGGAAGTTTTCCCTTGGCAAAGATACCAAGGATCGATTTCCCCTGAGACTCCCAGTTTCAACAAGAAGTGTCAACTGCTAACGGCGCCAGATATTAGCAATCAACGTGGACCTGCACACAGATACAAATAACTTTGCTCCCAACGAGCACAGAGAGGTTGTCAATCCCTCCGGCCTTGTCGTTTACAAAGGATCAAACACAAGTGATAGTAGTGATAGGTTTTGCTGCAATATTAAGTAAAAAGCGGAAAGTAAATAGCGGATGTGATCAATGATGGTAATATGGACCGGAGTCCCATGATGTTCACTAGTGATGTCTCTCTCCCAAAAGACGATAAAACAGCTATGTGAGGTAAACGAATTACAGCTGGGCAATTGACAGGACCATGTGCGCAAACCAATGCTGACTAAGTTGCAAGAAAGGTAGAGGTTCAAAGCATGGGCGGTACGCCGAGGTAAGTAGACCAAAATCCATCTGCATCTATTACTAATCATCCACCTTGAGATATCTATCCAGAACATCTCGCTGGTATTAAGTTGCGAGTCCCACCCATAGTGTAAACTCAAAGCAACAGACAACTGCATTAAAAGAACTTTGCGTAAAGTAAACAATCCTTGCACCCGCGGGCACAAGCACCGTTGTTTTCCCCCTTGTGGCAACAGCACATCCCCTAGACTCATGTTTCTGTCACTCAAGCTAGTCATCGAGGGGCATGAACCCACAATCAAGCATAACGTTCCCTCTTGGAGTCACTACCTACTACTTGGCCAAAGCAATAAATAACAACGGAGAACATGCAAGAATTACTTACGAACATAAATAGAAAAGAGGTGAATCAAATATATTACTCAAACACAATCTGAACATAATCTCATAATCCATCGGATCCCAGCAAACTCATCATAGCAACAGCATAAGGATTACATATGTGCCTCGATCATGTAGGGCAGCTCACGAGGACTAATTAGTGAAGCGCAAGAACGGGAGGAGAACATCACATAGCTACTAGTCATGGACCCATGGTCCAAGGGAGACTACTCACAACTCATCCGGGAGGCGTCCATGGTGGTGGAGAAGCTCCCGGTGGTGATCCTCCCCTCCGGCAGGGTGCCGGGAAGAGTTCTCTTGGTGCTCCCGATCTTGGAAGCGGCGGCGGCGGCAGAACAGAGATGAGATCGCGAAAAAGGGTTCCCGTCTCGAGGGTTTCGGGACACGATATAAATATATGCCAAAGGGGGGCATCAGACGAGGCTCGGGGGGCGCAGGCGCCCCCCCTCGGCGCGGCCAGGGGGGCCGCGCCACCAGGGCGCCTGGAGCCCTGGTGGCCCCCCTCCGGTTGTGCTTCGGGTGCCTGGTAGCTTCTAGAACGCTGATTTTTTATATAATTTTTCCGGGATTTTTCTGGCAGTTCTCGTAATGGGAAAACCTGAAATACAAAAACATCCGAAAACAGAAACAGGCACTCGGGTGCACTGAGTTAATAGGTTAGTCCCAATATGATCAAAAGAGTATGGAAGTGTATAAATAACATAGCAATATCACCCAAAAGAGGCATGGAGCAAGCAGAAATTATAGATACGTTTTGGACGTATCAACATCCCCAAGCTTAATTCCTGCTCGTCCTCGAGTAGGTAAATGATAACAAGAATAATTTCTGTGGTGACATGTTATTAACCATATAGGACTTTTTCATAGTCACATGACAAAATCTTACTGAGACAATGAATCAATTGTAATTAAGTTGCCTCATGAGAAAATCACAAAGAACTGAAAGTTTTACAATATGATACTGAAACATCAAAGAGATTTGCAATGAGCATGGTGTGCAAATATGATAAAGTGATATCTCGCTTGCCCCCTTTAGTGAAGCAAAACATAAATGCAGGGGCACCTCCAAGGTTTAAGTGAGGACTAGATACAATGATTTCAGAATAAACGATATCACAATCATGCAAAAGACAATGCTACTTTGGGACAATGCACATTACACTCAGAATGACAATCATGCTCTCAGTAGTTGGTGCTTTTAAAAGAAGGTGGAGACTCTCGAACCGTGGCTTTTGTTGGCAAGGTTGAAAACCCGTAGTCGGAAACAAAGACAAAACATGTACCAGAGCTCTTGGTTTTAAAAACAGAGGTAATAATTTTTTTTTGATTATGCATGTTTCGTCAACGAATGCTAGCAGACAACTCAATCACTTCTTGAGATGGACAAGTTTCGAGGAACGGCTCCCAAATGAGGACGATCACATCCTCTTAATCTCCTTTGTTTATCACTGCCAAAGTTTTCTGATTTCTCATGAACAAAGCGTGAAGGAGGGTTTGTTTGTTATATTATCTTTTTGAGCCGGGCGCACTCAATGCCAGTTCCTTCTCGTATTATGGGTTTGCACATTATACATGCAATCCCGGGGTGAAGCTTGGCCAACTTAAAAAGATCATGAATTAACTACTACTTCCTCATGAACTTAAAACAGAGGCACAAAATAGGAATGCCTTTTTTTCTTTGAATAATTTCGAGATGGTACATGCAAGTCTCCGTTAGGAATGGCAGGTAAATACCATGTAGGAAGGTATGGTGGACTCATATGGCATAACTGGTTTAAAAGAATTTGGATGCACAAGCAGTCAGTCCGCTTAGTACAGGTGGAGGTTAGCAAAAGACTGGGAGCGACCAACTAAGAGAGCAATGACGGTCATAATCATGCAGAGCGACAAAGCAACATTGAATCAGGCATGGAAGTTATATCGCTACTCAGAAACAAAAGATCATCAAGGCTTGACAGACTTTCTTTACAGTCTTAAATATGCGTGAGCATACGCCAAGTCAATCAAAGTAAATTCTCGAAGGAAGATATTACTAAACCATACCACATCATAGGCAAACAAATCATGTTGGTATTCCAATAACACATTGGGAACCCCCTAGCTATTTGAGACTAACCATAAGAAAACATGAACTACTAAGCGCCATTATGCACGTAGCATCTTTATCATAGACATATCAACCAATGCAACGGAAGCAAACTCTCTTAATAAGATAACCATGATAAATAAAGAGAGTTCAAGCAACCAACTAAACAGAAGCTCTTTAAAAAGATAAGCATGAAAACTAAGAGCTAAGCATGATAGTAGCTATTAAAAGACAAGGAACACACACAGCAAAGATAGACATGAAAATTCTATGTTATGTTCTATGTAGAAGTGGAGCGTGTTTCTCTCCCACATAAAGAAAGCTGAGTTCCGACTCGTTATGAAAAGCTAAAGAAAACTAAAAAGGAAAACTAAAAGCAAGACGCTCCAAGCATGGCACATAACACATGAAGTGATTAAAATATAGTGGAACGAAAGACGAACTGATAATTGTTGATGGAGAAGGGGATCCGATACTGATACATTTTGGACGTATCAGGGTACAAAGGTGATCCAGGAGTGGATCACTAGATAGTGGTCAAAATTATCCTTAGAGGAATAAGTGTTGGGGAACGTAGCAGAATTCAAAAATTTTCTACGCTTTCACCAAGATCCATCTAAGGAGACATCTAGCAACGAGCATATGAGAGTGCATCTACATACTGTTTTGTAGATCGCGAGCGGAAGCTTTCGAAGAAGCGTGGATGAAGTAGTCGTACTCTTCTCGTTCTTCGTCACCGATGTTCTAGCGCCGAACGGACGGCATCTCCGTGTTCAGCACACGTTCGGTACAGCAACGTCACCTCCTTCTTGATCCAGCAAGGGGGGAGAAGAGGTCGTCGGAGATCCAGCAGCACAACGGCGTGGTGGTGGATGCAGTGGAGAATCCTGCAGGGCTTCGCCGGCGCCCTGAGGAGGGAGTATAAGGTGTGACGGGAGGGGGAGAGGCGCCAGAGACTTGGGTGCAGCTGCCCTCTCCCCCCCCACATATATATAGGGGGCCAGGGGGTGCGCCATGCCCTGCAGATGGGATCTGCAGGGGGGGCGGCGGCCAGGGAGGCAATCTTGCCCCCCAAGGCAAGGGGGGCGTGATACGTCCAAAACGTATCTATAATTTCTTCTTGCTCCATGCCACTTTTGGGTGATATTGCTATGATATTCATACACTTCCATACACTTTTGATCATATTTGGACTAACTTACTAATCCAGTGCACCCCAGTGCCAGTTTCTGTTTTCGGCTGTTTTTGTATTTCAGGTTTTCACGTTTCGAGAACTGCCCAGAAAAATCCAGAAAAATTATATAAAAAATCAGCGATCCGGAAACAACACTGCGTCCGAAGGGCAGCCTGGGGGGGCCACAGGGGCTCCAGGCGCCCTGTGGGCGCCCCCCCCCCCCTGGGCCGCGCCGGGGGGGCGCCTGGGCCCCCCGAAGCCCGTCCGGTGCCCCCCTTTGGCATATATTTAGAGGGACCTCCGAAACCCTCAGAACAGGAACTCTTTTCGCGATCCCATCTCTGTTCCGCCGCCGCCGCCGCTTCCAAGATCGGGAGCACCAGGAGAACTCTTCCCGACACCCTGCCGGAGGGGAGGATCACCACCGGGAGCTTCTGCACCACCATGGACGCCTCCCGGATGACTCGTGAGTAGTCTCCCTTGGACCATGAGTCCATGACCAGTAGCTATGTGATGTTCTCCTCCCGTTCTTGTGCTTCACTAATTAGTCCTCGTGAGCTGCCCTACATGATCGAGGCACCTATGTAATCCTTATGTTGTTGCTATGTTGAGTTTGCTGGGATCCGATGGATTATGAGATTATGTTCAGATTGATCTTGAGTAATATATTTGATTCACCTCTTTTATATTTTAGTTCATAAGTAATTCTTGCATGTTCTCCGTTGTTACTTATTGCTTTGGCCGAGTAGTAGGTAGTGACTCCAAGAGGGAATGTTATGCTCGATTGTGGGTTCATGCCCCTCGATGACTAGCTTGAGTGACAGAAACATGAGTCTAGGGGATGTGTTGTTGCCACAAGGGGGAAAACAACGGTGCTTGTGCCCGCGGGTGCAAGGATTGTTTACTTTACGCAAAGTTCTTTTAATGCAGTTGTCTGTTGCATTGAGTTTACACTATGGGTGGGACTCGTAACTTAATACCAGCGAGATGTTCTGGATAGATATCTCAAGGTGGATGATTAGTAGTAGATATTGATGGATTTCGGTCTACTTACTTTGGCGTACCGCCCATGCTTTGAACCTCAACCTTTCTTGCAATGTAGTCAGCATTGGTTTGCGTTCGTGGTCCTGTCAATTGCCCAGCTGTAATTTGTTTACCTCACATAGCTGTTTTATCGTCTTTTGGGAGAGAGACATCACTAGTGAACATCATGAGACTCCGGTCCATATTACCATCATTGATCACATCCACTATTTACTTTTCGTTATTTACCTACTATCGCAAAAACTATCTATCACTACTATCATTGCTTTTAATCCTTTGTGAACTACAAGGCCGGAGGGATTGACAACCTCTCTGTACTCGTTGGGAGCAAAGTTATTTGTATCTGTGTGCAGGTCCACATTGGTTGCTACTAATCTGGCGCCGTAGCAATTGACACCTACTTGTTGAACCTAGGAGTCTCTGGGGAATCGATCCTTGGCATCTTTGCTAGGGGAAAACACTTCTACTTACTGCATCTTACACCTTCCACTTGAGGTAACCAACGAGGGGTTCGAGGCCCATCAAGGAGTATTTTCTGGCGCCGTTGCCGGGGACTCCACTCTTCAGGATAGGGGAGTTGCATGCTATCTTTTACCTTTGCTTTTTAGTCTTGTTAGTTTACCTTTCATTTTTGCTTTAGTTCCCTTTTATCAAAAATAACAAAAATTATTTGCCTTTTTATTAGTAGTCCTTTCTGTTTAGCCAAACATGTTAGGATTTGGTGCTTTGAGGGAATCAGAAGTCCTAGATTTCCATCAAAGGGATGGAGAAAATATGAAGAAGGCATGGGACAGAATTTCTGATGCACATAGAAGAATTATGCCTTGGATACCTATAAAAATTGTGCTTAGAAATTTTTACCATGGTCTTTTTAAATGGTGTAAACACTCCCTTTACATTATAGCTGAGGGGGACTTCCTAGAATGTGATGAAGCTAGAGCTCTTGAAATTATACATGGTCTATCTAGTTACTTTGTTTATGATCATAATTTTGATACTGTCATAGATAGACTTGCTACTATTGAAAAGAGAATGGATGCTCTAGACTTAATGAAGGTAGAGAAACCTAAACCCAATAAGAGAGACATTTTTGAAATAGACAATGATTGGGAACCTTTTGTTAGGATTAGCATCTCTAATCAAGACTTCCTTGCTTATTGTGATATTGGATCTATGGTTTCTACTATGCCAAAAATTGTTCATGATTCTTTAAAATTTAACATGGATAGATTACCATCTTATCATGAACACACTAATGGAGATATTTCTGAAATCCAGGGAAGAGTAAAAGACGTGCCAGTTAAATTCCTTAAAGGGATTGCAATGATTGATTTCTTCATCATGGAGCCAAACCAAGGAAATATAGTGCTTGGAAGGGACTTCCTCCGCGCAGTTAAAGGCTTCATTGATATAGGTAAGGGACAAATCCGCTTACGCGGGAAGGCAAAAGGTGTGTACCCCTTTCCTAGAAGGAACAAGAATGAACTTGTTGAGGAACCAGTCAAAACAATTTATAACTCTGATTATTATGATGATTATTGATTCCTCTATGCATTATGCCTAGCTTAAAGGCATAAAAGAAAGCGCTTTTGGGAGGCAGCCCACATGAATAAATTTTTTGCTTTTGTTGTGTCTTGATGTTGTTTACTGCTGTAGCATCATCATTGTATCTTTGCTTTTCATATTTGTGCCAAGTATAGCCTCCGATTGCTAGAAAGTTCAAAAGTTGTGAGGTGCTGTCCAGGAAACAGATTCTGTCCTTGGATAGAAAAATTCGTATAAAATCACCAGATCACCTTTTTGGTCTGAATATTTTCGACAGCGTTCTCTATATAATTGTCTTTCGTGCGTCAGTTCTGAGTTTTTTTATTTGAGTTGCAGAAGTATCCCGAACAGATCAATTACTGCCTGATGTTCTGCTTTTCACAGATTCTGTCCTGTTTTGCCTTACCTTCACTTTGCAAATTAAGAACTTGCTTTTTCTTTGCAAAAACCTTTTGGCAATCTTGAGAAACAGTAGAACTTCAAGAATATCCTTATTTCCAGCAAGGTATAATTATTTTATTAAGGGTACTAACCTCGCTAATCAGATTATGATGAGTTGTGTATGAAGGGAGTTTTCAAGTGTGCGAGGGAAGATGATAAAAAGATTCAGGAGTGTCAAGCGATTAAGCTTGGGGATGCCCCCGTGCACCCCCAAGAAATATTCAAGGAGACTCAAGCTTCTAAGCTTGGGGATGCCCCCGTGCATCCCCTTCTCCATCAACATTATCAGTTCGTCTTTCGTTTCGCTATATTTTTATCACTTCATGTGTTATGTGCTATGCTTGGGGCGTCTTGCTTTTAGTTTTCTTTTTAGTTTTTCATAATGAGTCGGAACTCAGCATTCCTTTATGTGGGAGAGAAACACGCTCCACTTCTACCTAGAACATTACATAGAACTTTCATGTCTATCTATGCTGTGTGTGTTCTTTGTCTTTTAATAGCTACTATCATACTCTGCTCTTAGTATTCATGCTTATCTTTTCAAGAGCTTTTATTTTGTTGGTTGCTTGAACTCTCTTTAATTACCATGCTCACCTTATTAAGAGAGTTTGCTTCCGTTGCATGGGTTAATGTGTCTATGATAAAGATGCTACTTTCATGATGGTGCTTAGTAGTTCAGGTTTTCTTATGGTTAATCTCAAATAGCTGGGGGGTTCCCAATGTGTTATTGGAGTACCAACTTGGTTTGTTTGCCTATGATATGGTATGGTTTAGTAATATCTTCCTTCGAGAATTTATTTTGATTGACTTGGCGTATGCTCACGCATATTTAAGACTGTAAAGAAAGTCTGTCAAGCCTTGGTGATCTTTTATTTCTAAGTAGCGATATAACTACCATGCCTGATTCAATATTGCTTTGTCGCTCTGCATGATTATGACCGTCATTGCTCTCTTAGTTGGTCGCTCCCAGTCTTTTGCTAACCTCCACCTGCACTAAGCAAACTAACCATGCAATACATAGCTCATGGGAAAGTAGCCTAAAAACTATTGTGGTAAAGAATATGTTGCTTATGTATCTTATTTCTTATAAGTTGCTTGCTGAGCGGTAACCATGTTTCTGGGGACGCCATCAACTGTCACACTTCTGTTGAATATCATGTGAGTTGCTATGCATGTTCGTCTTTTCTGAAGTAAGGGTGATTTACCGTGGGTTGAATTAATATGCATATTGTTAGAGAAGAACATTGGGCCGCCAACCAAAGCCATGTATCATGGTGGAAGTTTTAGCTTGGACCTTAATCCTCAATCTCTCATGAGAACATGCTTATGCATTAAAGAGGAGTCCATCATCTATTTTCTATGTTGTCCCGGTATGGATGTCCTCAAGTTGAGATCTATCAAAAACGAGAAATCAAACGCGATCTATCTCCTTGGACCTTTGTACAGGTGGCATAGAGGTACCCCTTTGTGACACTTGGTTAAAACATATGTAATGCAATGATAACCCATGGGGATCCGAGCTAATTAGGACAAGGAGCGAGCACTATTAGTATTCGATGCATGAGGCTTGCAACTTATAGGATGTTTTATGCATGACACATATGAAGTACTACTACCGTTGACACAATTGCTTCCATGTTTTCAAAATAAAAAGCTCTAGCACTTAACCTTTCTTTTACCTTTATGTTGAAGCACCAACTACTGAGAGCATGATTGTCATTCTGAGTGTAATGTGCATTGTCCCAAAGTAGCATTGTCTTGTGCATGATTGTGATATCGTTTATTCTGAAATGATTGTATCTAGTCATCACTTAAACCTTGAAGGTGCCCCTGCATTTATGTTTTGCATCACTAAAGGGGGCAAGCTAGATATCACTTTATCATATTTGCGCATCATGTTCATTGCAAATCTTTTTGATGTTTCAGTTTCATGTTGTAAAACTTTCAGTCATTTGTGATTTTCTCTTGAGGCAACTTAATTACTTTAGAATCATTGTCTCAGTAAGCTTTTGTCATATGACTATGAGAAAGTCCTATATGGTTAATAGCATGTCACCACAGAAATTATTCTTGTTATCATTTACCTACTCGAGGACGAGCAGGAATTAAGCTTGGGGATGTTGATACGTCCAAAACGTATCTATAATTTCTGCTTGCTCCATGCCACTTTTGGGTGATATTGCTATGATATTCATACACTTCCATACACTTTTGATCATATTTGGACTAACTTACTAATCCAGTGCACCCCAGTGCCAGTTTCTGTTTTCTGCTGTTTTTGTATTTCAGGTTTTCATGTTTCGAGAACTGCCCAGAAAAATCCAGAAAAATTATATAAAAAATCAGCGATCCGGAAACAACACTGCGTCCGAAGGGCAGCCTGGGTGGGCCACAGGGGCTCCAGGCGCCCTGTGGGCGCCCCCCCCCCCCTGGGCCGCGCCGGGGGGGCGCCTGGGCCCCCCGAAGCCCATCCGGTGCCCCCCTTTGGCATATATTTAGAGGGACCTCCGAAACCCTCAGAACAGGAACTCTTTTCGCGATCCCATCTCTGTTCTGCCGCCGCCGCCGCTTCCAAATTCGGGAGCACCAGGAGAACTCTTCCCGGCACCGTGCCGGAGGGGAGGATCACCACCGGGAGTTTCTCCACCACCATGGACGCCTCCCGGATGACTCGTGAGTAGTCTCCCTTGGACCATGAGTCCATGACCAGTAGCTATGTGATGTTCTCCTCCCGTTCTTGTGCTTCACTAATTAGTCCTCGTGAGCTGCCCTACATGATCGAGGCACCTATGTAATCCTTATGTTGTTGCTATGTTGAGTTTGCTGGGATCCGATGGATTATGAGATTATGTTCAGATTGATCTTGAGTAATATATTTGATTCACCTCTTTTATATTTTAGTTCATAAGTAATTCTTGCATGTTCTCCGTTGTTACTTATTGCTTTAGCCGAGTAGTAGGTAGTGAAGGAAATATGCCCTAGAGGCAATAATAAAGATGTTATTTGTATTTCCTTATATCATGATAAATGTCTTTTATTCATGCTAGAATTGTATTAACCGGAAACTTAGTACATGTGTGGATACATAGACAAAACAGTATGTCCCTAGTATGCCTCTACTAGACTATCTCATTGATCAAAGATGGTTATGTTTCCTAGCCATAGACATGAGTTGTCATTTGATCAACGGGATCACATCATTAGGAGAATGATGTGATGGACAAGACCCATCCGTTAGCATAGCACTATGATCGTTTAGTTTTACTGCTATTGCTTTCTTCATGACTTATACATGTTCCTATGACTATGAGATTATGCAACTCCCGAATACCGTAGGAACACCTTGTGTGCTATCAAACGTCACAACGTAACTGGGTGATCATAAAGATGCTCTACAGGTGTCTCCGAAAGTATTTGTGGTGTTGGCATAGATCAAGATTAGGATTTGTCACTCCGAGTGTCGGAGAGGTATCTCTGGGCCCTCTCGGTAACACACATCACAATAAGCCTTGCAAGCAAAAGACTAATGAGTTAGTCACGAGATGATGTGTTACGGAATGAGTAAAGAGACTTGCCAGTAACGAGATTGAACTAGGTATAGAGATACCGACGATCGAATCTCGGGCAAGTAACATACCGATGACAAAAGGAACAACATATGTTGTTATGCGGTTTTGACCGATAAAAGATCTTCGTAGAATATGTAGGAGCCAATATGAACATCCAGGTTCCGCTATTGGTTATTGACCGGAGATGAGTCTCGGTCATGTCTACATAGTTCTCGAACCCGTAGGGTCCGCACGCTTAACGTTTGATGACGATCTGTATTATGCGTTTATGAGTTTTGATGTACCGAAGGTAGTTCGGAGTCCCGGATGAGATCACGGACATGACGAGGAGTCTCGGAATGTCCGAAACATAAAGATTGATATATTGGACGACTATATTCGGACACCGGAAGTGTTCCGGAAAAGTTTCGGATTTAACGGGATTGCCGGAGGGGGTTACCGGAACCCCCTACGAGGGGGGATGGTCCATAGTGGGCCTTAAGGGAAAGAGAGAGGCAGCCCATAGGGCTGGCCGGTGCCCCACCTAGGGTTCCTAGTTGGACTAGGATTGGGGGGGCGCCACCTCTCCCTTTTTCCTTTCCCTCTCTTCCTTCTTTTGGTGATTCCTACTAGGAATAGGATTGCAATCCTATTCCTAGTAGGATTGCACCCCTAGCCGCACCAGAGAAGGGCCGGCCGGCCTCCCCCCTTGCTCCTTTATATACGGGGGCAGGGGGCACCCAAAGACACACAAGTTGAATTGTTCCAGCCGTGTGCGGTGCCCCCCTCCACAGAAACACACCTCGGTCATACCGTCACGGTGCTTAGGCAAAGCCCTGCGCCAGTGAATACATCATATCCGTCACCACGCCGTCGTGCTGACGAAACTCTCCCGTGAAGCTCAACTGGATCAAGAGCTCGTGGGACGTCATCAAGCTGAACGTGTGCTGAACGCGGAGGTGCCGTACGTTCGGTGCTTGATCGGTTGAATCGTGAAGAAGTTCGACTACATCAACCGCGTCACTTGACGCTTCCGCTCCCGGTCTACGAGGGTATGTAGACACACTCTTCCCTCTCGTTGCTATGCATCTGGTAGATAGATCTTGCATGATCGTAGGAAAATTTTAAAATACTACGTTCCCCAACAGTGGCATCATGAGCCAGGTCTATGCGTAGATGATATGCACGAGTAGAACACAATGAGTTGTGGGCGATATTAGTCATACTGCTTACCAGCATGTCATACTTTGCTTCGGCGGTATTGTGAGATGAAGCGGCCCGGACCGACATTACGCGTACGCTTACGCGAGACTGGTTTCACCGTTACGAGCACTCGTTGCTTAAAGGTGACTGGCGGGTGTCTGTCTCTCTCACTTTAGCTGAATCAAGTGTGGATACGCCCGGTCCTTGTGAAGGTTAAAACAGCACATACTTGACGAAACATCGTTGTGGTTTTGTATGCGTAGGTAAGAACGGTTCTTGCTAAGCCCGTAGCAGCCACGTAAAACATGCAACAACAAAGTAGAGGACGTCTAACTTGTTTTTGCAGGGCATGTTGTGATGTGATATGGTCAAGACATGATGAGTTATACGGTTTTGTATGAGATGATCATGTTTTGTAAAGTTATCGGCAACTGGCAGGAGCCATATGGTTGTCGCTTTATTGTATAAAATGCAATCGCCATGTAATTGCTTTACTTTATCACTAAGTGGTAGCGATAGTCGTAGAAGCAATAGTTGGCGAGACGACAACGATGCTACGATGGAGATCAAGGTGTCGCGCCGGTGACGAAGGTGATCATGACGGTGCTTTGAAGATGGAGATCAAAAGCACAAGATGATGATGGCCATATCATGTCACATATTTTGATTGCATGTGATGTTTATCTTATTATGCTTCTTATTTTGCTTAGTTCGACGGTAGCATTATAAGATGATCCCTTACTAAATTTCAAGGTATAAGTGTTCTCCCTGAGTATGCACCGTTGCGAAAGTTCGTCGTGCCGAGACACCACGTGATGATCGGGTGTGATAAGCTCTACGTTCAAATACAACGGGTGCAAGCCAGTTTTGCACACGCAGAATACTCGGGTTAAACTTGACGAGCCTAGCATATGCAGATATGGCCTCGGAACACTGGAGACCGAAAGGTCGAGCGTGAATCATATAGTAGATATGATCAACATAAGATGTTCACCATTGAAACTACTCCATCTCACGTGATGATCGGACATGGTTTAGTTGATTTGGATCACGTGATCATTTAGATGACCGGAGGGATGTCTATCTAAGTGGGAGTTCTTAAGTAATATGATTAAATTGAACTTTAATTTATCATGAAGTTAGTCCTGGTAGTATTAGCATATCTATGTTGTAGATCAATAGCTCGCGATGTTGCTCCCCGTTTATTTTTCATATGTTCCTAGAGAAAACCAAGTTGAAAGATGTTAGTAGCAATGATGCGGAATTGTTCCGTGATCTGAGGATTATCCTCATTGATGCACAGAAGAATTATGTCCTTGATGCACCGCTAGGTGACAGACCTATTGCAGGAGCAGATGTAGACGTTATGAACGTTTTGACAAAAGCTCGATATGATGACTACTTGATAGTTTAGTGCACCATGCTTTACGGCTTATAACCGGGACTTCAAAAACGTTTTGAAACGCCACGGAGCATATGAGATGTTCCAAGAGTTGAAATTAGTATTTCATACTCATGCCCGTGTCGAGAGGTATAAGACCTCTGACAGTACTTTGCCTACAAGATGGAGGAGAATAGCTCAACCAGTGAGCATGTGCTCAGATTGTCTGGGTAGTACAATTGCTTGAATCTAGTGGGAGTTAATCTTCCAGATAAGATAGTAATTGACAAAGTTCTCTAGACACTATCACCAAGTTAGTAGAACTTCGTGATGAACTATAATATGCAAGGGATGACGAAAGTAATTCCCGAGCTCTTCACGATGCTGAAATCGGTGAAGGTAGAAATCAAGAAAGAGCATCAAGTGTTGATGGTTAACCAGACCACTTGTTTCAAGTAAAGGGCAAAGGGATAGAAGGGGAACTTCAAGAAGAATGACAAGCAAGTTGTCACTCCCGTGAAGAAACCCAAAGCTAAACTCAAGCCTGAAACAAGTGCTTCTACTGCAAAGGAAATGGTCACTAGAAGTGGAACTGCCCTAGATATTTGGCGGATAAGAAGGAT
Organism: Secale cereale; assembly: GCA_902687465.1. Taxonomy (NCBI): domain Eukaryota; kingdom Viridiplantae; phylum Streptophyta; class Magnoliopsida; order Poales; family Poaceae; genus Secale; species Secale cereale. The sequence goes on from LR738712.1 coordinate 767,840,292, forward strand.
GGCAAAGTGAACAAAGGTATATTTGATATACAGATTATTGATGTGTATTTTACTAGTGTTCATAGCAACCCCTCGGTATTTGATATTGGTTCAGTTGCTAAAGAGTAGTAACTCGAAATGGGAGTTGCATAATGAACAGAAACTAGTTAAAGGATGAAGTGACGATGTGTATTGGAAGTAGTTCCAAGATTGATATGATCATCATCGCACACTCCCTATACTTTCGGGATTAGTGTTGAACCAAAATAAGTGTTATTTGGTGTTGAGCATGAATATGATTTGATCATGTTTATTGCAATACGGTTATTCATGTAAGTTAGAGAATAATTGTTGTTCTGTTTACATGAATAAAACCTTCTATGGTCATACACCCAATGAAAATGGTTTGTTGGATCTCGATCGTGGTGATACACATATTCATAATATTGAAGCCAAAAGATGCAAGGTTAATAATGATAGTGCAACTTATTTGTGGCACTGCCGTTTAGGTCATATTGGTGTAAAGCGCATGAAGAAACTCCATAGTGATGGACTTTTGGAATCACTTGATTATGAATCACTTGGTGCTTGCGAACCATGCCTCATGGGCAAGATGACTAAAACTCCGTTCTCCGGAACTGTGGAGCGAGCAACAGATTTGTTGGAGATCATACATACAGATGTATGTGGACCAATGAGTGTTGAAGCTCGCGGCGGGTATCGTTATTTTCTGACCTTCACTGATGATTTGAGCAGATATGGGTATATCTACTTAATGAAGCACAAGTCTGAAACATTTGAAAAGTTCAAAGAATTTCAGAGTGAAGTGGAGAATCATCGTAATAAGAAAATAAGAGTCTCTACGATATGATCGTAGAGGTAAAATATTTGAGTTAGCGAGTTTGGCCTTCAGTAAAAACAATGTGAAATAGTTTCACTACTCACGCCATCTGGAACACCATAGTGTAATGGTGTGTCCGAACATCATAACCGTACTTTATTAGATATGGTGCAATCGATGATGTCTCTTACCGATCTACTACTATCGCTTTTGGGGTTATGCATTAGAGACAGCTACATTCACGTTAAATAGGGCACCATCTAAATCCGTTGATACGACACCTTATGAACTATGGTTTGGCAAGAAACCAAAGTTGTCGTTTCTTAAAGTTTGGGGCTGCGATGCTTATGTGAAAAAGCTTCAACCTGATAAGCTCGAACCCAAGTCGGAGAATTGTGTCTTCATAGGATACCCAAAAGAGACTGTTGGGTACACCTTCTATCACAGATCCGAAGGCAAGATATTCGTTGCTTAGAATGGATCCTTTCTAGAGAAGGAGTTTCTCTCGAATGAAGTGAGTGGGAGGAAAGTAGAACTTGATGAGGTAATTGTACCTTCTCCCGAATTGGAAAGTAGTACATCACAGAAAATTGTTCCTGTGATTCCTACATCGATCAGTGAGGAAGTTAATGATGATGATCATGAAACTTCGGATCAAGTTTCTGCTGAACGTCGTAGATCAACCAGAGTACGTTCCGCACCAGAGTGGTACGGCAACCCAGTTCTGGAAATCGTGTTACTAGACCATGATGAACCTACGAACTATGAGGAAGCGATGATGAGCCCAGATTCCGCAAAATGGCTTGAGGCCATGAAATCTGAGATGGGATCCATGTATGAGAACAAAGTGTGGACTTTGGTTGACTTGCCCGATGATCGGCAAGCCATCGAAAAATAAATGGATCTTCAAGAGGAAGACCGACGCTGACGGTAATGTTACTGTTTACAAAGCTCGACTTGTTGCGAAAGGTTTACGACAAGTTCAAGGAGTTGACTACGATGAGACTTTCTCACCCGTAGCGATGCTTAAGTCTGTCTGAATCATGTTAGCAATTGCCGCATTTTATGAAATCTGGCAAATGGATAACAAAACTACATTCTTTAATGGATTTATTAAAGAAATTGTATATGATGCAACCCGAAGGTTTTGTCAATCCTAAAGGTGCTAACAAAATGTGCAAGCTCCAGCGATCCATCTATGGACTGGTGCAAGCATCTCGGAGTTGGAATATACGCTTTGATAAGTTGATCAAAGCATATAGATTTATACAGACTTACGGTGAAGCATGTATTTACAAGAAGTGAGTGGGAGCACTACAACCTTTCTGATAAGTATATGTGAATGACATAATGTCGATCGGAAATGATGTAGAATTTTCTGGAAAGCATAAAGGAGTGTTTGAAAGGAGTTTTTCAAAGAAAGACCTTGGTGAAGCTGCTTACATATTGGGCATCAAGATCTATAAAGATAGATCAAGACGCTTGATAAGACTTTCGATAAAGTACATACCTTGATAAGATTTTGAAGTAGTTCAAAATGGATCAGTCAAAGAAGGAGTTCTTGCCTGACTTGTAAGGTGTGAAGTTGAGTAAGACTCAAAGCCAGACCACGGCAGAAAAATATAGAGAGAATGAAAGTCATTCCCTATGCCTCAGCCATAGATTCTATAAAGTATGCCATGCTGTGTACCAAACATGTTGTGTACCTTGCCATGAGTTTATCAAGGGGGTACAATAGTGATCCAGGAGTAGATCACTGTACAGCGGTCAAAATATACCTTAGTAACTGGATGACTAAGGAAATGTTTCTCGATTATGGAGGTGATAAAGAGTTCGTCGTAAAGGGTTACGCCGATGCAAGCTTTGACACTAAATCCAGATGACTCTAAGTATCAATCTGGATGCGTATTGAAAGTGGGAGCAATTAGCTAGAGTAGCTCTATGCAGAGCATTGTAGACATGGAAATTTGCAAAATACATACGGATCTGAATGTGACAGACCCGTTGACTAAACTTCTCTCACAAGCAAAACATGATCACACCTTATTACTCTTGGGTATTAATCACATAGCGATGTGAACTAGATTATTGACTCTAGTAAACCCTTTGGGTGTTGGTCACATGGCGATGTGAACTATGGGTGTTATTCACATAACGATGTGAACTATCGGTATTAAATCACATGGCGATGTGAGCTAGATTATTGACTCTAGTGCAAGTGGGAGATTGAAGGAAATATGCCCTAGAGGCAATAATAAAGATGTTATTTGTATTTCCTTATATCATGATAAATGTCTTTTATTCATGCTAGAATTGTATTAACCGGAAACTTAGTACATGTGTGGATACATAGACAAAACAGTATGTCCCTAGTATGCCTCTACTAGACTAGCTCATTGATCAAAGATGGTTATGTTTCCTAGCCATAGATATGAGTTGTCATTTGATCAACGGGATCACATCATTAGGAGAATGATGTGATGGACAAGACCCATCCGTTAGCATAGCACTATGATCGTTTAGTTTTACTGCTATTGCTTTCTTCATGACTTATACATGTTCCTATGACTATGAGATTATGCAACTCCCGAATACCGTAGGAACACCTTGTGTGCTATCAAACGTCACAACGTAACTGGGTGATCATAAAGATGCTCTACAGGTGTCTCCGAAAGTATTCGTGGTGTTGGCATAGATCAAGATTAGGATTTGTCACTCCGAGTGTCGGAGAGGTATCTCTGGGCCCTCTCGGTAACACACATCACAATAAGCCTTGCAAGCAAAAGACTAATGAGTTAGTCACGAGATGATGTGTTACGGAACGAGTAAAGAGACTTGCCGGTAACGAGATTGAACTAGGTACAGAGATACCGACGATCGAATCTCGGGCAAGTAACATATCGTTTGACAAAAGGAACAACGTATGTTGTTATGCGGTTCTGACCGATAAAAGATCTTCGTAGAATATGTAGGAGCCAATATGAACATCCAGGTTCCGCTATTGGTTATTGACCGGAGATGAGTCTCGGTCATGTCTACATAGTTCTCGAACCCGTAGGGTCCGCACGCTTAACGTTTGATGACGATCGGTATTATGAGTTTATGAGTATTGATGTACCGAAGGTAGTTCGGAGTCCCGGATGAGATCACGGACATGACGAGGAGTCTCGGAATGTCCGAGACATAAAGATTGATATATTGGACGGCTATATTCGGACACCGGAAGTATACCGGAAAAGTTTCGGATTTATCGGGAATGCCGGAGGGGGTTACCGGAACCCCCTACGAGAGGGGATGGTCCATAGTGGGCCAAAAGGGAAAGAGAGAGGCAGCCCATAGGGCTGGCCGGCGCCCCCACCTAGGGTTCCTAGTTGGACTAGGATTGGGGGGGGGCGCCACCTCTCCTATTCCTTTCCCCCTTCTTCCTTCTTTTGGTGAATCCTACTAGGAATAGGATTGCAATCCTATTCCTAGTAGGAGTCCACTCCTAGCCGCACCAGGAAGGGCCGGCCGGCCTCCCTCCCTTGCTCCTTTATATACGGGGGCAGGGGGGCACCCAAATACACACAAGTTGAATTGTTTTAGCCGTGTGCGGTGCCCCCCTCCACAGAATCACACCTCGGTCATACCGTCGCGGAGCTTAGGCGAAGCCCTGCGCCGGTGAACACATCATATCCGTCACCACGCCGTCGTGTTGACGAAACTCTCCCGTGAAGCTAAACTGGATCAAGAGCTTGTGGGACGTCATCAAGCTGAACGTGTGCTGAACGCGGAGGTGCCGTACGTTCGGTGCTTGATCGGTTGGATCGCGAAGAAGTTCGACAACATCAACCGCGTCACTTGACGCTTCCGCTCCCGGTCTACGAGGGTACGTAGACACACTCTTCCCTCTCGTTGCTATGCATCTGGTAGATAGATCTTGCGTGATCGTAGGAAAATTTTAAAATACTACGTTCCCCAACAGTCTCTCTCCCAAAAGACGATAAAACAGCTATGTGAGGTAAACAAATTACAGCTGGGCAATTGACAGGACCACGAACGCAAACCAATGCTGACTACATTGCAAGAAAGGTTGAGGTTCAAAGCATGGGCGGTACGCCAAAGTAAGTAGACCGAAATCCATCAATATCTACTACTAATCATCCACCTTGAGATATCTATCCAGAACATCTCGCTGGTATTAAGTTGCGAGTCCCACCCATAGTGTAAACTCAATGCAACAGACAACTGCATTAAAAGAACTTTGCGTAAAGTAAACAATCCTTGCACCCGCGGGCACAAGCACCGTTGTTCCCCCCCTTGTGGCAACATCACATCCCCTAGACTCATGTTTCTGTCACTCAAGCCAGTCATCGAGGGGCATGAACCCACAATCGAGCATAACGTTCCCTCTTGGAGTCACTACCTATTACTCTGCCAAAGCAATAAATAACAACGGAGAACATGCAAGAATTACTTATGAACTAAAATATAAAAGAGGTGAATCAAATATATTACTCAAGATCAATCTGAACATAATCTCATAATCCATCGGATCCCAGCAAACTCAACATAGCAACAACATAAGGATTACATAGGTGCCTCGATCATGTAGGGCAGCTCACGAGGACTAATTAGTGAAGCACAAGAACGGGAGGAGAACATCACATAGCTACTGGTCATGGACTCATGGTCCAAGGGAGACTACTCACGAGTCATCCGGGAGGCGTCCATGGTGGTGGAGAAGCTCCCGGTGGTGATCCTCCCCTCCGGCAGGGTGCCGGGAAGAGTTCTCCTGGTGCTCCCGATCTTGGAAGCGGCGGCGGCGGCGGAACAGAGATGGGATCGCGAAAAGAAGTCTTGTTCTGAGGGTTACGGGGAACCCTTTAAATATATGCCAAAGTAGGGCACCGGGGGAGCCTCGGGGGGCCCAGGCGCCCCCCCCCCCCGGCGCGGCCCAGGGGGGGCGCGCCCACAGGGCGCCTGGAGCCCCTGTGCCCCCCCCCCAGGCTGCCCTTCGGACGCAGTGTTGTTTCCGGTTCGCTGATTTTTTATATAATTTTTCTGGATTTTTCTGGGCAGTTCTCGAAACGTGAAAACCTGAAATACAAAAACAGCCGAAAACAGAAACTGGCACTGGGGTGCACTGGATTAGTAAGTTAGTCCAAATATGATCAAAAGTGTATGGAAGTGTATGAATATCATAGCAATATCACCCAAAAGTGGCATGGAGCAAGCAGAAATTATAGATACGTTTTGGACGTATCAGCGAGCCCGTCCTTCCTTTCTGGGGCAGACGCACCTGGCGGAGCCCCTGGCCTGGGGTCAACCCCATCCCTGGAGCGACTGGACGAAGCTCCGGCGCCGGTATTGGTGGAGGTGGCGGAAAGTGCTGAGGCACCGCTGGCTCCCGAAGTAGCCGAGGGGGAGGCACAGCGGCCTCCGGTCGAGGCGAGTCCGGGAAGCGCCACCTCAGGGAGCGAGGCGCTGAAGGAAATATGCCCTAGAGGTAATAATAAAGATGTTATTTGTATTTCCTTATATCATGATAAATGTCTTTTATTCATGCTAGAATTGTATTAACCGGAAACTTAGTACATGTGTGGATACATAGACAAAACAGTATGTCCCTAGTATGCCTCTACTAGACTAGCTCATTGATCAAAGATGGTTATGTTTCCTAGCCATAGACATGAGTTGTCATTTGATCAACGGGATCACATCATTAGGAGAATGATGTGATGGACAAGACCCATCCGTTAGCATAGCACTATGATCGTTTAGTTTTACTGCTATTGCTTTCTTCATGACTTATACATGTTCCTATGACTATGAGATTATGCAACTCCCGAATACCGTAGGAACACCTTGTGTGCTATCAAACGTCACAACGTAACTGGGTGATCATAAAGATGCTCTACAGGTGTCTCCGAAATTATTCGTGGTGTTGGCATAGATCAAGATTAGGATTTGTCACTCCGAGTGTCGGAGAGGTATCTCTGGGCCCTCTCGGTAACACACATCACAATAAGCCTTGCAAGCAAAAGACTAATGAGTTAGTAACGAGATGATGTGTTACGGAATGAGTAAAGAGACTTGCCAGTAACGAGATTGAACTAGGTATAGAGATACCGACGATCGAATCTCGGGCAAGTAACATACCGATGACAAAAGGAACAACGTATGTTGTTATGCGGTTTTGACCGATAAAAGATCTTCGTAGAATATGTAGGAGCCAATATGAACATCCAGGTTCCGCTATTGGTTATTGACCGGAGATGAGTCTCGGTCATGTCTACATAGTTCTCGAACTCGTAGGGTCCGCACGCTTAACGTTTGATGACGATCTGTATTATGAGTTTATGAGTTTTGATGTACCGAAGGTAGTTCGGAGTCCCGGATGAGATCACGGACATGACGAGGAGTCTTGGAATGTCCGAGACATAAAGATTGATATATTGGATGACTATATTCGGACACCGGAAGTGTTCCGGAAAAGTTTCGGATTTAACGGGATTGCCGGAGGGGGTTACCGGAACCCCCTACGAGGGGGGATGGTCCATAGTGGGCCTTAAGGGAAAGAGAGAGGCAGCCCATAGGGCTGGCCGGCGCCCCACCTAGGGTTCCTAGTTGGACTAGGATTGGGGGGGCGCCACCTCTCCCTTTTTCCTTTCCCTCTCTTCCTTCTTTTGGTGATTCCTACTAGGAATAGGATTGCAATCCTATTCCTAGTAGGATTGCACCCCTAGCCGCACCAGAGAAGGGCCGGCCGGCCTCCCCCCTTGCTCCTTTATATACGGGGGCAGGGGGGCACCCAAAGACACACAAGTTGAATTGTTCCAGCCGTGTCCGGTGCCCCCCTCCACAGAAACACACCTCGGTCATACCGTCACGGTGCTTAGGCGAAGCCCTGCGCCGGTGAATACATCATATCTGTCACCACGCCGTCGTGCTGACGAAACTCTCCCGTGAAGCTCAACTGGATCAAGAGCTCGTGGGACGTCATCAAGCTGAACGTGTGCTGAACGCGGAGGTGCCGTACGTTCGGTGCTTGATCGGTTGAATCATGAAGAAGTTCGACTACATCAACCGCGTCACTTGACGCTTCCGCTCCTGGTCTACGAGGGTACGTAGACACACTCTTCCCTCTCGTTGCTATGCATCTGGTGTAGATCTTGCGTGATCGTAGGAAAATTTTAAAATACTACGTTCCCCAACAGGTAGTGACTCCAAGAGGGAACGTTATGCTCGATTGTGGGTTCATGCCCCTCGATGACTAGCTTGAGTGACAAAAACATGAGTCTAGGGGATGTGTTGTTGCCACAAGGGGGAAAACAACGGTGCTTGTGCCCGCGGGTGCAAGGATTGTTTACTTTACGCAAAGTTCTTTTAATGCAGTTGTCTGTTGCATTGAGTTTACACTATGGGTGGGACTCGCAACTTAATACCAGCGAGATGTTCTGGATAGATATCTCAAGGTGGATGATTAGTAGTAGATATTGATGGATTTCGGTCTACTTACTTTGGCGTACCGCCCATGCTTTGAACCTCAACCTTTCTTGCAATGTAGTCAGCATTGGTTTGCGTTCGTGGTCCTGTCAATTGCCCAGCTGTAATTTGTTTACCTCACATAGCTGTTTTATCGTCTTTTGGGAGAGAGACATCACTAGTGAACATCATGAGACTCCGGTCCATATTACCATCATTGATCACATCCATTATTTACTTTTCGTTATTTACCTACTATCGCAAAAACTATCTAGCACTACTAGCATTGCTTTTAATCCTTTGTGAACTACAAGGCCGGAGGGATTGACAACCTCTATGTACTCGTTGGGAGCAAAGTTATTTGTATCTGTGTGCAGGTCCACGTTGGTTGCTACTAATCTGGCGCCGTAGCAATTGACACCTACTTGTTGAACCTAGGAGTCTCTGGGGAATCGATCCTTGGCATCTTTGCTAGGGGAAAACACTTCTACTTACTGCATCTTTCACCTTCCACTTGGGGTAACCAACGAGGGGTTCGAGGCCCATCAGGGTGCCCCCTCCCCCTAGGGTTTCAACCCTAGGCGCATGGGGAGGGGGGGCCATGTGGTGCGCCAGCCAACCAGGGGCTGGCCACTTCCCCCACGCGGCCTAGGGGCCCCACCGGGATGGGTGGCCCCACCCGGTGGACCCCCGGGACCCCTCCGGTGGTCCCGGGACACTCCCGGTGACCCCCGGAGATCACCCGATGGCCGAAACTGGACTTCCTATATATCATTCTTTACCTCCGGACCATTTCGGAACTCCTCGTGATGTCCGGGATCTCATCCGGGACTCCGAACAACTTTCCGGTTTCCACGTGCATGTATCTCTACGACCCTAGCGTTACCGAACCTTAAGTGTGTAGACCCTACGGGTTCGGGAGACACGTAGACATGACCGAGACCACTCTCCGGTCAATAACCAACAGCGGGATCTGGATACCCATGTTGGTTTCCACGTGTTCCTCGATGATCTTCATCGGATGAACCACTGTGTCAAGGATTCACTCAATCCCGTATGTTATTCCCTTTGTCCATCGGTACGGTACTTGCCCGAGATTCGATCGTCGGTATTCCCGATACCTTGTTCAATATCGTTATGGTAAGTCTCTTTACTCGTTCTGTAATCCATCATCCCGTGAATAACTCCTTAGTCACCTTGAGCTCATTTATGATGATGTCTTACCGAGTGGGCCCAGAGGTACCTCTCCGTCATACGGAGTGACAATATCCCAGTCTTGGTTCGTACCAACTCAACAGACACTTTCGGTGATACCCGATGCGTACCTTTATAGCCACTCAGTTACGTTGTGACGTTTGGCACACCCAAAGTATTCCTACGGTATCCGGGAGTTGTACAACCTCATGGTCTAAGGAATAAATACTTGACAACGAAAAGCTTATGCATTACGAACTATACGATCTCGTGCTATGCTTAGGATTGGGTCTTGTCCATCACATCATTCTCCTAATGATGTGATCCCGTTATCACTGATATCACATGTCCATGATCAGGAAACCGTGATCATCTGTTGATCAACGAGCTGGTAACTAGAGGCTTACCAGGGACTCATTGTGGTCTATATATTCACACATGTATCGCTCTTTCCGTACAATACAATTCAAGCATGAATAACAAACGATTATCATGAACAAGGAAATATAATAATAATACTTTTATTATTGCCTCTAGGGCATATTTCCAACAGTCTCCCACTTGCACTAGAGTCAATAATCTAGTTACATCGTGATGAATCGAACACCCATAGGTCACATCACCATGTGACTGATACGTCTCAAACGTATCTACTTTTCCAAACACTTTTGATATTGTTTTGACCTCATTCTTGCATGATTTGAACTAAACTAACCCGGACTGACGCTGTTTTCAGCAGAGCTGCCTGTATGGTTTTATTGTGTGCAGGAAAACGGATTTTTAGGTATCTCAGAAAATTCCACGAAAAATCACAGAAAATCCACGCACCCGAAGGAACCTGGTGCCAGAAGAGGGGCCAGAGGGGGGCCAGGGGGGCTCCAGGCGCCCTGGTGGCGCGGCCCACCCCCTGGCCGCGCCGGGAGGCCGCCTGGGTGGGCCCCACCTCCCCTGGTGCCCTACTTTGACCCATATTTTAGCTCGTGACGAGAAAATCCCAGATCAGAAGTTATTTTCCCAGTTTTCATCGCGGAGCCGCCGCCACCCTCTGTTCTTCTTCAGGAGGGCTAATCTGGAGGCTGATTTGGCCTCCGGAGAGGGGAGATCGTCGCCATCGTCATCATCATCACCACTCCATCCTCCCTCCATGACTTCTCCTTTCATGTGTGAGTAATCCCCTGCTGTAGGCAAAGGGGATGGTAGGGATTGGATGAGTTAGATCATGTAATAGTTTATCAGATCGTTGGGGGCACGTTGCCTATCATCTACTATGGTGTTTATCATCTTTGCTTCAACTTGTTATTCTTAATGCTTGTCACTTAGGGCCCGAGTGCCATGATTTCAGATCTGAACCATATGTGTTTGCATGAATATATTTGTGTTCTTGATCCTATCTATGAGTTGTTTGCACCTATTACGGTTCGGAACCGGCGATCCCAAAAGTGACAGCTTGGGACACCAAAGGGGATGGTCCGTAGTTTGAGGATTACATGTATCCATTGAGTTTATTGCTTTGTTCCGGTGCTCTTTGACAGGAGCACCTTAATCTCCATAAGTTCCTTTTGGCCCCGTTCGTAGCGGGATGGTAGGACAAAAGATGTTGTGCAAGTTCTTATTGCAAGCACGTACAACTACCTATGGGATACATGCCTAATGTTTGATATTTGCCTAGATGATCATTACTTTTCCGTGTGCCTTGCCCCAAGTTAGATTCATGATATATCTCATCCATGCAGCGCCCAACCATCCATCTCCCTAGCCTACAGTGTTTTAAATCCTGCTGGTTACTAGTTGCTACTTTTGCTATTTACTTTTGCTGTTTACTTTTACTATCACTATCATCACTATCATATCACTGTTACCACTTATCTTTTGTTGCAAGTAAGTATATTTCAGGTGCGGTTGAATTGACAACTCAACTGTCAAAGCTTATAAATACTCTTTGGCTCCCCGTGTGTCGAATCAATAAATTGGGTTATTCTTACCCGCGAAGACTATCTCGATCCCTTAAGGTTGAGGGTTATCAGTGACCAACATCCAAAGAGTTTACTAGAGTTAGTAATCTAGTTCACCTCAATATGTGATTAACACTCAGTGAGTTCTGGGTTTGATCATGTTATGCTTGTGAGAGAGGTTGTAGTCAACGGGTCTGCAACATTCATATCCCTATGTACTTCGCAAAACTTTATGTCATATCGTAGATGCTGCTACCACGTTCCACTTGGAGCTATTCCAAACTATTGCTCCATTATACGTATCCGGTATCTCCACTTAGAGTTATCCAGATAGGTGTTATGCTTGCATCGACGTAACTCTTTACGTCGAACTCTTTATCACCTCCATAACCGAGAAACATTTCCTTATTCCTCTAAGGATAATTTTGACCACTATCTACTGATCCACTCCTGGATCACCTTTGTACCCTCTTGCCAGACATGTGGCAAGGCACACATCAGGTGCGGTACTCATCATGGCATACCGTACAGAGCCTATGACGAAAGCATAGGGGACGACCTTCGTCCTTCCTCTTTCTTCTGCCGTGGTCAAGCTTTGAGTCTTACTCAACTTCACACCTTACAACTCAGGTAAGAACTCCTTCTTTGACTGATCTATTTTGAACTCCTTCAAAATCATGTCAAAGGTGTGTGTTCCCTTTTGAAAGTATCATTAGGCGTCTTGATCTATCTCTATAGATCTTGATGCCCAATTATGTAAGCAGCTTTATCCAGGTCTTCCTTTGAAAAACTCCTTTCAAACAACCCTTTATGCCTTCTAGAAATTCTACATCATTTCGGATCAACAATATGTCATTCACATATACTTATCAGAAATGTTGTAGTGCTCCCACTCACTTTATTGTAAATACAAGTTTCTAACAAACTTTGTATAAACCCAAAAACTTTGATCACTCCATTAAAGCATATATTCCGACTCCGAGATGCTTGCTCTAGTCCATGGAAGGATCGCTAGAGCTAGCATACCTTTTAGCATCCTTAGGAACGACAAAACATGTCTGATTGTATCACATACAACCTTTCCTTACGAAAACTGGTAAGGAAATTTGTTTTGACATCCATCTGCCAGATTTCATAAATGCAACTAATGCTAACTTGATTCTGACGGACTTAAGCATCGCCACGGGTGAGAATATCTCATCGTAGTCAACTCCTTGAACTTGTGAAAAACTCTTTGCCACAAGTCGAGCTTCATAGACGGTGACATTACCGTCCACGTCCATCTTAAAAATCCATTTATCTCAATGGCTTGCCAATCATCGGGCAAGTCCACCGAAGTCCATACTTTGTTTTGATACATGGATCCTATCTCGGATTTCTCGGCTTCTAACCATTTGTCGGAATACGGGCCCACCATTGCTTCTCCATAGTTCGTAGGTTCATCGTTGTCCAACAACATGACCTATAAGACAGGATCACCATACCACTCAGGAGTAGTACATATCCTTGTCAACCTACGAGGTTCGATAGCAACTTGATCCGAAGCTTCATGATCACTATCATTAGTTTTCTCTTCAATAGTCGTAGGTTCCACAGAAACATCTTTCTGTGTTGCACTACTCTCCGGTTGAAGTGAGGGTTTGACAACCTCATCAAGTTCTATCTTCCTCCCACTCAATTCTTTCGAGAGAAACTCCTTCTCGAGAAAGGACCCGTTCTTAGCGACAAACATTTTTGCCCTTGGATCTGAGATAGGAGGTATACCCAACTGTTACCTTTGGGTATCCTATGAAGATGTATTTGTCCGCTTTGGGTTCGAGCTTTTCCCAGCTGAAGCCATAAGCATCGTAGCCCCAAACATTAAGAAACGACAACTATGGTTTCTTGCCAAACCACAGTTCATACGGCGTCGTCTCAACGGACTTAGATGGTGCCCTATCTAAAGTGAATGCAGTTGTCTCTAATGCATAACCTCAAAATAACAGTGGTAGATCGGTAAGAGACATCATAGATCGCACCATATCTCATAAGGTTCGATTATGACGTCCAGACACACCATTACGCTGTGGTGTTCCAGGTGGCTTCAACTGTGAAACAATTCCACAATGTCTTAAGTGATTGCCAAACTCATTTCAGAAAATCTCCTCTTGATCAGATCGTAGGAACATGATCTTCTTGTTATGATGATTCTTAACTTCACTCTGAAATTGCTTGAACTTTTCAAACGTTTTCAGACTTTGCTTCATTAAGTAAATATACCCATATCTACTCAAATCGTCAGTGAAGATGAGGAAATAACGATATCCACCACACGCCTTAATTCTCATTGGATCACATACATCAGCATGTATGATTTCCAACAAGTCACTTGCCCATTTCATTGTACATGAACACGGGATCTCAGTCATCCTGCCCATGAGGCATGGCTCGCATATGTCAAGCAATTCAAAATCAAGTGACTCCAAACATCCATCAGCATGGAGTTTCTTCATGCATTTTATGCCAAAATGACCTAAGCGGCAGTGCCACAAGAAAGTGGTACTATCATTATTAACTCTAGATCTTTTGGCGTTAATATTATCATCATGTGTATTACTATGATCGAGATTCAACAAACCATTGGGTGCATGACCATAAAGGTATTATTCATGTAAACAGAATAACCATTATTCTCTGACTTAAATGAATAAACATATTGCAATGAACATGATCTAATCATATTCATGCTCAACGTAGACACTTGATAACATTTATCTAGGTTCAACACTAATCCCGAAGGTAGAGGGAGCGTGCGATGGTGATCTTATCATTCTTGGAAACACTTCCAACACACATCATCACCTCGCCCTTAGCTAGTCTCCGTTCAGTCCGTAGCTTTTGCTTCAAGTCACTAATAATAGCAACTGAACCGGTATCCAATACCCAGGTGCTACAAGGAGTACTAGTAAGGTACACATCAATAACACGTATATCAAATATACTTTGTTGAAGTTGCCAGCTATCATATCTACCATGTATTTGGGGTAGTTCCGCTACCATGTGACCGTTCCCCTTACAACAGAAGCACTTAGTCTCGAGGTTTGGGTTCAACCTTGGGCTCCTTCATTAGAGCGACAACTTGTTTGCCATTCATGAAGTTTCCCTTCTAGCCCTTGCCCTTTTGAAACCAGTGGTCTTGTTAAACCATCAACACTTGATGCTCCTTCTTGATTTCTACTTTTGCGGTCTTAAGAACCGCTAATAGCTCCGGGATCTTCTCCATCCTTTGCATGTCATAGTTCATCACGAAGTTCTAGTAGCTTGGTGATAGTGTCTTGAGAATTCCGTCAACCACTATCTCATCTGGAAGATTAACTCCCACTTGGTTCAAGTGATTTTAGCACCCAGACATTCTGAGCACACGCTCACTAGTTGAGCTATTCTCCTCCATCTTTTTGGCAAAAGAACTTGTCAGAGGTCTCATACCTCTCAACACGGGCATGAGCCTGAAATCCCAATTTCAGCTCTTAGAACATCTCATATGTTCTATGGCGTTCAAAACGTCATTGGAATCCCGATTCTAAGCCGTAAAGTATGGTGCACTAAACTATCAAGTAGTCATCAAGACGTGTCTGTCAGGTGTTCACAACATCCACAGACAACGTTGTAGGGGTTTGCACATCGAGCGGTGCATCAAAAACGTAAGCTTTTTGTGTAGCAGTGAGGACACTCCTCGGATACGGACCCAGTCCGCATCATTGCTTACAATATCTTTCAACTTAGTCTTTCTCAAGGATCGTATTAAACAGGGAGCTACAACGCAGTTATTGGTCTACAACATAATTTGCGAAGACAACTTAGACTATTGTTCATGACAATTAAGTTCATCTAATGAACTCCCACTCAGAATGACATCTCTCTAGTCATCTAAGTGATACATGATCCGAATCTACTAGCCCGTGTCCGATCATCACGTGAGACGGACTAGTCATCAACGGTGAACATCTTCATGTTGATCGTATCTTCTATACGACTCGTGTTCGACCTTTCGGTCTTCCGTGTTCCGAGGCCATGTTTGTACATGCTAGGCTCGTCAAGTGAACCCTAAGTGTATTGCGTGTGTAAATCTGGCTTACACCCGTTGTATGCGAACGTTAGAACCTATCACACCCGATCATCACGTGGTGCTTCGGAACAACGAACTTTAGCAACGGTGCACAGTTAGGGGGAACACAATTCTTGAAATTTTAGTGAGAGATCATCTTATTTACTATCGTCGTTCTAAGTAAACAAGATGCATAAACATGATAAACATCACATGCAATCAATTAAAGTGACATGATATGGCCAATATCATCTTGCTCCTTGGATCTTCATCTTCGGGGCACTATGATCATCTTGTCACCGGCTCGACACCATGATCTCCATCATCATGATCTTCATCATCGTGTCTTGAAGAAGTCGTCACGCCAACTATTACTTATACTACTATGGCTAACGTTTAGCAATAAAGTAAAGTAATTACATGGCGTTTATTCAGTGACACGCAGGTCATACAATAATTAAGACAACTCCTATGGCTCCTGCCGGTTGTCAAGTTCATCGACATGCAAGTCGTGATTCCCTATTACAAGAACATGATCAATCTCATACATCACATATATCATTCATCACATCTTCTTTGGCCATACCACGTCACATAGCACATGCTGCAAAAACAAGTTAGACGTCCTCTAATTGTTGTTGCAAGTTTTTACGTGGCTTCTATAGGTTTTCTAGCAAGAACGTTTCTTACCTACGCCAAAACCACAACGTGATTTGTCAATTTCTATTTACCCTTCATAAGGACCCTGTTCATCGAATCCGATCTGACTAAAGTAGGAGAGACAGACACCAGCCAGCCACCTTATGCATCTAGTGCATGTCTGTCGGTGGAACCAGTCTCACGTAAGCGTACGTGTAAAGTCGGTCCGGGCCGCTTCATCCCACAATACCGCCGAATCAAGACTAGACTAGTAACGGCAAGAAAATTGAGCAAACTCAAACGCCCACAACTGCTTTGTGTTCTACTCGTGCAAGATGCTACGCATAAGACCTAGCTCAGTTGCCACTGTTGGGGAACGTAGCAGAATTCAAAAAATTTCTACGCTTTCACCAAGATCCATCTAAGGAGACATCTAGCAACGAGCATATGAGAGTGCATCTACATACCGTTTTGTAGATCGCGAGCGGAAGCTTTCGAAGAAGCGTGGATGAAGTAGTCGTACTCTTCTCGTTCTTCGTCACCGATGATCTAGCGCCGAACGGACGGCACCTCCGTGTTCGGCACACGTCCGGTACAGCAACGTCACCTCCTTCTTGATCCAGCAAGGGGGGAGGAGAGGTCGTCGGAGATCCAGCAGCACAACGGCGTGGTGGTAGATGCAGTGGAGAATCCTGCAGGGCTTCGCCGGCGCCCTGCGAAGGGAGTATAAGGTGTGACGGGAGGGGGAGAGGCGCCAGAGACTTGGGTGCGGCTGCCCTCTCCCCCCCCCCCCACATATATATAGGGGGCCAGGGGGGTGCGCCATACCCTGCAGATGGGATCTGCAGGGGGGGCTGAGGCCAGGGAGGCAATCTTGCCCCCCAAGGCAAGGGGGGGCGCCCCCTCCCCCTAGGGTTTCAACCCTAGGCGCATGGGGAGGGGGGCCCATGTGGTGCGCCAGCCCACCAGGGGCTGGCCACTTCCCCCACGCGGCCTAGGGGGTCCACCCGGTGGACCCCCGGGACCCCTCCGGTGGTCCCGGGACACTCCCGGTGACCCCCGGAGATCACCCGATGGCCGAAACTGGACTTCCTATATATCATTCTTTACCTCCGGACCATTCCGGAACTCCTCGTGATGTCCGGGATCTCATCCGGGACTCCGAACAACTTTCGGGTTTCCACGTGCATGTATCTCTACGACCCTAGTGTTACCGAACCTTAAGTGTGTAGACCCTACAGGTTCGGGAGACACGTAGACATGACCGAGACCACTCTCCGGTCAATAACCAACAGCGGGATCTGGATACCCATGTTGGTTCCCACGTGTTCCTCGATGATCTTCATCGGATGAACCACCGTGTCAAGGATTCACTCAATCCCGTATGTTATTCCCTTTGTCCATCGGTACGGTACTTGCCCGAGATTCGATCGTCGGTATTCCCGATACCTTGTTCAATCTCGTTATGGCAAGTCTCTTTACTCGTTCCGTAATCCATCATCCCGTGACTAACTCCTTAATCACCTTGAGCTCATTTATGATGATGTCTTACTGAGTGGGCCCAGAGGTACCTCTCCGTCATACGGAGTGACAATATCCCAATCTTGGTTCGTACCAACTCAACAGACACTTCCGGTGATACCCGATGCGTACCTTTATAGCCACCCAGTTATGTTGTGACGTTTGGCACACCCAAAGTATTCCTACGGTATCCGGGAGTTGTACAACCTCATGGTCTAAGGAATAAATACTTGACACCAAAAAGCTTATGCATTACGAACTATACGATCTTGTGCTATGCTTAGGATTGGGTCTTGTCCATCACATCATTCTCCTAATGATGTGATCCCGTTATCACTGACATCACATGTCCATGATCAGGAAACCGTGATCATCTGTTGATCAACGAGCTGGTAACTAGAGGCTTACCAGGGACTCATTGTGGTCTATATATTCACACATGTATCGCTGTTTCGGTACAATACAATTCAAGCATGAATAACAGACGATTATCATGAACAAGGAAATATAATAATAATACTTTTATTATTGCCTCTAGGGCATATTTCCAACAATAAGGAAATGTTTCTCGGTTATGGAGGTGATAAAGAGTTCGGCGTAAAGAGTTACGTCGATGCAAGCTTAACACCTATCCGGATAACTCTAGGTAGAGATACCGGATA
This sequence comes from Secale cereale, assembly GCA_902687465.1. Classification (NCBI taxonomy): domain Eukaryota; kingdom Viridiplantae; phylum Streptophyta; class Magnoliopsida; order Poales; family Poaceae; genus Secale; species Secale cereale. The sequence goes on from LR738712.1 coordinate 767,858,631, forward strand.
CGTATAATGGAGCAACAGTTTGGAATAGCTCCAAGTGGAACGTGGTAGCGGCATCTACGATATGACATAAAGTTTTGCGAAGAACTTAGGGATCTGAATGTTGCAGACCCGTTGACTACAACCTCTCTCACAAGCATAACATGATCAAACCCAGAACTCATTGAGTGTTAATCACATATTGATGTGAACTAGATTACTGACTCTAGTAAACTCTTTGGATGTTAGTCACATGGCGATGTGACCTGTAAGTGTTAATCACATGGCGATGTGAACTAGATTATTGACTCTAGTGCAAGTGGGAGACTGTTGGAAATATGCCCTAGAGGCAATAATAAATTGGTTATTATTATATTTCCTTGTTCATTATAATCGTTTATTATCCATGCTAGAATTGTATTGATAGGAAACTCAGATACATGTGTGGATACATAGACAAACACCATGTCCCTAGTGAGCCTCTAGATGACTAGCTCGTTGATCAATAGATGGTTACGGTTTCCTGACCATGGACATTGGATGTCGTTGATAACGGGATCACATCATTAGGAGAATGATGTGATGGACTGCTAGGTGGCTTCTCACCCCTCGTTGGTTACCCCAAGTGTAAGGTTTTGAGATGCAGTGTAGCAGAAGATTTCCCTTAGCAATACCAAGGATCGATTTCCCTGAGACTCCCAGTTTCAACAAGAAGGTGTCAACTGCTAACGGCGCCAGATATTAGCAATCAACGTGGACCTGCACACAGATACAAATAACTTTGCTCCCAACGAGTACAGAGAGGTTGTCAATCCCTCCGGCCTTGTAGTTTACAAAGGATCAAACGCAAGTGATAATAGTGATAGGTATATTTGCAATAGTAAATAAAATGCAGAAAAGTAGATAGCGGATGTGATCAATGATGGTAATATGGACCGGAGTCTCATGATGTTCACTAGTGATGTCTCTCTCCCAAAAGATGATAAAACAGCTATGTGAGGTAAACGAATTACAGTTGGGCAATTGACAGAATTATGTGCGCAAACCAATGCTAACTATGTTGCAAGAAAGGTTGAGGCTCAAAGCATGGGTGGTACGCCGAGGTAAGTAGACCGAAATCCATCTGCATCTACTACTAATCATTCACCTTGAGATATCTATCCAGAACATCTCGCTGGTATTAAGTTGCGAGTCCCACCCATAGTGTAAACTCAAAGCAACAGACAACTGCATTAAAAGAACTTTGCGTAAAGTAAACAATCCTTGCACCCGCGGGCACAAGCACCGTTGTTTTCCCCCTTGTGGCAACAGCACATCCCCTAGACTCATGTTTCTGTCACTCAAGCTAGTCATCGAGGGGCATGAACCCACAATCAAGCATAACGTTCCCTCTTGGAGTCACTACCTACTACTTGGCCAAAGCAATAAATAACAACGGAGAACATGCAAGAATTACTTACGAACATAAATATAAAAGAGGTGAATCAAATATATTACTCAAACACAATCTGAACATAATCTCATAATCCATCGGATCCCAGCAAACTCATCATAGCAACAGCATAAAGATTACATATGTGCCTCGATCATGTAGGGCAGCTCACGAGGACTAATTAGTGAAGCACAAGAACGGGAGGAGAACATCACATAGCTACTGGTCATGGACTCATGGTCCAAGGGAGACTACTCACAACTCATCTGGGAGGCGTCCATGGTGGTGGAGAAGCTCCCGGTGGTGATCCTACCCTCCAGCAGGGTGCCGGGAAGAGTTCTCCTGGTGCTCCGATCTTGGAAGCGGCGGCGGCGGCGGAACAGAGATGAGATCGCGAAAAAGAGTTCCCGTCTCGAGGGTTTCGGGAGAAGCTTTAAATATATGCCAAAGGGGGGCATCAGCGGAGCCTCGGGGGGCCCAGGCGCCCCCCCCCCCGGCGCGGCCCAGGGGGGCGCGCCGCCAGGGCGCCTGGATCCCTGGTGCCCCCCCCGGCTGTACTTCGGGCGCACGGTAGCTTCTGGAACGCTGATTTTTGATACGTCCAAAACGTATCTATAATTTCTGCTTGCTCCATGCCACTTTTGGGTGATATTGCTATGATATTTATACACTTCCATACACTTTTGATCATATTTGGACTAACCTACTAATCCAGTGCACCCCGGTGCCAGTTTCTGTTTTCGGCTGTTTTTGTATTTCAGGTTTTCACGTTACGAGAACTGCCAGGAAAAATCCAGAAAAATTATATAAAAAATCAGCGTTCAGAACCTACCTTGCGCCCGAAGGACAGCCGGGGGGGCACCAGGGCTCCAGGCGCCCTGGCGGCGCGCCCCCCCTGGGCCGCGCCGGGGGGGCGCCTGGGCCCCCCGAGCCCCGTCTGGTGCCCCCCTTTGGCATATATTTAGAGCGTCCTTCGAAACCCTCGGGACGGGAACTCTTTTTCGCGATCTCATCTCTGTTCCGCCGCCGCCGCCGCTTCCAAGATCGGGAGCACCAGGAGAACTCTTCCCGGCACCCTGCTGGAGGGGAGGATCACCATCGGGAGCTTCTCCACCACCATGGACGCCTCCTGGATGAGTTGTGAGTAGTCTCCCTTGGACCATGAGTCCATGACCAGTAGCTATGTGATGTTCTCCTCCCGTTCTTGTGCTTCACTAATTAGTCCTCGTGAGCTGCCCTACATGATCGAGGCACATATGTAATCCTTATGCTGTTGCTATGATGAGTTTGCTGGGATCCGATGGATTATGAGATTATGTTCAGATTGTGATTGAGTAATATATTTGATCTACCTCTTTTATATTTATGTTCATAAGTAATTCTTGCATGTTCTCCGTTGTTATTTATTGCTTTGGCCGAGTAATAGGTAGTGACTCCAAGAGGGAACGTTATGCTCAATTGTGGGTTCATGCCCCTCGATGACTAGCTTGAGTGACAGAAACATGAGTCTAGGGGATGTGATGTTGCCACAAGGGGGAAAACAACGGTGCTTGTGCCCGCGGGTGCAAGGATTGTTTACTTTACGCAAAGTTCTTTTAATGTAGTTGTCTGTTGCATTGAGTTTACACTATGGGTGGGGCTCGCAACTTAATACCAGCAAGATGTTCTGGATAGATATCTCAAGGTGGATGATTAGTAGTAGATATTGATGGATTTCAGTCTACTTACTTTGGCGTACCGCCCATGCTTTGAACCTCAACCTTTCTTGCAATGTAGTCAGCATTGGTTTGCGTTCGTGGTCCTGTCAATTCCCAGGTGTAATTCGTTTACCTCACATAGCTGTTTTATCGTCTTTTGGGAGAGAGACATCACTAGTGAACATCATGAGACTCCGGTCCATATTACCATCATTGATCACATCCGCTATTTACTTTTCGCTATTATTTACTATTGCAAACATTATCTATCACTACTATCATTTGCGTTTAATCCTTTGTGAACTACAAGGCCGGAGGGATTGACAACCTCTCTGTACTCGTTGGGAGCAAAGTTATTTGTATCTGTGTGCAGGTCCACGTTGATTGCTAATATCTGGCGCCGTTAGCAGTTGACACCTACTTGTTGAACCTAGGAGTCTCTGGGGATTCGATCCTTGGCATCTTTGCTAAGGGAAAAACTTCCACAACACTGCATCTCACACCTTCCACTTGGGGTAACCAACGAGGGGTTAGAGGCCCATCAATTTTTTATATAATTTTTCTGGATTTTTCCTGGCAGTTCTCGTAATGTGAAAACCTGAAATACAAAAACAGCCGAAAACAGAAACTGGCACTGGGGTGCACTGAGTTAATAGGTTAGTCCAAATATGATCAAAAGTGTATGGAAGTGTATAAATAACATAGCAATATCACCCAAAAGAGGCATGGAGCAAGCAGAAATTATAGATACGTTTTGGACGTATCAACATCCCCAAGCTTTATTCCTGCTCGTCCTCGAGTAGGTAAATGATAACAAGAATAATTTCTGTGGTGACATGCTATTAACCATATAGGACTTTTCATAGTCATATGACAAAAGCTTACTGAGACAATGAATCTGTAGTAATTAAGTTGCCTCATGAGAAAATCACAAAGGACTGAAAGTTTTACAATATGATATTGAAACATCAAAAAGATTTGTAATGAACATGGTGTGCAAATATGATAAAGTGATATCTCGCTTGCCCCCTTTAGTGAAGCAAAACATAAATGCAGGGGCACTTCCAAGGTTTAAGTGATGACTAGATACAATGATTTCAGAATAAACGATATCACAATCATGCAAAAGACAATGCTACTTTGGGACAATGCACATTACACTCAGAATGACAATCATGCTCTCAGTAGTTGGTGCTTTAAAAGAAGGTGGAGACTCTCGAACCGTGGCTTTTGTTGGCAAGGTTGAAAACCCATAATCGGAAACAAAGACAAAACATGTACCAGAGCTCTTGGTTTTAAAACAGAGATAATAATAAAAAAAAATTAGATCATGCATGTTTTGTCAACGAATGCTAGCAGACAACTCAATCACTTCTTGAGATGGACAAGATCGAGGAACGGCTCCCGAATGAGGACGATCACATCCTCTTAATCTCCTTTGTTTATCACGGCCAAAGTTTTCTGATTTCTCATGAACAAAGCGTGAAGGAGGGTTTGTTTGTTATATTAATTTTGAGCCGGGCGCACTCAATGCCAGTTCCTTCTCGTATTATGGGTTTGCACATTATACATGCAATCCCGGGGTGAAGCTTGTCCAACTTAAGAAAATCATGAATTAACCACTACTTCCTCATGAACTTACAACAGAGGCACAAAATAGTAATGCTTTTTCTTTTTGAATAATTTCGAGATGGTACATGCAAGTCTCCGTTAGGAATGGCAGGTAAATACCATGTAGGAAGGTATGGTGGACTCATATGGCATAACTGGTTTAAACGAATGTGGATGCACAAGCAGTCAGTCCGCTTAGTACAGGTGGAGGTTAGCAAAAGACTGGGAGCGACCAACTAAGAGAGCAATGACGGTCATAATCATGCAGAGCGACAAAGCAACATTGAATCAGGCATGGAAGTTATATCGCTACTCAGAAACAAAAGATCATCAAGGCTTGACAGACTTTCTTTACAGTCTTAAATATGCGTGAGCATACGCCAAGTCAATCAAAATAAATTCTTTGAAGGAAGATATTACTAAACCATACCACATCATAGGCAAACAAACCATGTTGGTACTCCAATAACACATTGGGAACCCCCCAGCTATTTGGGACTAACCATAAGAAAACCTGAACTACTAAGCGCCATTATGCACGTGGCATCTTTATCATAGACATATCAACCAATGCAACGGAAGCAAACTCTCTTAAGAAGATAAGCATGATAACTAAAGAGAGTTCAAGCAACCAACTAAACGAAAGCTCTTTAAAAAGATAAGCATGAAAACTAAGAGCTAAGCATGATAGTAGCTATTAAAAGACAAAGAACACACACAGGAAAGATAGACATGAAAATTCTATGTTATATTCTAGGTAGAAGTGGAGCGTGTTTCTCTCCCACATAAAGAAAGCTGAGTTCCGACTCGTAATGAAAAGCTAAAGAAAATTAAAAACAAGACGCTCCAAGCATAGCACATAACACATGAAGTGATTAAAATATAGTGGAACGAAATACGAACTGATAATGTTGATGGAGAAGGGGATGCACGGGGGCATCCCCAAGCTTAGACGCTTGAGTCTCCTTGAATATTTCTTGGGGGTGCACGGGGGCATCCCCAAGCTTGAGCGTTTGACACTCCTGAATCTTTTTATCATCTTCCCTCGCACACTTGAAAACTCCCTTCATACATAACTCATCATAATCTGATTAGCGAGGTTAGTACCCATAATAAAATAATTGTACCTTGCTGGAAGTAAGGATATTCTTGAAGTTCTACTGTTTCTCAAGATTGCCAAAAGGTTTTTGCAAAGAAAAAGCAAGCTCTAGGTTTGCAAAATGAAGGAAAGGCAAAACAGGACAGAATCTGTGAAAAACAGAACAGCAGGTAGTAAACGATTTGTTCGGGGCACTTCTGCAACTCAAATCAAAAAACTCAAAACAGACGCACGGAAGACAATTATATAGAGCATGCTGTCGAAAAAATTCAGACCAAAAAGATGATCTGGTGATTTTATACGAATTTTTCTATCCAAGGACAGAATCTGTTTCCTGGACAGCACCTCACAACTTTTGAACTTTTTTGCAATCAGAGGCTATACTTGGCACAAAATTGAAAAGCAAAGATACAATGATGATGCTACTGTAGTAAACAACATCAAGACACAACAAAAGCAAAATAAAAAATTTATTCATGTGGGCTGCCTCCCAAAAGCGCTTTCTTTTATGCCTTTAAGCTAGGCATAAGACTTTAATGATGCTCTCGTAGGAATAAGAGTTGAAGAACAAAAGAGAGCATCAAGAAGCAAATACCAAACACATTTAAGCCTAACATGCTTCCTATGCATAGGAATATTGCAATAAAATAATTCATTGAAGCACAAAGCAATAAGCATAGGAAGACAAAACAAGTGCAGCTTCAAAACCTTCAACATAAAGAGAGGGAACTTGATATTATTGAAATATCTATAAGCATATGTTCCCTTCTCATAATAATTTTCAGTGGGATCACGAATAAACTCAACAATATAAGCATCACATAAAGCATTGTTACCATGATCCACATGCAAAAAGGTACTCTTACTCTCCACATAAGCATCTTTGGGGAGCCCATGGTTAGGACTTTTTAGCATTAACGTTTTCAGTCTCCCCCAAGCTTGAGCTACGCTCTCTCCGTCACGAGACCTAAAGTTATAGATATAGTTCCTGTCTCGATGAATTTCATAAAGAGGATAAAACTTAGTATAAAAGAGAGACATAAGCTCTTGCCAATCAAGCAAGTGCGCGTTATCGAGAAGCTTATACCAATCTGAAGCTTTATCTATAAGTGATACGGCGAACAATTTCCTCATGACAAACTCCCTTGATACACCTGCAAGCTTAAATAATGAACATAATCGTGACAGATATAGCAAGTGTTCACCGGGATGTCTGTCTCCTGCATAACGATTAGCCAAAACATAATCGATAATACCAGCTGGTATTTTATAGGGCACAATTTCAGTAGGGGGAGGAGCAACCACCACAGGTGTGGGGCGTCTTCCCGCAAGCAACGATCCAATAGCAAGGTTGTCCATAAGCATAACTAGTGAAAAGACATAGAGAAAACTGAAAGGTAAACTAACAAGACTAAAAGCAAAGGTAAAAGATAGCGTGCAACTCCCCTATCCTGAAGAGTGGAGTCCCCGGCAACGGTGCCAGAAATTGCTTTGCTAGGTGGCTTCTCACCCCTCGTTGGTTACCCCAAGTGTAAGGTTTTGAGATGCAGTGTAGCAGAAGATTTCCCTTGGCAATACCAAGGATCGATTTCCCTGAGACTCCCAGTTTCAACAAGAAGGTGTCAACTGCTAACGGCGCCAGATATTAGCAATCAACGTGGACCTGCACACAGATACAAATAACTTTGCTCCCAACGAGTACAGAGAGGTTGTCAATCCCTCCGGCCTTGTAGTTTACAAAGGATCAAACGCAAGTGATAATAGTGATAGGTATAATCGTAATAGTAAATAAAATGCAGAAAAGTAGATAGCGGATGTGATCAATGATGGTAATATGGACCGGAGTCTCATGATGTTCACTAGTGATGTCTCTCTCCCAAAAGACGATAAAACAGCTATGTGAGGTAAACGAATTACAGCTGGGCAATTGACAGAATTATGTGCGCAAACCAATGCTAACTATGTTGCAAGAAAGGTTCAGGCTCAAAGCATGGGCGGTACGCCGAGGTAAGTAGACCGAAATCCATCTGCATCTACTACTAATCATCCACCTTGAGATATCTATCCAGAACATCTCGCTGGTATTAAGTTGCGAGTCCCACCCATAGTGTAAACTCAAAGCAACAGACAACTACATTAAAAGAACTTTGCGTAAAGTAAACAATCCTTGCACCCGCGGGCACAAGCACCGTTTGTTTTCCCCCTTGTGGCAACAACACATCCCCTAGACTCATGTTTCTGTCACTCAAGCTAGTCATCGAGGGGCATGAACCCACAATCAAGCATAACGTTCCCTCTTGGAGTCACTACCTACTACTTGGCCAAAGCAATAAATAACAACGGAGAACATGCAAGAATTACTTACGAACATAAATATAAAAGAGGTGAATCAAATATATTACTCAAACACAATCTGAACATAATCTCATAATCCATCGGATCCCAGCAAACTCATAATAGCAACAGCATAAGGATTACATATGTGCCTCGATCATGTAGGGCAGCTCAAGAACGGGAGGAGAACATCACATAGCTACTGGTCATGGACTCATGGTCCAAGGGAGACTACTCACAACTCATCCGGGAGGCGTCCATGGTGGTGGAGAAGCTCCCGGTGGTGATCCTCCCCTCTGGCAGGGTGCCGGGAAGAGTTCTCCTGGTGCTCCGATCTTGGAAGCGGCGGCGGCGGAACAGAGATGAGATCGCCAAAAAGAGTTCCCGTCTCGAGGGTTTCGGGAGACGCTTTAAATATATGCCAAAGGGGGGCATCAGCGGAGCCTCGGGGGGCCCAGGCGCCCCCCGGTGCGGCCCAGGGGGGCGCGCCGCCAGGGCGCCTGGAGCCCTGGTGCCCCCCCCCCCCCCGGCTGTACTTCGGGCGCACGGTAGCTTCTGGAACGCTGATTTTTTATATAATTTTTCTGGATTTTTCCTGGCAGTTCTCGTAATGTGAAAACCTGAAATACAAAAACATCCGAAAACAGAAACTGGCACTGGGGTGCACTGAGTTAATAGGTTAGTCCAAATATGATCAAAAGTGTATGGAAGTGTATAAATAACATAGCAATATCACCCAAAAGAGGCATGGAGCAAGCAGAAATTATAGATACATTTTGGACGTATCATGGACAAGACCCAATCCTAAGCCTAGCGCAGATCGTGTAGTTCGTATGTTAATGCTTTTCTATATGTCAAGTATCTTTTCCTTAGACCATGAGATTGTGCAACTCCCGGATACCGTAGGAATGCTTTGGGCGTACCAAATGTCACAACGTAATTGGGTGGCTATAAAGGTGCACTACAGGTATCTCCGAAAGTGTTTGTTGGGTTGGCACGAATCGAGACTGGGATTTGTCACTCCGTATGACGGAGAGGTATCTCTGGGCCCACTCGGTAGGACATCATCATAATGTGCACAATGTGATCAAGGAGTTGATCACGGGATGATGTGTTACGGAACGAGTAAAGAGACTTGACGGTAACGAGATTGAACGAGGTATCGGTATACCGACGATCGAATCTCGGGCAAGTACTATGCCGATAGACAAAGGGAATTGTATACGGGATTGATTGAATCCTTGACATCGTGGTTCATCCGATGAGATCATCGTGGAACATGTGGGAACCAACATGGGTATCCAGATCCCGCTGTTGGTTATTGGCCGGAGAGTTGTCTCGGTCATGTCTGCATGGTTCCCGAGCCCGTAGGGTCTACACACTTAAGGTTCGATGACGCTAGGGTTATAGGGAAAGTATGTACGCGGTTACCGAATGTTGTTCGGAGTCCCGGATGAGATCCCGGACGTCACGAGGAGTTCCGGAATGGTCCGGAGGTAAAGATTTATATATGGGAAGTCATCATACGGTCACCGGAATAATTCGGGGGGTTACCGGTAATGTACCGGGACCACCAAAGGGGTTCCGGGGGTCCATCCGGAGGATCCACCTGCCCCGGAGGGCCCTATAGGCTGTATGTGGAGAGGGACCAGCCCCTTAGTGGGCTGGGCGCCTCCCCCCCTAGGGCCCATGCGCCTAGGGTTTGGGGGAAACCCTAAGGGGGGGCGCCCCCCTTGCCTTGGGGGGCAAGGCAACCCCCCTGGCCGCCGCCCCCTCCTCAGATTGGATCTGAGGGGGCCGGCCCCCCTCTCCCTTGCCCCTATATATATGTGGGGGGTGGGAGGGCAGCCGCACCACAAGTTCTGGCGTAGCCCTCCCCCTCTCCCAAGTCCTTCTCCTCTCCCGCGGTGCTTGGCGAAGCCCTGCAGTATTCCCGCGCTCCTCCACCCCCACCACGCCGTCGTGCTGCTGCTGGAAGGAGGCTTCCCCAACCTCTCCCTCTCTCCTTGCTGGATCAAGGTGTGGGAGACGTCACCGGGCTGCACGTGTGTTGAACGCGGAGGCGCCGTTGTTCGGCGCTTAGATCGGAATCAACCGCGATCTGAATCGCAGCGAGTACGACTCCTTCATCCGCGTCTTGTAATGCTTCAGCAACGCGATCTACAAGGGTATGTAGATGCACTCCACTCTCCTTTATGCTCGTTGCTAGATTACTCCATAGATAGATCTTGGTGATGCGTAGGAAATTTTTTGATTTTCTGCTACGATCCCCAACAAGAACTTATGCTGTGAACCTAGAACATAGGACTTGTGGGTGTAAAAAGTGGGATATGACAGCAATTCCTTGCAATCATGCTGTTTCTGCCATACACAAGGCAAAGCTTCAGCCAGAGGACTTTGTTCATGATTTCTTCAAAAAAAAATGTACCTGGCAGCTTACAGTCCCATTATATATCCTGTACCTGGACCTGATATGTGGCCAAGGACAGACAGTATGGACATTGAGCCTCCAATTTTCAAAGAACACAAGGGAAGGGCACAGACTAAGAGGAGAAAGGGGCAATATGAGAAGCCAGCTCCCAAAGACACCTCAAGGATGGCCTCAATTACCTGCTCTAATTGCAAAAAGGTTGGCCATAGATACACCAACTGCAATGATTCTTTGAATCCTTCACCGGCAATGAGAAAGAACAGGCATGAGGTAACAAATTTGTCAATGATTACTAACTTCATCTTCTTGTTCATCTTTGCAATTCTTACACTATTTGATCTCTTTGTAGCCAAGCAGCAGATCCTATGAACCTGATGCAGCCACACCAGCAACTAGGACCTCTTCTGCACCTCCTACTTCAACAGGAGCAAAGAAGAGGGCCTCTTCTTCTTCTGCTACTGCACCAGGACCAGCAAAGAAGAGGGCCTCTTCTTCTTCTGCTACTGCACCTGGACCAGCAAAGAAGAGGCCTTCTTCTGCTTCTGCAACTGCACCTGGACCAGCAAATATGGCTTCTTCTGCTTCTGCTACACAACCTGGACCAGCAAAGAGTGCCTCTTGTGCTGCTTCTACTGCACCACCAAAGAGGGCCTCCTCTGCTGCTTCTACTGCACCACCAAAGAGGGCCTCCTCTGCTGCTACTATTGCACCACCAAAGAGGGCCACTAGAACTTCAGCTGTTGCAAAGGGAGCTAGGGCATCTTTTTTGCCTCCAAGGCCAACTAGTGTTTCCCAGAGAATCAGGAAGCCCACTCAGAAAATTAGAGATTACTTGACTGCTTCAGGTGCTCCATGGGAATGATGCATTTTAGGTGTGTGTGTGAAAACTCTTTGTGATGATGATCTATTTGGATGTGTGAAAACTATTGTGATGATGATCAGTTTGGATGTGTGAAAACTCTAGTGGTGGTCAGTTTGGTTATGTCAAACTATTGTGGTGGTCAGTTTGGTTATGTCAAACTAGTGTCATGGTCATGCAATTTAGATGTTTAAGTGAAGTTGTTATGCTACGATGCTTCAGATATTTTACAATTTGTGATGATGAGTTTATCATACACCTTGAGCTATACCTAGCGATGGCTAGATGTCGACAAAACAACCAAAGATGCATAAATGCCCTAGTGATGCCTAGACGTCAACAAAACAACCAAAGATGACTAAAATAACCTAGTGATGCCTAGACGTCGACAAAACAACCAAAGATGCCTAAATGCCCTAGTGATGGCTAGACGTCGACAAAACAACCAAAGATGACTAAATGCCCTAGTGATGGCTAGACATCGACAAACAACCAAAGATGAGTAAATGCCCTA
>LR738712.1:767870693-767896659 GCA_902687465.1 Secale cereale
GATGACTAAAATAACCTAGTGATGGCTAGACGTCGACAAAACAACCAAAGATGACTAAAATAACCTAGTGATGGCTAGACGTCGACAAAACAACCAAAGATGCCTAAATGAACCTAGTAATGGCTAGATGTCGACAAAACAACCAAATATGCCTAAATGAACCTAGTGATGGCTAGATGTCGACAAAACAACCAAATATGCCTAAATAACCTAGTGATGGCTAGATGTCGACAAAACCATCATAATGCTAGATAAACCTAGTGAAGGCTATATGTCCACAAAACCCCCATATCTACCTAAACCGTCTGCAGTTTTGTTGCGATAGGATCAGACGAGCCAGGCAAAAAATCAGCCATCCAGCGCATGAACCGGATTGTATCAGGGTTTTTTTCACCGATCGGGGCCCCTATGATTTCGGGGGCCCTGTGCGATCGCACCGCTCGCACACCCTCCTCGACGGGCCTGAGTAGGAGATAAAACGAATACCCGTAATAATAAAAAATCACATTCAGATATGTAGACCACGTAGCGACGACTTTGTACAAGAATTGAAGCGAGTCAAAGGTGTGTCGTCGTCATCGCCCCTACCTCGTCTAGGCAAAACTTGTTCTAATAGACAATAAGGACATCGTCGTGCTAAGCCCTGTAGGGCCGACACACCAAAACAACAACCGCCGTCGTTGAAGAGAAGTTTAGATCGAAAGAACCCAACCTATAGACACACAAACACAGATCGGATCCACGTGGATCCAAACAAGGACAAACGCCGCCGCGGGCAAGGGTTCACCGTTATAGAAAGAGAAGAAGAAAAATCGCTTGGTCGGTCGGTCGGTCGGTCGGAAAACACTTGAAGAAAAAAGGAGAGAAGAAAAACAGAAATTGCGGCTCGGGCACGCAGGATTTGTTCCCCCTCGCTCGTCTCTCCCATCGCATCTCCCGCTCCGCCGCCGCCCGCGACCCGCCCGCCCTCCGCTCCTCCGCCGCGCGCGCCCTCCTCCCTGTGCGCCTCCCACGCCGTCCCCTCGGATGCCGCGCGCGCCCCCCTCCGCCGCCCCTCCGCTCCTCCGCCGCGCGTGCCCGACTCCTCCTCCTCCTCCGCCGCCGCGGCCTCGTTCTTCCAGGCCCGGGAGGAGCCCGTGAGGTGCGTCCATCCAGCATCTCTACTACTGTACCTCTTCCGAATTTAGTAAGACCTGTCTGCGTACTCGTCCGTTAGTTTCGGTTCAGCCGAGCGCCTCAGGCTGATGCCCCGCGTTGCATCTATGTCCAGCATAGCAGTGTTCACTTTCTTACAACTTTACAAGATCGATTGGTGTATTACTAGGGTTTCATCCGTGGTTTACTTGCTATATACGGAGTATATGACTAGTTGCTAAGGTATTCAGTAGGCCCACGGTAGCTTTGCCTGGCTTTCTGTATTAAGTTTCTGAAGAAAGATCGACTTGGTTTTCACATCTAGTCTGAACATACATCCATCTACCAGTACCATGTGCCGTAGTGTTATCTCATTCTCGCCATCTCTATCTCCAGGCCACTTAGTAACTGTAACCATAATGTCAGTCAAAGTTCTGACAGATAGGTTCACATGGTGTGTTTACTATGTCACAAGTTTAAGTTAAGATTCAGTTGACACAATTAACAAATGAAAGAGAGAATTGTGCTGCGAGCATTAAGTTGGTTGCTATTCACTTTTATAACCTTTTCTTTTTAGCATTTGGGATTTGAAATTTTGTAATTGACGAAATTCTATGTCTTTAATCTTCCAGGTTACCGTAGCGCAAGCCCCGGCAGAAAACCGCCTCAGCTCACCCGCCTGCATCAGCAGGGGTCGTCCGGCTGTCACCGCCGCCACTTCCGCTGCTTATGAGAGCCCTCACTGCCGCCACAATCTCTTCCCCGATACGCGCCCTCCTCCTCCTCCACTCCTCCTTCCCCTCAACCCTCCGCCCCCTTCTCACCATGAACCCCTCCTCCTCCTCCTCTGGTTACCGCTCCAATGCTGCCGCCTTCGCCTCCACGCACCAGCCACGCGGTGGCCGTGGTGGTGGCAGGCGGCCGGGTGGACGTGGCGGTGGTGGCGACGGTGGAAACCGCATTGACGCCCTCGGCCGCCTCCTGTAATACACCGGCACAAAGCTCCGGTCCCCTCTCTGCAGTAGCATCGATGCTAGTCGGGCACTCACTGTAAATTCTTTGCTTTTCTTCTCAGGACAAGGGTCTTGCGGCACATGGCGCCGGAGCTGAGGCTGAACATGAGGAGCGACGGGTATGTGCGGGTCCATGACCTGCTCCGCCTCAACCTGGAGACCTTCGCCAAGGTTCCGCTCAACTCCCACACGGTGGATGAAATCAGGGAGGTAATATTGCTCATGCCTCATCTTCCTGCTTAACAGTAGATGATTTTTCTAAGCACCCTGGTGCACTTGTGTCTGGTACATGTTGTTTTCATCTTGTTAGCTAGCACCTTGAGCTTAAATTGGGAAATATCTCAAGTTGAAAAATTAATTAGGTTACTATGGAACTTGTTGTGAGTTGTAAGCTGCTTTGAGTAAAATTCTGCAATTTTGCATGTAGGCGGTCAGGCGAGACAACAAGCAGAGGTTTGGTCTGTTGGAGGAGGATGGCGAGCTGCTGATTCGAGCTAACCAGGGGCACACTGTGACAGTATGTTCTCTGCCTGAACCCCCCTGCACTAGTGTATTCTTTTTTCTACAAGTATGAGGTGTTTATCATGTTCATGATCATCTGCCTTGTAACCATTATTTTTCTGTAACTTCTCAGAACATTAGACATATAAAAGGAGCCCTAATAGTGGCATGCACCCTCTTTGGGATTTTCATATCATACTATTTTTTGAATCAATTCGATATGAGGCATTGTGTGCTTTAGCTCGAGATGTGAATGTTTTTACAGTATTATAATCTCGGTTGTAGTCTTCCTATTATTAACTAGTCATAAGAATTATATCGTCGGTCCTTGTTGGTCCATACTAGGAATGAAGTTGCAATTCATCGTGCTTATAAAGTTATAATGGCTTGGACTTATCCTGCTCTGGCTTCTTCGATATGCTATACATGCATACAGCTATTACAGGATTATACTAATGTAGCTTCGTAACCTGTGGGTATGTTTTGAAAGACATCATATCTGATCTGAAGTCAGAGAATACAATCAACTTATCTTTTAGCGTCTTGTCTTCATGGTTACATGTTCCATCACAGTTCTTGAGGTCATATGCCAAATACCCTAATTTAATCAGAAGACACATAATTGCAATGTATCTTCATTCTTATTTTTGCATATTTTTGAGAGCAGAGTTCCTGTTCTGTTTTCGTGTTGGGGTGGTTTGTGGCATGTGATCTGCTACCTTATTCTAGCATCAAGTGAACTGTATTTGCAAGTAACCAGCTTTGTGGAATTAGTGAATCAAGTTTGCCATTAGAATAATCAAGTAAACCTCTTGCAGACTGTTACATCAGAGAGCTTGTTGAAACCAATTCTATCGGCTGATGAAGTCTCAGGTATTTCATTTTAACACTCGTGTTTGCATCCTCTCCTGAATGGCTGGCGTTTGTGCTAATTTTTTCTATCCACAGTCTGTGTCCATGGAACTTACAGGAAAAATGTTGATTCAATACTGAAATATGGGCTTAAACGTATGGCAAGGCTACATGTACATTTCTCAAGTGGTTTACCATCAGACGGTGGAGTTATTAGTGGTACGATTTACCATTTCAGACATACTATTATTGAGTTTGTTCTTATGGAAACAAATAGAAGGACTAAAGCTGTTCTTCCAAGTAAAATCATTCTGAAAATTATCCGTATTCCAATGTAAATCTGATGTGCTCCCAGTTATTGCTGTTCTCCATTACTTAGGTGCATCATCAACTCATACTCCATAATTATATATTCCCAGCTCGTGGTCTAATGTGTCTTCCACCTCTGCCTTCTCATGGACTAACGGTTTGTCTTCTTCAGGTATGCGGAGTGGCGCAAACATATTGATATATTTGAATGTCAGAAAGGCACTGCAAGGTATGGCTGGCACATGTAAATAGCAGCAAATGATTAGGGTTCCCCATTCACTACCTGTCTAGACTAGAGGCTAACATTTGATTTCCGAATTCGTTTCCCAGACGGGATGAAGCTATACATATCTGACAACAAGGTGATACTGACGGAGGGCTTCGACGGCGTCGTCCCCGTCAAGTACTTTGAGAAGATCGAAACATGGCCAGGACGTGCTCCGATACCGGTCCAGAGGTAGAAGAGACCTTACCGTAGCACTGGGGATGTATGCGCTGCACGACAAGATTCTCCTTGCCGAAAAGGAAATCGACCGTGCTGTAATATCTGAAAGAGTTTCACCGTGTAACCCTGGTATATGAGAGGGAGCGTTATTCTGCTGCTGGTTGTGCAAAACCTGTTTATGATGATGGTTTCCAGATGTCATGGAGTAGTAGCAAATTATGTTTATGATGTGTAGATCTGCGAAGTTTCATCCGAAAACATGTAAAATTTGCATGCATTCTACGGTGGTTTCAAAAAAATATGTAAAATTTGCGTAAAACGAGTTGTGCTGGCCTGCCCCCCGTGCGATTTTGGTTGTGTGCTTTTCAGAACTTTTGTTCATCATCATCAGGGGGGCAATCCATGATGTGCCCCACAGGGGCTGCCCATTACTGCGTTGTCTGAATTTTGACAACACCGCTGTTACAACCATCTGTTTTCCTTGAGTTCACCTCAGCTCCTTTCAGTTAAGCCAAATGTTAATTTGTGAGTTGTTCATTGTTCATGTTTCATGTTCCAAATTGTTCTCCGGATACTGACTGGGTCTGGGTGCATGTGAAATCCCTGGCTGTGGATGTACTGATTTCTCGGACATGTTATTAGCTCTAGATTTAGGACCGGCATTTTCTAGATCAGTATACAGTACTCCCTCCGAAGAAGACCGGCTTCTTTTTTTTGAGAAAAAAAAAAGAAGATCGGCTTATTGGGCCTCCAGGTTGCGTCTTTTTCCCCAGCCCAGGGACGAAAGCCCGCGAAGACTCCACGCCCGGCCCAAGCCCATGCGTCCTCCCACCACAGACAGGCGCATCCCTCCTCTACATAAAGCGGAGCGCCCGCTGCCCGCAGCAAAACCTAGCGAGCTCCACCCCCCAGCGCCGCCGCCGCCGCCTCCTCCTCAACCCTAGCTCGCCCTCCTCCCGTCCTCCACCGGCAGCCATGGCGACGGAGCTGGCCTACGCGCCGCCCATGAAGTCGGGCAAGCTCGGGTTCGAGGGCACCCAGGAGGTGCAGCACCGCATCCGCATCACCCTCTCCTCCAAGTCCGTCAAGAACCTCGAGAAAGGTCCCTGCCCGCCGATCCCTTCTCTTCCTCCTTTCCCGTTCGTTCTGGCTTTGTTTGGCGCGCCGCCGATCTGATGCGTTTGTGTCGTGCAGTGTGCTCGGATCTGGTGAAGGGCGCCAAGGAGAAGCAGCTCAAGGTCAAGGGCCCCGTCCGGATGCCCACCAAGGTGCTCAACATCACCACCAGGAAGTCCCCCTGTGGAGAAGGTACCCACCCACCCCCCTCCCCCTGCCCGCTCCCTTTTTTTTGCCTGCTCGCTGTGTATAGGTAGTTCGTCGGTCGGTGATGTGATGGTGGCGTGCTGGGCAGAGGATGTGAAACATTTAGACCGCTGAGGCCTTTCCGGTCCTTGATGATCTAAAAATCGAGCTTTTTAAAACTGATGCCTGGCATGCCATCAATCAACGTACTGCTTTGTTCTTGTGTGTCTAGAGTTGCAGCTCTGTTGGTGTGGTATAATGTTAAGGAGTTGCATATTAATTGGTTGTAAGCTGAGCACATGATATTACAAGGAGATGCTACTGAGATTTTACATCGTTGATGTATCTTAAACCGAGCTTTTTAAAACTGATGCTTGGTTTATCTAGTCCTAGTAAATTAGTTGATGTTGGTTATCCTATGTAGGTTTCAAATCCATAGCGCATCCTATCTATGGTGGTTGCTTGTGTGTGATGTTAATTTTTGGGTTGTGTCTAATGATGGATGGGCTGGTCAGATGATGCTAAAACAACATATTCCTGAGATTTTCTTTGAGGAATACAAAATCGAGCTTTTTAAGACTGATGGCTAGCCTGACTAATGTTTGTTCTCTTCTGTATACTTGTTCTTTGTAGTAGGCTGTGTGAGGGTTGTGTTCAGTGTAGTACCCTGTGCACATATTTTACAAGTGCCATATGGTTTTAGCTTATGCTACCACTAGTTTTAGTCATTTAACATCTTGTTTTTACTATACAAATGATGATGTGGTTGCAATTGGTAGATGGGCTGAGCAAATGATGATTCATATGATTATTATTCTGATACACTTGATGTTTCGAAATCGAGCTTTTTAAAACTGATGCTCAGCCCATCTGAAACAATCAACTCTTGTTGTGCCAAAGTTTTCTTGTGTAGATTTTTGTTGGAGATTAACTGGTGTAACAACTTGTTTCTTGGTTTGCATAATCAGGTACCAACACCTGGGATCGGTTTGAGATGCGGGTGCACAAGAGGGTGATCGACCTCGTCAGCTCCCCAGACGTCGTCAAGCAGATCACCTCTATCACCATCGAGCCCGGCGTCGAGGTCGAAGTGACCATCAGCGACCAGTAGTTATATGCTTCCCCATGATTGTCTTTAAATTATTTTACAAGGGTGGAGAGAAGACACCAGCGAACCATGATGTTTTTGAGACTTTTGTAGTATGAGAACTGGGTTTTGTATGACTAGGTTCTTTGCTTCGTGATTCTAAGTGCCTATCGTCTAAGTTATCTTTGTCAATTTTCGTTGCTCTGCTTTGTGTGCTGAATGAATGTTTATACATGGCTCGCCATTGGACCTATTGTCAGTTTTGGCAGCGTCTTCATAGGTAACAGCGTTTTTGCATATCAAATGTATGTATCAAATGCAACACATGTCTCAACAACAAAATCACTAGGTTTCCTACCAACAAAATCACTAGGTTTCCTACCAAGCTTTCTCTTGTGTTGGCTCCCATGGCTGAGCTTGCTGTTGATTGTGAGAATGGGAACGGTGCAGAACTCTGTGGCAGTTTCTCAGCCTGCCTCTGCAGGGCCTGCCCTAGAGGGTGAGGTCATCGTGGAGGTCTTGACTCCGGTGTTACAGAATACTTGCTTAGCCTTGATGGGCTGTTGACAATGAGGGTGTTGTGCGAAGTGTCAGTCCCGATGAGCTTTGTGGGGAGTTTGCTTCACCGTCATCGATGGTACTTCCGAAGGTGATGTCTGTGGACAATGAGGATGTCGCACAAAGTGTGTTGTTACCTAGATCTATTCACGAAAAAGCTTTGTGATGTTCTCGCTGGCGTGGAGGCTGCCATACCAGGATATGGCAAAAGCAAGAAGGTGGGTGCTTGCCCTCAGGCCGGCATTCTAAATGAAAAGTCTCTCAAGAGCTAATGGAAGAAGAGTGGTGCAACTTGGAAGGTATCTGCAATGGCTTGATGTATGGTCTTCATTCTCTGGCCTGTCCTCATGTGTTGGGTCATCATCGTGGATTTGTTGGTGTCAATGTGTTGGTTTGAGGTATTTTCGTTGGAGTTTCCTTTGTGATGTAGAGGCATCCGGGGTTGCGGTTGTCGTGTGTTGGTACGGTTTCTAGTGCCACCTGTGTGGAGGTGGGGTTTGTGCATTGTGTGTGGTCGGTTTGTATCGGTTTTTGCCCGATTTTCCGTAATTAATTGTGCAATTCTCTTCTGCTTAATTAATCGACGAGCCAAATCTTTTGCCTCCGTTTCGAAATATATATATTATCGTTGAATTTCGAAATATATATATTATCGTTGCCTTCTTCAACTTGAGTTTTAACAATTGTTCAGTCAGCCTCAGTTTGACCATAAGCAAACTATGTCCCAAAAATTGTACCATTTACATATTTTGTTAGTCCAATAGATTGTTGAATTTTTACTTATTTTGTTTGTCCAATAGATTATTAAAATTTGACCCAGAATTCGAGGCCTAATAAACCTGGATGAAGTTAGTAGTAGAAACAACAAACGGGTACTACCACCTTTCTTTAGTGGCAAATCTGCATGAGAATTTCTGCATTCAAACCAAATTTTGTGGTCACAAATCACTAAGTTGATCTGAGCAACCCAATCAAACCTGATAACAAATCAAAGCAAATCATATACACATACCGCTTTCTTTAAAAGCAACCATCAGACAGACCAAGAAATAATTAATGCACTGGCCTAAACTTTTTGCACTCACCCACTCCACTAACACTAACTAGGTTGTACAGTAATATACAGCCCAGATCCTCACTGGCCTAAACTATCCAATGAAGTAAACCTCTAACAAACAAACAAACTGTGAAACCCCCATACATAGAGGTGGCAAAACACCAGCAGGTCTGCAACACACCAAGCAACCAAACTGTGCATGAGAAAAACAGCTCCCAGATAGCCGCCTGCGATGTGCGCCGTCAGGGTGCCGTCGGATCCTTCCAGCCCTAGTTTTCATATCTTAGGGCGTCTCTCAGGGCGATCCTGCCCTGACCTTGCCCTTCTTCCACCGTCTCCTCTGTGGGCCGCACGGCGTCTCTCAGGGCGATCCCACCCTCACCTTGCCCTTCTTCTACCGTCTCCTCTGTGGGCGGCACGGTGTCTCTCAGGGCGATCCCACCCTCACCCTGCCCTTCTTCTAACGTCTCCTCCATGGGCCGCACGCTGAAGGAGCCTGCTGCAATGCCCGCCTCAGCTAGCTGGAGGGTGTTGTACGCGTAAGGCCACAATCCTGCAATGGAAATCGGCACTTGCTAAGTGTTCATCACTGAGAAACCACGAAAGACTCGAGACTCGATTGGTAAAAGGAGGAGCCACCGTCTGCGTCGAAAGGATATGGGAAAAACTGCAGGTAACAGAATGAGGCCACCGTGAGGCCTGCAAAGGGCAACAGGAGAATATACTTTTATTAATCAATCATGCGCGTCTAGAAAGGCCACCTGTATAGCTAATTTACGCAACTAGGACAAATGGCAAACAAACCTATGACAGCTCCTGCAAACACATCTTGCCAGTGATGCCAGTAGTCGTCCACTCGAGAAACGGCAACGAGTGCAGCAGTAAGTAGAGGCAGAACAATGATGCACAGCTTTGCGATGTGGCCTTTACGGTCGAAAACCGCGATTTTCCCAGTTAGGTACCACGTGAGGAAGCCCAGGCCGGCGAAAGACCCTGGAATAGAATGATTATTATTACAAGGTGAAAGAAAACAGGTTATTATATCGATGGTCTAGTTAGGTGATCTAGCCACGACCTATTTGACGCAATTGTAACAACACTACGACATATATAGATTGTACATGTGGGTAATAAAAGACTGAGACCCCCAGTTTTGATACAGAATTGGCCTGAAAACTTATTGCTTTTACCTAGAAAAATGCTTCTGATAGGACTCGCATTTTAGCACACAGGGCATGTTTTGGCTGCAACCTTGAGACAAGGCTAAGGCTAGGCCAATTTTTGGGGGTCCCTAATCAAACACGTGACCTATGTGCCATGATAAGATGTATATATATACCTCTACAAAATTGTACACATGACACACCCAATGTTTTTATGCCGTGGAATAGTTCCAGAACTAGTTACCGCAGAACTACTACACCAAGCAGCAACGAAAGCATCTAAACTGAAATGGGGCACTTCCTGGTTCGCTGCCACATCGCACCAATGTAGCCAATGCACCAGGTTGTCTCGTGCCCAATTGTGGCCTAGCTACCCATCAGAGTTCCCCTGGTTCAATGAATGCCACTAAGGCCTTGTACAATGCAAGGTGTTTAGAGATGTGCTTAGGAAAATAAACCAAGTTTTTCTTAAGCACCAGTGCTTATTTCTACAGGAGGGATGCCTAATTAAGCATCTAGCCTCTACAAATAAGCACCAGTGCTTAAGGAAAAACTGGTTTATTTCTCTACTACTAGGCACCTTGCATTGTACAAGTCCTCCTAAGCCAGCTAACACAAGCAGCCCAACCAACCACAAAACAACAGGTAGCCATCACTTATTCCCAGGTCCCAGCACAGTTTGTATCAAAAAGGATTATCAC
The DNA here is from genome assembly GCA_902687465.1 of Secale cereale. Taxonomy (NCBI): domain Eukaryota; kingdom Viridiplantae; phylum Streptophyta; class Magnoliopsida; order Poales; family Poaceae; genus Secale; species Secale cereale. Next base: position 767,880,816 of record LR738712.1, read on the forward strand.
AAGTTCACAAGGGTGTAAAAAACGACTTCAACTATGTAACTGAGTTTTAAAGAATTCAATAGGCATAGCTGACCAAATGCCTCACCAGTATTACCAAAGGAAACATTAGGTATATTAATTGACTTACATGATGAGTGTCCACTTGGGAAGCTCTTGTGACCTTCCTTGATGACACTCTTCTCCCCATGGCACAGAACGCCAGTAGTGACATTATCATAAAGCTGAAAAAGAGTCCTTCGATGAGTTTTGGTCAGTATGGACTCCATAAATGATAAGAACTGAACAATGGGCATGTCAACAAAGATGAACTTGTGACTGGAAAAAGTGAAGTTCTTGGCTAGTAATCTTACATCCTTTCCATCTGGGAAACAGCGCCAGAAGAAATCAGGACGCGGTCGGCCAACTCCATCCTTAATTGCATCAGTAATCACCGCAGTTATGAGCACCGAATAAAGAATACCTACAAAAATATATGTGTTTCGAATTATTTCTTGTACATACAATATCAACGTATTCATATGCCTAAGAATATGTAGATACCCAGTATGCCATGGTGCAAATCATAGAAATTCTTCTTCTTGAAGTAAATTCCACCAAAGATGGCACAGGGTAAGACAATTCCAATGACCTGCAAATCATTCGAGTTACAAAATTGGAACTGTCCTTTTGAGTGGCACAAAAATGATGTAAACAATGGGAAGTCCAAAATTAGCATCACAAGAACACACCGGAACAGCCCAAAAGGGCACAGTATTGCCCTGTAAGGGATATCTCAAGTCAGTCATCATGTCCTTCCCAACGAAACGGTGAAAAGGCTCAATTATATTCAACAATCCATCTATGACAGCAAGGAGGACAAGTATTATCCAGTCATACATGTGGAGTCTTGCAATTTTGGCTCCATGGGACTTTATAGTGTAACAGCTGAACTGGATATCCGCCATTATGTCCTATAAATAACAAAGGGAGCAAGAGAAAGAATTGTTGAGTAAAGTTGCAATCGTTACAAGATAGACTGGATGTAATACAGCTATGGTTAATGAAATAAAAGGTAAAAAAATGCCAAAAGAGGATTAGTAACAAAAACACGAGCACAATACTTGCAGTTGTAACATTTCTGATGAAGACAATGTTATCCTGCTTGACTGGCTTCTGTAAATAATTCTATGTTCCCGTATTTCCTGAGTTTATTCATACACACGATGCTCCTAGAATTCTAAATAACTTGCAATCTTGATTGGAAAATGATCATATGTACAGGCCACAGTTTGCAATTATCTCAAGATGAGTGGATCGAGCGAAGGCTTCCTACTATGGCCATCTCGAAGGTCAGCAATAGCATGAAGGTCTCTTTTGAAATAACGGCCAGCGACTTGGCCGGATCTACCAAAATTGCCTCCGGTCAACTTATTCCTAATTTTGTGTCCAACGGTGCGCACATAGCTACTTGCTGCTCCATGGGCAACAAGCAACTTGCGGTCCCTAAAGAGTTGTCAGAATCGCAAGGAAGGAAGGTGCTCTTCCTAGCCTAACCATGTTCACACATTCTTGTTGAATAAATTAACAAATTTGTCTTGTTATCCATCTACATCTAGCTTGAACAAGAGCAATTCGGCAGTATTTAGATGAAAAGTCAACAGCACGCACATTCTCTGGCAAGCGCTAGTGCTAAGAGGAAGATTGGGATTCAGGGGCGGGCCAAATAAATAACCTGGGATTCAGGGGAGGAGATTCAAAGCGCTGCCGTGGAGCTCATGCGCGCGTCAGCCTCGTGCTGTCTTGTCCCTGAAGCTCCTGCTCCTATTCCTGCTCCTGCAGAGGGAAACCACAACTAAAGAAATGCCAAACGACAAGGACCCGCCCCCGCTACCACCACACCGCCGGCAAGCAGAGCAGCAGCCCCGCCACCGCGCGCTGCCGGCCAGCTCGCGCTTGCTCTGGCTCGCGCCCTGTGTGCGGAGCAAAGAACGGAGGGAGGGAGGGAGAAGAGAGACCGAGGGACTCACTCATGTACTCCGGCGGCCGGCGGAACCCCAGATGCGCGCCGCCGCGCGGGTGGGAGGGAGGGAGACGAGAATCAACGGGGGGTTCGGGGTGGGGGGAAGTATCTGGGCCGTCTACCCTGTTTATTTGCTTTCTTTATTTAAATTTCTAATTTTCTTGATAGCTACCCGCGCATTCCGAGGATTTTAAATTTCCCAAGTGGGCACTAGACTAGACTTCGTGAATACTCCAACGGATGCAAACTTTATAAAAACAACTTTATCTACCTACTACCTACACATATGAAAACGATGCACACTCAAATCATCTCGACCATGAACCACACGATCCAACGGCCCAAATCGCCTCGCCTCAATGTTGAGCACCGGCCGCGTTGAGCGCGCGTGTTCTAATGCCCTTCTAATGGAACCGCCTCCGCTTATCCACCCACTCCTATGCCAAACAAATCGCCTCTCTTATTCGCCCATACCTCCCGCTTTTAGGCCGGTTACTGCAATGGAACACCGTTCGACGCACATCGCCCTCTCACGCCCACATTGCTGCTCCCCGAGGCCGTGGTCGCTCCACGTGACGCCACCTGCCCGGAAACACCACGTGGCCGTCGTCAGCTGCTACTGATCCGTGTCTTCTTCGGTTTGCCTTCTCGGGGAGTATGGATGTGTGATGCAATCTTTTTGGATCTATGTAATTGTTAGATGGACATAGCTGGACATAACCGTTTCGCCTAGTAAGGGCCTCTTCGATCGAAAGGACTTTTTAAGGATCCGAATCCTTAGGAATTTTCTTGCGTTGGTTGATTGATTCATAAGATCGAATCCTATAGGAATTTTCCTAAGAATTCATTTCTAGTACCTTTAATAGGAATTCTAGCATCCACTCCAACCTATCAAAAGGAATCCTTTGTTTTTCCATGATTCAATTAGATTTTTTTGAGACAAATGATACAGTTATATTCGGGAATGGACAACCGGAGCGAAAGGCCGGCATTCAGGCCGGGCTCGAGCTAAGCTTTTCTGCCGGAAGCCCGGCCCGAAAGCCCGGTGTCCAAGTCGGGCTCGAAAGCACAAAGAAAAGCACGAACATGGCATACATCACTATTTTATTAGAAATATAGATATAATATATCATTTAAATATTCCAAAAATTCATTATTTTAATTAAAAAGTGCACTGTTCATGTGTTTCGGGACGGGCTCGGGCTTAGGATTTTGAGGTCCGGCTTGCAAAGCCCGAACCAGGCCCGACCCGTTGAATGCCTAGATTTAGATACAATCAAACAAACTCAAATCCTATAAGAATCCAATGGGCATGTCATTTCAATCCTACAGTTTCCTATTCTTGCGCTTTTGCAATCATGTGAATTAAAAAGGACCTAAGGGCATCTCGAACGACGACCCATAAATTTCCTCCCGCATCCGTCCGTGGACAAGGGGGACTAGTCCGTGGATACGGATGTGGGAGGCCGACATCCAATCGTAGCCACATACATTTCAACCCGCATTTTAACTAATCGGACGAAATTCATGCAAACCGGTCGATATTCATCAAAGTTCGAATAGAAAATATCACAAATCATTCATACATAGCATGCAAATTAAGTCTAGTACAACAATATCTCAAATTCGACTAGATTAACCGGATGTCCAACAAGTTTTTTATCAACGGATCATGTCATTCCACACATACTCCCCCTTCAGCTTCATTCAACAGTGCATCCACGCAAATGGCCATCCCTCTTTCCTGTGATACACCACCTCTTTCATGTGATACACCACGCCAACGCATGCGGGTTACATATAATGTGTAGACCAACATTGAGTGAATGAATCAATCAACAAGTTGAGCAAGAGGAAGCAAAACTTACGATGTCGTCCTCTGTCGCGTGCAATGGACACCTTGCCTCGAGCTGACGAACCACGTCACAAAACTGGGTGACACTAATCTGGATTGCGTACCAGCGATACAACAACGACCTCACGCTGCGTTGTTGAATGATGTACAAGTCGTAGGGTGCAATGTGCTTTCATGCCTGAAACTTTTCATGCACTTGTTCCCAGAAGGGCGCCCCTCTACAAAATCCGCGGATACGGGCGAGCACACATTGCACACCGACTCATCCTCCATGGTTGAGTAGCTCACCATCCTTCGTACTCTAAAATTGACATAGCATTTGAAAATAAGCACAATGCCATTTGACCGAGCACCTACCGGGCATGGTGTCTGCCATGTAGGTCATCAATAGGGGGGGGGGGGCGTAGTATACCTGGGTACAAATGGCTCCAGGGTGGAAAACTCCATCATAAAGGCAAGCGGGCGCGTCGGTGTTGGTTGCGAACGTCCGACAATGGCTCTGTGGCAGCCAAAGACATACAACAGCTATGACGAAGGTGGAGGGTGTCGATGCAAAGCAAGGGGAGAAGGGGAGGAGTGGAAGGAAATATGACCGGTGATAACCCACAAGTGTAGGGGATCGCAACCGTTTTTGAGGGTAAAGTATTAAACCCAAATTTGTTGATTCAACACAAGGGGAGCAAAAGAATACTCTTAAGTATTAGCAACTGAGTTGTCAATTCAACCACACCTGGAAACTTAGTATCTGCAGCAAGGTAGTTTAGTAGCAAAGTAGTATGATAGTGACGGTAGCAGCGATAAAAGTAAAGATAGTGTTTTTGTAGTTTTTGTAATAGTAGCAACGGAAAAGTAAAAAGGCGGCAAGCAATATAGGTAAAACTCGTAGGCATTGGATCGGTGATGGGAAATTACGTTGGATGCAATTCATCATGTAGAAGTTATAACCTAGGGTGACACAGAACTAGCTCCAGTTCATCAATGCAATGTAGGCATGTATTCCAAATATAGTCATACGTGCTTATGGAAAAGAACCTGCATGACATCTTTTGTCCTACCCTCCCGTGGCAGCGGGGTCCTATTGGAAACTAAGGGATATTAAGGCCTCCTTTTAATAGAGTACCGGACCAAAGCATTAACACATAGTGAATACATGAACTCCTCAAACTATGGTCATCACCGGGAGTGGTCCCTATTATTGTCACTTCGGGGTTGCCGGATCATAACACATAGTAGGTGACTATAGACTTGCAAGATAGGATCAAGAACACATATATTCATGGAAACATAATAGGTTCAGATCTGAAATCATGGCACTCGGGCCCTAGTGACAAGCATTAAGCATAGCAAAGTCATAGCAACATCAATCTCAGAACATAGTGGATACTAGGGATCAAACCCTAACAAAACTAACTCGATTACATGATAGATCCCATCCAACCCATCACCGTCCAGCAAGCCTACGATGGAATTACTCACACACGACTATGAGCATCATGGAATTGGTGATCGAGGAAGGTTGATGATGACGATGGCGACGATCTCCACTCTCCGGAGCCCCGAACGGACTCCAGATCAGCCCTCCCGAGAGAGATTAGGGCTTGGCGGCGACTCTGTCTCGTAAAATGTGATAATTCTTTCTCCTTGATTTTTTTCTCCACGAAACGGAATATATAGGACCTGGGGACACGTCGGTGGAGCATCGGGGGGCCCTCGAGGCAGGGGGGCGCGCCCTGGGAAGGGGGGCGCGCCCCCCACCCTCGAGGATAGGGTGTGGGCCCCCCCGGTGCAGATCTTCTTGCCGATATTTTTTATATTTTCTGAAATAATTCTCCGTTGATTTTCAGGCGATTTCGAGAAATTTTATTTCTGCACAAAAATAATACCATGGTAGTTCTGCTGAAAACAGCGTCAGTCCGGGTTAGTTCCACTGAAATCATGCAAGTTAGAGTCCAAAACAAGGGCAAAAGCGTTTGGAAAAGTAGATACTTTGGAGACGTATCAACTCCTCCAAGCTTAAACCTTTGCTTGTCCTCAAGCAATTCAGTTGATAAAGAAAAACTTTGACAAACTCTGTTTGCTCTTGTTGTTGTAAATATGTAAGCTAGCATTCAGGTTTTCAACAAGATCATGAACTAACCACATTCACAATAACTTTCAGGTCTCAAGACTACTCACATCAATGGCATAATCAACTAGCGAGCAATAATAATAAACCTCGGATGACAACACTTCTCAAAACAATCATGATATGATATAACATGATGGTATCTCGCTAGCCCTTTCTAAGACCGCAAAACATAAATGCAGAGCACCTTTAAAGATCAAGGATTGACTAGACATTGTAATTCATGGTAAAAGAGATCCAGTCATGATCATACTCAATGCAAATTAATAGTAATACATGCAACGACAGAGGTGCTCTCCTACTAGTGTTTTTTGATAAGAGGATGATGACTCTACATAAAAGTAAATAGATAGGCCCTTCGCAGAGGGAAGAAGGGATTTGTAGAGGTGCCAGAGCTCGATTTTTAAATAGAGATTGAATAACATTTTGAGCGGTATACTTTCATTGTCAACATAACAACCAAGAATCTTGATATCTCCCATGCTACGCACATTATAAGCGGTTCCCAAACAGAATGGTAAAGTTTATACTCCCCCAACCACCAACAAGCACACTCCACGGCCAGCCGAATCCACGGGTTACCGTCCAAACAAGCAACAGCCCTGGGGAAGTTTTGTTTAATTATTATGATTTTGAGCATGGGACTGGGCATCCCGGTTAACAGCCATTTTCTCGAGAATGATGAGCGGAGTCCACTCATCGTGAGAATAACCCACCTAGCATGGAAGATATAGACAACCCTAGTTGATACATGAGCTGTTCGAGCATACAAAACAAAATTTCATTTGAAGGTTTAGAGTTTGGCACATACAAATTTACTTGGAACGGCAGGTAAATACTGCATATAGGAAGGTATGGTGGACTCATATGGAATAACTTTGGGGTTTATGGAAGTGGATGCACAAGCAGTATTCCTCCTTAGTATAGGTGAAGGCTAGAAAAAGACTACGAAGCGACCAGCTAGAGAGCAACAACGGTCATGAACATGCATTAAAATTAATCAACAATGAATGCAAGCACGAGTAGGATATAAATCACCATGAACATAAATATCGTGAAGGCTATGTTGATTTGTTTCAACTATATGCGTGAACATGTGCCAAGTCAAGTCACTTAAATCGTCCAGAGGAGGATACCACCCATCATACCACATCACAACCATTTTAATATCATGTTGGCACGCAAGATAGACCATTATAAACTCTCAGCTAATTAAGCATGGCATAAGCAGCTATGATGTCTAATTGTCATTGCAAACAGGTTTCATTCATAACAAGCTGAATCAAGAACGACGAGCTATCATATTTACAAAAACAAGAGATGTCGAGTTCATACCAGCTTTTCTTATCTCAATTAGTTCATCATATATCATCCTTATTGCCTTTCACTCGCACGACCGAACGGTGTGGAAAATAATAGTGCACGTGCATTGGACTAAGCTGAAATCTGCAGGCATTTAATACAAGAAAGAAGACAAGGTAATATGGCTCAAGGTTAAATCAACAACAAAGCATATGAGAGCCACTAAGCATTTTCAATCATGGTCTTCTATTCTTAACCCCTAAAGAAAAGAAAAGAAACTATTTACACGGGAAAGCTCCCAACAAGCAAAAGAAGAACGGGAAATCTTTTTGGGTTTTCATTTTTTTAGTTACTACTACAAGCAAAGAAAGTAAACTAGCTAGAAGCTTCACTAATATTTTTTTGTTTTTCTGGGTTTTTCTAACACACAAGAGAAAAAAGACTAAGAAAAAGAAATTTAAACTAAGCATGGATGGTACAGTGATAGAGTGTGAGCACCGACAACTAGAATAAATGTGAACATGAAAGTAAGTCGGTGAGAAACACGTACTCCCCCAAGCTTAGGCTTTTGGCCTAAGTTGGTCTATGGCCAGTATTGGCTTGACAGATATCCAAAGTTGTAGTTGGGGTCCTACTGTGATGCAGCAGATGTTGCCTGCTGAGCTGCAGCTCGAAGGCGGGCTGCCTCCGTCATGTTATAATGGGCATTTGCCTCCTCCATAGTTATAGTGTATCTTCCCTTTTCCTGAAAGTTAAACAAAGTAGGGATCGGAAGAACAATAGGGATGGCATGCTGCCGGTTAAAGATTAGTCGATATTTGAGAGTTTGATTATCCCACTCTATAAACCGATGACTAGCCATAACATTATAGTCTAAATAAGCAGCAGGTAAAGGTTCATCATACGGATGCACAGACACACCAAGATAGTGGGCTATGCGAGTAGCATAGATCCCACCAAATAAATCTCCATACAAACCATTATGGTGTAGTCTACGTGCAACAATTGCTCCTAAGTTATATTGCCTATCACCTAGTACAACACTCCTGAGAATGCTGAGATCAGGGACACACATGTGACAGACTTCATCTTTACCATTTATGTATCTACCAATAAAGAGATCAAAGTAATGAATAACAGGAAAATGTATGCTCCCCGTGGTGGCTTGTGTGATGTCCCTGGATTCTCCCACTGTAATACTAGCAAGGAATTCTCTAAATTCAGATTTACGAGGGTCACTCATACTGCCCCACCGTGGGAGCTTGCAGGCTTCATTAAAATCCTCTAAGTCCATGGTATAAGATTTATCATAAAGATCAAAATGACGGTGTGAGAATTACGTGAAGATGAAAATTTAAACTTTCTCACAAAGCTATCAGTTAAGCCACGGTATTGAAGGCACTTATCTTGCATGAAGTTCTCGAGGTCAGTGTTACGCACATATGCGTAAAATTCATCTTTGATGCCCGCTTGACTCATAAATTCATCCGACGGTCATTCACAAGGCCGTACATCAGCATCCCTCGGTGGTTCATCGTCCGGCTCACGGAACGCGAGCCTCGGTTCTTGTTTCCTTGAAGGACCACCTTGGAAGTTTTTCCTAGACATTTTTCTGAAATTTTCTGAAATTTTTAGTAACTCACAATAAAAGTTAACCAAACTCAGTAAGATTGATAGCAACAACTCCTATAAGTGCCTAGAGGCTATATCATGCATTAGAACTACTTGGGACCAAGAAAATTTGACATGCAAGCTCAAGAACAAGGTCACCACAGCAGCATAAATTTGCAACAAATAAATCACTAGAAAAAAAACTAATTGGACCAATGGAGGAGTCACATACCAAGGAACAATCTCCCCAAACAGTTTGGTGAATGGTGCTTTGAGCAAGGAGATCGAAAATGGCAGCAAAATGAGCTAGAACTCGGGTTTGAGCTAGTTGGGGATTTTTTGGGAGGAAGAAGAAGAGCATGGGTGAAAGGATAAGTGGAGGGGGGGGGGGCACGTGGGGCCCTCGAGGCAGGGGGCGTGCCCTGTGAAGGGGGGCGCGCCCTGTGCCCTCGAGGCCACGTGCTGGCTTCCCTTGCTGTGTGTTCAGTGCCATATTTTCTTAAATATTCTAGAAAAAACCATATTTCATTTTCATGGCATTTGGTGAACTTTTATTTTCGGGATATTTTTTTATTGCATGGATAAGTCTGAAAACAGACGGATAATGCTAATTTTCTTTTATTTAACCTAATTAAAAGAAAGTAAAAGGAGGGTACAGAAGGTTTGTGCTATCTAGATTCACCTATCCCATGTTCATCAAAAGGAATCCATTAACAAGGTTGATCAGGTCTTGTTAATAAACTCTCTCCGAGTAACATGAAACCGGAGAATTTTCGAATAACACTATGTTACCTCAATGGGGATATGTATGTCCCCAACAATAAGAATGTCATATGCCTTCTTGATAGTAGGAAGAGGAAACTCAAAACCTCCAAAAGTGATAGTTGAAGTTTTTCCAATATAATTGATACTATAGACCTGAGGTTGTTTCCTCGGAAAGTGTACCGTATGCTTAGTACCATTGACATGAAAAGTGACATTGCCTTTGTTGCAATCAATAACAACCCCTGCAGTATTCAGAAAAGGTCTTCCAAGAATAATAGACATACTATCATCCTCGGGAATATCAAGTATAACAAAGTCTGTTAGAATTGTAACATTTGCAACTACAACAGGCACATCCTCAAAAATACCGACATATATAGCAGTTGATTTATCAGCCATTTGCAAAGATATTTCAGTAGGTGTGTCAACTTACTCAAGTCAAGTCTACGATATAAAGAGAGAGGCATAACACTAACACCTGCTCCAAGATCACACAAAGCAGTTTTAACATAGTTTCTCTTAATGGAGCAAGGTATAGTAGGTACTCCTGGATCTCCTAATTTCTTAGGCATTCCACCCTCAAAAGTGTAATTGGCAAGCATGGTGCAGATTTCTACATCAGGTATCTTTCTATTGTTGGTAATAATATCTTTCATGTACTTGGCATAAGGATTTGTTTTAAGCACATCAGTCAAACGCATACGCAAAAAGATAGGTCTAATCATTTCAGCGAAGAGCTCAAAATCCTCATCATCCTTTTTCTTGGATGGTTTCAGAGGAAAAGGCATGGGTTTCTGAACCCAGGGTTCTCTTTCCCTACCGTGCTTCCTATCAACAAAGTCTTTCTTATCATAACGTTGATTCTTTGATTGTGGGTTATCAAGATCAACAGCAGGTTCAATCTCTACATCATTATCATTGCTAGGTTGAGCATCATCTTGAAAATCATTATTAATATCATCACTAGGTTCATGTTCATTACTGTATTGTGTCTCAGCATCATAAACAGATATATCATTGGGATTCTCAGGTGGGTGAGCTATAGGTTCACTGGAAGCATGCAAAGTCCTATCATTTTTCTTTTTCTTCTTCTTAGAAGAACTAGGTGCATCTAAATTAGCTCTCTGAGAATCTTGCTCAATTCTCTTAGGGTGGCCTTCAGGATACATAGGTTTCTGAGTCATTTTACCACTTCTAGTTGCAACTCTAACATCATAGTCATTATTCTTACTATTTAATTCATTGAGTAAATCGTTCTGAGCCTTAAGTACTTGTTCTACTTGAGTGGCGACCATGGAAGCATGTATACTAATGAGTTTCAGTTCATCTTTAGCACTAGACAGATAATCACTCAAGAGTTCAATCATATAAGCATTGTGTTGTAATTGTCTACCAATATAAGCATTGAAGTTTTCTTGTTTCACAATAAAATTGTCAAACTCATCTAAGCATTGGCTAGCAGACTTATAACGAGGAATATCACCTTCATCAAATCTATAAAGAGAATTTACCTTTACTACCTGTGTCGGGTTATCAAGACCATGTATTTCTTCAATATGCGGTAAATTCTTAATATCTTCAGCTTTAATACCTTTTTCTTTCATAGATTTCTTTGCCTCTTGCATATCTTCAGGACTGATAAATAGAACACCTCTTTTCTTCGGAGTTGGCTTGGGGGCTGGTTCAGGAAGTGTCCAATTATTTTCATTGGCTAGCATATTATTCAATAGTAATTCAACTTGTTCCACTGTTCTTTCCCTGAAAAAACAACCAGCAAAACTATCCAGGTGGTCTCTGGAAGCATCGGTCAGTCCATTATAAAAGACATCAAGTATATCATGCAACTCAAGAGGATGATCAGGCAAAGCATTAAGTAACTGGAGAAGCCTCCCCCAAGCTTGTGGGAGACTCTCTTCTTCAGTTTGAGAAAAGTTATATATTTCCCGTAAGGCAGCTTGTTTCTTATGAGCGAGAAAATATTTAGCAGAGAAGTAATACATCATATCCTGGGGACTACGCACACAACCAGGATCAAGAGAATTAAACCAAATCTTAGCATCACCCTTTAACGAGAACGGAAACAACTTAAGGATATAGTAGTAGTGAATCTTTTCATCATTGGTAAACAGGGTGGCTATATCATTCAACTTGGTAAGGTGTGCCACAACAGTTTCAGACTCATAGCCATGGAAAGGATCAGATTCAACCAAAGTAATTAACTCAGGATCAACAGAGAATTCATAATCCTTATCAGTGACACAGATAGGTGAAGTAGCAAAAGCAGGGTCATGTTTCATTCTAGCATTCAAGGACTTTTCTTTCAGCTTAGCTAATAATTTCTTAAGATCATATCTATCATTGCAAGCAAGAAAGTCTATAGCAGTTTCTTCATCCATAACATAACCATCAGGCACAATAGGCAATTCATATCTATTGGGAGTAGTTTCATCATCACTTTCATAAATATCATCAACATTTGCACTCTCCCTAACCTTAGCAATTTGTTCATCTAGAAATTCACCTAGTGGCACAGTGTCGGGCATAGAAATAGTTTCATCATACATAGCAGAAGTAGCATCATCAAGAACATACGACATATCAGATTCAATAGTAGGAGTAGATGTCGCAAGTTTACTCACAACAGAAGGAGAATCTAGTGCAGAGCTAGATGGCAGTTCCTTACCTCCCCTCGTAGTTGAGGGTAAGATCTTGGTTTTTGAGTCCTTCAAATTCTTCATAGTGACAAGCAGATATAAATCCCAAGTGACTTAAAGAATAGAGCTATGCTCCCCGGCAACGGCGCCAGAAAATAGTCTTGATAACCCACAAGTGTAGGGGATCGCAACAGTTTTCGAGGGTAAAGTATTAAACCCAAATTTGTTGATTCGACACAAGGGGAGCCAAAGAATACTCTTAAGTATTAGCAGCTGAGTTGTCAATTCAACCACACCTGGAAACTTAGTATCTGCAGCAAGGTAGTTTAGTAGCAGCGACAAAAGTAAAGATAGTGTCTTTGTAGTTTTTGTAATAGTAGCAACGGAAAAGTAAATAAGCGGCAAGCAATATAGGTAAAACTCGTAGGCATTGGATCGGTGATGGGAAATTACGTTGGATGCAATTCATCATGTAGAAGTTATAACCTAGGGTGACACATAACTAGCTCCAGTTCATCAATGCAATGTAGTCATGTATTCCGAATATAGTCATACGTGCTTATGGAAAAGAACTTGCATGACACCTTTTGTCCTACCCTCCCGTGGCAGCGGGGTCCTATTGGAAACTAAGGGATATTAAGGCCTCCTTTTAATAGAGTACCGGGCCAAAGCATTAACACATAGTGAATACATAAAATCCTCAAACTATGGTCATCACCGGGAGTGGTTTCGATTATTGTCACTTCGGGGTTGCCGGATCATAACACATAGTAGGTGACTATAGACTTGCAAGATAGGATCAAGAACACACATATATTCATGGAAACATAATAGGTTCAGATCTGAAATCATGGCACTCGGGCCCTAGTGACAAGCATTAAGCATAGCAAAGTCATAGCAACATCAATCTCAGAACATAGTGGATACTAGGGATCAAACCCTAACAAAACTAACTCGATTACATGATAGATCCCATCCAACCCATCACCGTCCAGCAAGCCTACGATGGAATTACTCACACACGGCGGTGAGCATCATGAAATTGGTGATGGAGGAAGGTTGATGATGACGATGGCGACGATCTCCACTCTCCGGAGCCCCAAACGGACTCCAGATCAGCCCTCCCGAGAGAGATTAGGGCTTGGCGGCGGCTCCGTCTCGTAAAACGCGATAATTCTTTCTCCTTGATTTTTTTCTCCACGAAACGGAATATATAGGACCTGGGGATACGCCGGTGGAGCATCGGGGGGCCCTCGAGGCAGGGGGCGCGCCCTGGGAAGGGGGGCGCGCCCCCACCCTCGAGGACAGGGTGTGGGCCCCCCCGGTGCAGATCTTCTTCCAGATATTTTTTATATTTTTTGAAATAATTCTCCGTTGATTTTCAGGCGATTCCGAGAACTTTTTATTTCTGCACAAAAAAAACACCATGGTAGTTCTGCTGAAAACAGCGTCAGTCCGGGTTAGTTCCATTCAAATCATGCAAGTTAGAGTCCAAAACAAGGGCAAAAATGTTTGGAAAAGTAGATACGTTGGAGACGTATCAACCGGCAGGGGGGATTGGGTGGTCTGGGGTGTCGGAGTCCTACGTGTCTGCTGTCCGGACTCCCGCAAACCTCCCCCACTTTGTCTCCAATTTGCGGGAGAATACACATCCAGACCGCCCCGCGGACTGATACAGGCCTGCGTTGGATGGCTTACGCAGTCTGGACAACGTAGTTTGAGGATTGGTGCTGGAGATGCCGTAACCCTTTAGGAATAATGTTGGTGATTACTGATAGAAAACATTACAACCAATATTTTTCTTTTGTAAACCTGATGGAGGATCACCCCCATTGTAAAGAGAACACGACCCCCCTTTACGTAGGGGATCAAATGTGTGCAGAGAGCTAATAAAACTCCATTCCCCCTTTTATCTATAAGAAATGTAATGGTTTGCTTTTCTATATCCAAGATATGACATGATTACATAGGAAGGAGTTCTTGGCATCTCAAGAAGGTAGACAATAATCTGAAGCGCAGATGTGCCGAGAGCGAGAATGTCAGTCTTCCTCGAGAAGACGATCTTCCTCTTTTGCATTATATGAATAATAGAAATCAATCCTTACTTGTATTAGCTTCATGAATGAAGAGGTACACTTTCCCTTGATAATGTAACTACTCCTATCAAAACAAATAATTAGATTCGCTTCCCCACTTCCTTCATAGGATTTGTACAACAGATGGGGATTCCTACAATGGTACAACAGATCAATCCATTCAAATCAGTGAAAACATGAGGGTGAGTTCTCCTCATGATTGTAATCTCTTGTGCTCTCGCCACTTTGTGTGCTAGTACCGTCCACCGAAGCCATGCCATGTGGTTTCCCTACATACCAAGTTTTCTCCAACCTCATCTGACCGAGGAGCTGGCGATTAGCCTCGACGGGAAGAGACCTTAGTGGGCCAGCAGTCGCGTGAGACATGTATAATCCCTGCCATAAGGCAAAGTGGCACATTCTGACCCGACATTCCGGCATCTCGACCCGAGGACACACCTACTGTGTAGAATAGGGACTCACTCATGTAGTCCGGTCGCCGGCGGAGCCCTAGATGTGCGGTGTCGCGCCGGTCGGAGGGAGACGAGAATCGATGGGGGGTTTGGGGTGGGGAAAGTATCTGGGCCGTTTACCAAAGCATCCCTGCTTATTTGCTTTCTTTAAATTTCTCAAGTGTTGATTGTTTTTTGTTTATCAGATAGCTAGCCGCTCATTCCGAGCAGTTTACATTTTCCAAATGGATACTAGACTTTATATACGCCACGGATGTCAAACTGTTTATAAAAAGAACTTTATTTATCTAAGGTATCCACTACCCATATAAAAACACGGGTTGATGCAAACTCAAATCATCTTAACCATTAAACCACACAATCTAATGGCCCAAATAATCGCAATGTTGAGCACCGATGACGTTGAGCGCACTAACATTCCACTTCACACCCAGTCAAATCATCTCCACTAATCCATCTGCTCTTGTGCCAAACAAATCACCTCTCTTCTTCGTCTGCACCTCCCGCTTCGAGGCCGGTTACTACACTTGGGATACCGTCCGACGTGCCTCCGCCATTCCACGCCCACACCCCTACTCCCCAAACTCGTGGCCACCCCACGTGACACCACCTGCCCGGAAACACCATGTGGTCGTGGCCAGCTGCTCTGTGTCGTTGGTTTGGTTTCTCGGGGGAGTATGCATGTGTGATATGATTCTTCTTAGATCCCTGTAATTATCAGCAAGACGAGGTGTAGGATAGCTTTCTCATCACCAGACACCACACTTTTGTCCTTTTTTTAAACACAAACTAGGGCCAGTTGTTCACTGTAAACAGATGCACGTCGATCATCTTGGCCAAACATAGTTCAGTTCACACAAATACAAATTGTTCATGCTTAAGATTTGCAGTGTGGATGAAAAAACATGCGGACATTATTGGGCGGACTTAATTGACATGTCCGCGGATGTATAGGGACGTGTGTGTGTGTGTGTGGGGGGGGGGG
>LR738712.1:767896759-767938584 GCA_902687465.1 Secale cereale
CCTTTAGTCCCGGTTGCTGCCACCAACCGGGACTAAAGGCTCCTCCTTCCCGCCCTTTGGGCTGCTGAAAAGGGACCTTTAGTCCCGGTTGGTGGAAGCAACCGGGACTAAAGGGGGGTATTAGTCCCGGTTTCAGCCACCAACCGGGACTAATACGCCTCCTATATAACCAGGACTTGCGATATTTTGGGCAGTTTTCTTCTTCGCCCCCGACGCCTCCCTCTCCTTCCCCGCCCCCGTCGCCGTCGCCGTCGCCCCCGTCGCCCCGTCGCCGTCGCCGTCGCCCCCGACGCCGCCTCGTCGCCCCGCCCCGCGCCGTCGCCGCGCCCCGCGCCGTCGCCGCGCCCCGGCCGGCCCGTCGCCCCGCGCCGCCGCGCGCCCCGCCCCGCCGCCGTCGCGCCGCCGCGCCCCGACGCCGCCTCGTCGCCGCCCCGCCCCGCCGCCGTCGCGCCGCCTAGCCCCGCCGATGTGAGGGGCTCCCTTTTTTTTTATGTTTAATATTGCTGTATATATATATAGTTGCTGTGTATATATGTATATATGTGTATTTTTTTTATGTTTATATAAATTGCAGTATATATAGTTGCTGTATTTATATGTATGTGTATATCTTTTTTTTTCTTAGGAATTTGCTAAATATATATGTTAAATATATATGTACGTGTATATAAATATATTTTTTCTTAGGAAGTTGCTGTATATATGTGATGTGTGTATATGTGATGTATATATATGTGTATGTGGCTATATAGTTTTTTGTTTATATATGCTAAATATATATAGAAAGTTTTATATATGCAAAAGTTACAAATTTAGAAAAAGAAGGATAGGAAAGAAGAAAATAAGAAAGAGGAAAGAAAGAAGAAGAGGAGAGGAAGAAGAGGAGAAATAAATAAGAAGAAGAAAAAAAAGAAAAAAAGAGGAGAAGAAGAAAGGAATAGAGGAGAAGAAGAGAAAATTTCTCTTCTTCTCCTCTATTCCTTTCTTCTTCTCCTTTTTTTTTCTTTTTTTTTCTTCGATCTTCTCCTCTAGCGGTTCCTTTTTTCTTCTTCTTCCTCTTTTTTTTATCGGATATGTCTATGTCGATATACACCCTCCCCGATAACTTCGACATTAGGGGGGGCCGGGGTCGAGGGTCGTCGAGGGACCGAGAGGCCGAAGGTCGAGGGGTCGAGGGTCGTCGAGGGACCGAGAGGCCGAAGGTCGAGGGGTTGAGGGTCGTCGAGGGACCGAGAGGCCGAAGGTCGAGGGGTCGAGAGGTTGCCTAGCAGTCGGGGGTCTAGGGTTGTGGATCGCCGAGCAGTCGGGGGTCAAAGTATTGAAGAATTCCATGACTTCATCATTTGCCAGAAGTAACCGGGGCATTTTGGTACAAAGTTATGCAAAGATATTCTGGAACGGAGTTCCTGATAGAATAATCCGTCTTTTGTTACGAATTATCCTATCTGGGACTCCGTTCCAAAATAACTTTGGAGAGCTTCGTACCATCATGCTACTGTTACTTTCGCCTAATGATGAAGTATTGGTTTTGTTGAATCCTTTGACACTCGACAAAATGTGACATGAGGGGGTCTAGGGTTGTGGATCGCCGAGCAGTCGGGGGTCGAGGGGTCGAGAAAGGTTGCCTAGCTAGTGTCAAAGTATTGAAGAATTCCATGACTTCATCATTTGCCAGAAGTAACCGGGGCATGTTGGTACGAAGTTATGCAAAGATGTTCTGGAACGGAGTTCCTGATAGGATAATCCGTCTTTTGTTACGGATTATCTTATCTGGGACTTCGTTCCAAAACAACTTTGGAGAGCTTCGTACCATCATGCTACTGTTACTTTCGCCTAATGATGAAGTATTGGTTTGTTGAATCCTTTGACACTAGACAAAATGTGACATGAGGGGGTCTAGGGTTGTGGATCGCCGAGAAGTCGGGGGGGTCGAGAGGTTGCCTAGCTAGTGTCAAAGTATTGAAGAATTCCATGACTTCATCATTTGCCAGAAGTAACCGGGGCATGTTGGTACGAAGTTATGCAAAGATGTTCTGGAACGGAGTTCCTGATAGGATAATCCGTCTTTTGTTACGGATTATCTTATCTGGGACTTCGTTCCAAAACAACTTTGGAGAGCTTCGTACCATCATGCTACTGTTACTTTCGCCTAATGATGAAGTATTGGTTTTGTTGAATCCTTTGCCACTAGCTAGACAAAATGTGACATATGGGGGTCTAGGGTTTGTGGATCGCCGAGCAGTCGAGGGTTGAAGCTAGTTCTACGTTTGCCATTAATATATCCATCTGTCATGTTTGAATAATAATTGGCATGTTGTAAATATTTGTAGAAACAATGGACGACAACACCCGAGACCTAGCACAAGAAGCGATGTTGATGGACATAATCGCAGACGGACAAAATGCCGTCAGGTCGTATCTCAACGACACCGATGAGCAGGTCGAACAAGAGCTGCGGCTGGAAGATCTAGGCTATGATATTGATGAATTCGGTGACCCAATGCACATGGAAGAAGTAGACCGTGAGGACGGCTCCGGTGACCCAATGCCGGTGCAAGAAGGAGACCGTGATGCTGGCTCCGGTGACCGAACCGAGTCCGGCCAGGAGGTATATATGTTAGTTAAGCATGTGATGACTAGTTAATTGATTCATTCATTAACTCTCGTCTTTGTTCCTTTTCTAGCCCTCCGGATCGAGCAAATCTTCGGTAAAGAGACGAGGAGCGAAGAAAAAGTTGAGGCCGGATGAAAAGTTTGAGATCTCAGAAATCTCGCGCTCCGGCGAGCCGATTGCACCCATCCGCACAAAGAACACATTTGTTAATCAGTGCGGGGTTCTGGTTAGGGACAAGATCCCGATCAGCATCCATCAATGGTTAAAGCCGGCTGCAAACGACGCTCAGGTGACTTATGTCACTGATATGCAGAAAGAAGATCTTTGGACTGAGCTGAAGTCAAATTTCGTCCTACCGCGAGAGGTTGATCCGGCGAACCCAGTTATAGAGGAGTTAATCAAGTCTGCTGCACTTTCGAAGATGGCAGACCAATTCAGGGCATGGAAGAAAAAACTGAATACGTTTGTCAAAGATAAAAAGACTCCAGAATTCGTGGGCATATATGAGAAGATCAAAGATGACTGGCCCGCATTTGTGGCCCATAAGAAGTCGGAAAAGAGTCAGAAGATGTCGGAGACAAACCGGATAAATGCTGCTAAGAAGAAGCATCACCATCGCACGGGGTCGGGCGGCTACCTCGTAGCCCGGCCTAAGTGGGCCAAGGCTGAGAATGATCTGCTTCAGAAAGGGATCGAACCAGAGACAATGCACTGGCCAGAACGTTGTCGGACTTGGTTCTTCAGGGCTGGCGGAACCTTGGACCCTGTAATAGGGTGGTGCATTTGGACGGACAAGCAATTGGAAACACCACTCAGGAAGATGCGGCAGTATATCAAAGCAGCGCATGAAGGGACGTTCTTCCCCGACAGAGAGAACGACGAGCTGACAATGGCCCTCGGGAATCCTGAGCACCCTGGACGGACACGAGGCACGCCAGGCTCCCTTCCGTGGCGTGCTGGGTTTCTGGACGCAGGAGGCTACAAATGCCACGACAGGAGGAAGAAAATGGAGCTGACCGAAATCCAGGCGCTGCGGGCCAGAATACAAGCGATAGAGGAACGGGAAGCAAATCGGGAGAAAAGAATTGCCGAAGCTTCCCCCGAAGCTACCCCGCCATCTCAGCGGAGAAGCAGCGTGGCTTCCACCGAGCTGCCAGAGCCTGCCTTGACGGCTACTGCCAGGAATCCTGTGGATGCTATCACGCAGGCACAAAATTGCCACCTTATGGCACCGTGGATGAATCTGAAGGTCAAGGCGGCTGCTGGCTCTGTTTATCCTTCTGGACCCGACGACACTTTTCACTGCCGGCCGATTCCAGAAAGATATGCTAGGGTGATGGTCGACGAAATAACGGAGGGATTTGAGGAGCTCCAGCTTGACCACCCTACCGGTGAAGGGGATACTCGGCTGGGTTCTTCACTGAAGACTCCATGCCTATGGCGGAAGGACCTAATCAACATTCTCAACTGGACGCCTCCGCCTCCTCCTCCTCCGACGACGAGTCAGGGCACTCCGCCTCCTCCACCGCCTCCTCCTCCGGCGAGTGACCATCAGGGCACTCCGGCTCCTTCTCCGGCGCGTGGCGGCACTCCGCCTCCTTCGCCGCCGGCGCGTGGCGGCACTCCGCCTCCTTCGCCGCCGGCGCGCCCGAGCAGCCAGCCTGCTCCTCCTTCTCCGCCTAATCAGCAAGGGCGGAAGAGACCTGCCGCCGCTCCGGCTGCTCCTGCTCCGGCGCCTAAGCAAGTAAAAAAGACAGCCGCTTCGTCTGGTCCGGCGACGTCTACCAGTACAGCCAGAGGCGGGAGGCGATGCAGATTCGGTCCTTCTCTCACGCCTCTAGAGAAGTTACCGTACGAGAGGTCCGACGAGGAAAACACGAAGATCGCTGAAGGCGAAGTGAAGGACTTTTTTGAAGGGTTGAAAGCACAGAGACATCCACCTCCGGAGGAGAAGATAGATGCGGTGAAAGCAAAGCGCACTCTTGCTGCCTTGAAGCAACCAGCGAAAAGTAAGCCGAAGGGCAACTATGACCGCATTATTCAAAAGACATTTCAAGATGCCAAGCGGTCCGGAAGTACAAAAAGTGATCAGAGGTTAGCAGAAGGGCGAGCTGGGAAACAAATTGCCCAGCTCGGCGAACAAGCGAACCAATCGTGCCCCCCGCTCAAGGTGTCTAGCGACATGGTCGCTAATGATCCGAGGATGGTGCCCGGTTATACCAATCTTGCAGATTACGCGTCCGACGATGTACACTATGATTTCATGGACGTGCAGATAGAAAGATACGAGTACAAAAAGCCTCTCGTCAAAAATGAAAGATCTCTATCAACGAATATGCGAAGATTGCATGATTGGTACATGAAAATCTGCAGAGAGTCTGGGGGGAGGAATAACTTGTATTTGAGAGTTAAACCGGAGCATGACCTCGTTGGAATTGACCTGTTGCATGTTCCATTTGAGGAGTTCTATCAATTTTTCAATCAATTGGCCCTCGATAAAACAACGATCACCTGCTACTGTCTGTAAGTAGTACTACTTCTGTCATTAAGTCTCTCTATATAGCTGATCTTCATTGCATGTATTTATAATTATCCTCACTATATTATGCAGATTGAAGATCGTCGAATTGAAGAAAAGACAAGTAGGTGATATTGGGTTTATTAACACATACCTCATAGATGCAACCGAGGTTAAATTGCGTCCCGGCGATACCGAGACCAACTTGCTACGATCGTTGGTGGTAAATGAAAACAAAGATATAATACTCTTTCCTTACAACTTCAAGTGAGTGTTAATGTCTTGTGCATATTTGGTTTCCCTTATATATCAGTCAAGTTTATAGTGATGTAATTGATGATCTCATGCATTCATGCGCAGCTTCCACTATATTCTCTTAGAGATTAAGCTTGAGAAGGGAATAGTAACTGTCTTCGACTCTAAACGTAAAGATCCCGAGGAGTATGCGGACATGACTCAAATGCTAGTCAGGTAAGTTAAATCGATCAATATTATCCACCATGCATATATATCAGCAACTTCATTTCTGATATCAACTAATTGTTTCCTTTGTCTGGCAGGGCTTGGAAAAATTCACAAAAAAAGCTCCGGGACTGCCGAAGAAGCTACAATTTAGATACCCGAAAGTAAGTACTATATAGTAGCATGTTCCGCGCGCGCATCTCCTATATCTTGATTCAAGCGCTAGTTTCATCAATACCAATTTGGCATTCTTGCTTATCAGTTTGATTGACCTCTATTTCTTGTAAAGTGGTTGTGGCAGGAACCCGGGAATGATTATTGTGGATACTACATTTGCGAGTCCATCCGCCACACGACCTGTGAGCGGGGCTACACTGATGAACAATTTGAAGTGCGTAAGCAATCAATAATATTCACAAATTTATAGCATCATTTCATGTATTGACCCCCTACTTCAAATTAGATGTTTCGGATGCGGGATGAACTCCTAACACCAGATCGACTGCGAGCAATTCAAGAGGAATTGGCGGCATTCTTCCTTGAACACGTGATCGCTGAAGACGGAGAATACTATGTGGACCATGCACCCATGTGTTAGGAGATTATTTTTGTAAGAGATAATTATTGTATATATGTGCCCGGTAGTGTCGGATAGATATATACGAGAACTTGTTGTTCGACCAATCTCTCGGAGAAGGAGAGGTGGTCGATATTACTTCTCTCTGTATGCATATATATATATGTTGATTATACGATCTTCTGTTTCCTTCGTTTGCTTAGTAGCTAGCAGCTAGCTAGCTAGCTAGCGTGACTCTAGTTCTCTCTATATACGTATGTGTAGTATGTAGCGTCGATCAAGCACGGACATAAGAGAGAACACTTCTCTCTATTAATTAGCTAGCTAACACAATATATGAAACACCTAAATTAGCCCCCCAAAACCTAAAACCCCCCCTCCCCTTTCAAAAAAAAAACAAAAACCACAGCCACAGAAATGCTGACGCGTGGAAGCCTTTTGGTCCCGGTTGGTACCACCAACCGGGACTAAAGCCCCTCCTGCCTGGACTCGGTGCACAGGCCACGTGGACACCCTTCTGCCCCGGTTCTGGATTGAACCGGGACTAAAGGGTCAGAGCATTAGTACCGACCCTCTTGTCCCGGTTCTGGAACCGGGGCTAAAAGGCCCAAATGAACCGGGGCTAAAGACCCTTTATCTACTAGTGCAACCATACAGAGCAACACTCTCATCGGGAAATTGCTACCAAATTGTGTTCCTGGTTGTAAGAACAAATGGAGAACAGGACACTTCATAGATTTCACATGACAACACATCAAGCTAATAGAAAACAGTATGTTTATTGCACTGGTGATAGTAGGTATAAAATCCTTTTGCATGAGAGAAAGAAAGGAGGAAAAAACTACAAGGACTAAGGGCGCACCATAGCATAAATCCAACGAGACGATGATCTCATGGGAGAACGGAACATCACGAGCACGACTATCAGTTCAATGTAAAACACGTAAACAAAAATCAGCCACGGTTTGAACAGGCTCGCCCTTGACGAATCATCTAAGCAGGGATGTCGAATGTAGGACAACACAAATGAAAAAGGTATTCATCATTACATGCCTAAAATACCACTCATGCCTCAACGCACGCATCCTCTCCCTCCATTATCCCAAGCCTTTGGTCAGGAGACCTTCAAGTATGTTGTTCGTTGGTGTCAATGGTAATAAATTCTTGAAGTGTGTGCGGTCTTTGAGGCTCTTGGTCACGTGGCACCAGTATAAGCCGAGTTCATGTACAGAGCACACGCCGAGAGCCTCGCCGGTCGCTTGTCTTATATATAAGACGAGGCCTATGTTTGGCTTCGTTGTCGTGTCTCGAGCTCCCAAGCGCAGCCACATGTACAACATAAACCGAGTGTATTGGCATAGGTTCACGGTGTACAGGTAAGAGCATCTCCAACAGCCGCGCTACGCGCCGCGCCCAAAAAACGCATTTGCCGCGTGCGCTTCGGCTGGTTTAGCGCGCGGATAGGCGCCAGCTCCAGCAGCCGCGCTATAATGCAGCGCGCGCGCGTCGCTCCAGCAGTGCCCAAAAATGCAGCGCACGCAGCAAGCACAAACCACATATACAATTCAAAAAATAGAAGAAAAACGATCAAAAAAACAAAATAAATTAATGATAAATAGTTATTACAACTCAAACAAATAGTTTATCGTTCAGTACAACAAATAATGCAATAAACACAACCAATAGTTCATGAACAATACAATACAAATAAATGCAATGAAATCATGCTCTTTGTCGTCCATGTCATGCCCACCACTCTTCAATCAGATCCTTCTGAAGATCATTGTGCGTTGCGGGACGCCGAATGGCATGATAGGAGGCAACAAAACGGGCTACCCTTTCAGCCCTCCGTCGCACTCGCACGGGATGTCCCAAGAGCTCATACTGTGAGTAGTCTAAATCTTGGCCACGCTCATTCTCGATGATCATGTTGTGCATGATCACACAAGCGTGCATGATGTACCAAAGCATTTTTTGATCCCAAAATCTAGCCGGTCCTCTCACAATAGCAAATTGGGCTTGCAAAATCCCAAATGCTCTCTCCACATCTTTTCTAGCAGCTGCCTGAGCATTGTGCAAATCAAGATTTTTCTTACCTTCTGGCTTTTTCAACGGCTTCACGAAGGTTTGCCACTTTGGATAGATGCCATCCGCTAGATAATAGCCATAGTTGTACGTATGGCCATTTGCTACAAACTGCACCGGTGGCAACTCACCATTCGCAATCTTATTCATCAGTGGTGACCGGTTGACAACATTGATGTCATTCGAAGATCCAGGCATTCCAAAGAATGCATGCCAAATCCAAGTCTCCTGATCGGCCACCGCTTCAAGGATTATAGTGGAACCCTTTTTTGGCCGTGGAATTGCCCATGCCATGCCTTTGGACAATTCTTCCAACTCCAATGCATGCAATCTAATGAGCCAAGCATGCCAGGAAAGCCGCGAGATTTGTTCATCACCAATAACCTTGCGGCGTCTTCGGCAGTGGGAGATCTCAAATACTCCTCGCCAAACACTTGCACAATTCCCACTGCAAAGCGCTTGACACACATGACGGCTTGGATCTCACCCATAGCCAAGTGATCATCAACTAGATCGGCCGGGATACCGTATGCCAACATACGCAAAGCGGCTGTCACCTTCAGAAAGGTGCTATGCCCGAGCTCTCCAGCAGCATTCCTCCTTTGCTGGAAAAACCGGTCATGGCTCGCTAGTTTCTCTGCAATGCGCTTGAACAAGTCTGTGCTCATCCTAAACCGGCGACAAAAATACGACTCCGGGTATGTGGGATTCTCCACGAAATAGTTCTTCATCAATCTATTATGGGCATCAATCCTATCTCTCCAAATTTTATCCCGACCCATAACCGAACCACCGTACTTCGGTTTTTTATTGATATGCATAGCTATGATCATTGCAAGATCCTCCTCCTCTTCCATATCAAATTTTCATCTTCGGAAGAATCATACGACGAACTCATCTACAATGTTCAATACTATACTATCAAAACCACAATTCAAAATATGCATCAAATTCATAAGTTTGGAGCAATACATACCTTGTAGGCGTTTTGTCGAACACCTTGCGGGCGCGGCGCGGCAGCGAGCCCTTGGGCGCTGTTCCTCGGACGTCGGAGGCGCGCGAGGTCCAGTCGGACTAGGAGGGGGTGGGGCGGAAGCGCAGCGGCGCGGGGAGGCCGGCGAAGCGCCTGAACGGTCGGCGGCGGGCGGCGGGCGCGGGGAGGCCGGCGAAGCGCTTGAGTGGTCGCCGGCGGGCGCGGGCGGTGACGGCGGCGCGGGGATAGGCCGGGGAAGCGCTGAGCGGTCGCCGGGGGCGCGAGCGGCGGCGGCGGCGCGGCCGGATGGGGGCGGCAGCGCGGTCGCGGAAGTGGAGGAGCGAGCGAGCGCGGGAGAGTCGCGCGCGCGAGCCGGCGCAGCAAATAACGGGCGCGGGATTGCGTTTCGGCCAGCGCGCTGAATTGGAAATGGCGCGCGCCGTTTTTGCGCGCCCGCTGGAGCTGCCCGCCGCGTTGCGCGCGCGCTAAAACTGCCTTTTTTAGGGCGCGGCGCTTGTATAGCGCGGCTGTTGGAGATGCTCTAAGCCAAGAGCCTCGCCCGCCGCTCAACTTATACCAGATTTGGTAGCATGCGCTGCTGTCTTGTCCCTGAAGCTCCTGCTCCTGCTCCTGCTCCTGCAGAGGGAAACCACGCCTAAAGAAATGCCAAACATCAAGGACCCGCCACCGCTACCACCACACCGCCGGCAAGAAGAGCAACAGCCCCGCCACCGCGCGCTGCCGGCCAAGCTCGCGCTTGCTCTGGCTCTCGCCCTGTGTGCAGAGAGAAGAACGGAGGGAGGGAGAAGAGAAGCCGAGGGACTCACTGATGTAGTCCGGCGGCCGGCGGAGCCCCAGATGCGCGCCGCCGCGCGGGAGGGAGGGAGGGAGACGAGAATTGATGGGGGGTTCGGGATGGGGGGAAGTATCTGGGCCGTCTACCAAGGGGCGGCATCCCCTGTTTATTTGCTTTCTTTATTTAAATTTCTAATTTTTTTGATAGCCACCCGCGCATTCCGAGGATTTTAAATTTCCAAGTGGGCACTAGACTAGACTTCATGAATACTCCAACGGATGCAAACTTTATAAAAACAACTTTATCTACCTACTACCCATATGAAAACGATGCACATTCAAATCATCTCAACCATGAACCACACGATCCAACGGCCCAGATCGCATCGTCTCAATGTTGAGCACCGGCCGCGTTGAGCGCACGTGTTCTGTTGCCCTTCTAATCGAACCGCCTCCGCTTATCCATCCACTCCTATGCCAAACAAATCGCCTCTCTTCTTCGCCCGTGCCTCCCGCTTCGAGGCCGGTTACTACAATGGAACACCGTCCGACGCACATCGCCCTCTCATGCCCATGCCACTGCTCCCTGAGGCCGTGGCTGCTCCACGCGACGCCACCTGCCCGAAAACACCACGTGTCCGTCGTCAGCTGCTATTGATCCGTGTCTTCTTCGGTTTGGCTTCTCGGGGAGTTTGGATGTGTGATGTAATCTTCTTGGATCCGTGTAATTGTTAGCTGATGAGCTGTAGGATACCTTGCTCATCACATGACATAACTTTTCTTTTGTAACATGAACTGGGGCCACTTTTTTATTGCAACCGTTTCGCCTAGTAAGGGCCTCTTTGATCAAAAGGATTTTTTTAAGGATTAGGTTCCTTACGATTTTTCCCTACATTGGTCGTTTGATACGTAGGATCGAATCCTATATAATATTTTCATAAGAATTCATTTCTAGTACATTTAATAGGAATTTTAGCATCCACTCCAACCTCTTGGAAGAAACCCTTTGTCAATATCCGAAAGCCTGGCATCCGGGCCGGACTCGAGCTCAGCTCTTCTGCCCAAATCTCGGCCCGAAAGCCTAGCATCCGGGCCGGGTTGGAGCTCAGCCTTTCTGCCCAAAGCCCGGCATCCGAGCCGGGCTCGAACTCAGCTTTTCCGCCCAAAGCCAGGCCCTAAAGTCCGAAGAAAAACCTGAATAGGGCATAAATCACTATTTTATTATAAATATAGGTATAATATATCATTTAAATATCCTAAAATTCCTTATTTTAATTCAAAAAGTGCACTGTTCATGTGTTTCAGGCCGGGCTCGGGCTTGGGATTTTGGGGTCGGGCTTTGGAAAGCTCGAACCAGGCCTGGCCCGGTGGATGCCTAGGTTTAGATACAATCAAACAAATTCAAATTCTATAGGAATCCAATGGGCATGTCATTCCAACCCTTCATTTTTCTTTTCTTGCACTTTTGCAATCATGTGAATTAAGAAGGCCCTAAGGGCATCTCGAACGGCAACGCGCAAATTTCCTCCCGCATCTGTCCGTGGATAAGGGGGAACTAGTCCGGGGACACGGATGCGGGAGGCCGCCATCCAATCATAGCCGCAGACATTTCAACCTGCATTTTAACTAACCAGAAGAAACTCATGCAAAACCGGCCGATATTCATCAAAGTTCAGATAGAAAATAACACAAATCATTCATACATGGCATGCAAATTAAGTCTAGTACTACAATGTCTCAAATACGACTAGACTGACCGGATGTCCAACAAGTTTTTCATCAACAGATCATGTCGTTCCATACATACTCCTTCTTCAGCTTCATCGAACAGTATGTGCACGTAAATGGCCGTCCCCTATCCCGTCGTACACCACACCAGCAGGGCCGGTCCCTATACGAAACAAAAAATGGGCCCTATCTCACTAGCTAGGAAAAATGTACTATCGAGCAATTATAATGTACATGATATAATGTCTTACATTACAATTTGATATATAGATAATCATACATATTCAACACCCGGTTTGATATTCTTTGAAAAATATCATGATATCCTTGTAATCAATATTCACCAACACTTCGCTCTCAAGTGCTATTGTGGCCAAATCATTGAATCTTCGTTGTGTCATTATAACATTTATCAATTAAATATTGTTCTCTTTCTTTTCTTTTGCGTTTCTGGGAACCAGACTGATGTTTCCCCATGATTACTCAAATATGTACTATTGAAACAGAAGATACAAAAGATAAATAAATAAAATTGAAGTGATACGACAACAGATATCAATTGGAGATTATGCGTCAATGTCTGGCAATTAAACGAACCGTCAAACTCATCTAGTCTCGTGCCCTGGTTGAATTGCTCGATCTGGTGGAGGTGCGAAGGATGGAAGGAGTGTCCGGGATGATGCGGAGTCTGGAACTATTGGAGGAAGAGAGGAATGGGGTCAAGATCCGGCTGACTACAAGGGACAAGGGCAAGAATAATGGATCCCGGGCGGTGGGGAAGGTGTTGTCGGAGAAGTTAGTTCATCAGGATGCAATCAGCTTGTCACTAGGGAAGGTGTGGTGCCCTATTAAGGGTACTGATTGCAGGGAGGTGGGAGACAACCTATTTGTGTTTACGTTCAAGCAGGATTCGGGGAAAAGGAAGGCTCTGGAAGATGGCCCATGGATGTTTGATAAAGATTTGGTTGTAGTGGAGGAGTACGATCCGGGCAAGAGACTCGAAGACTACGAGTTTAACAATATACCAATTTGGGTGAGAATTTTTAATCTCCCGTTGGGGATGATGAACGTGGAGTCAGCGGAGAAAATAGGAAATATCATTGGGACTTTTGTTGAGGCAGATGCAGGGAGGGACGGTAAAGCCATAGGGAAGTACATGCGAGTGAAAATCAGAATGAAGATAGATAAGCCAATTATGAGGGGTTTCACGTTAGATGATGATGAGTGCGTTATGCAACAGAGAAGGAAGAAGAAGATGAGCATTGGTAAGGAAGAAGGAGGAGGAAGAAGGGATGTGGTGTCGATTCGAGTACGAGTTCATGCCCGATTTTTGCTATGTCTGTGGGATGATCGGGCATGGAGAGAAAGACTGCTCCACACAATTGAAGAAAGGAGAGACTCCCCAGTTTGGGCGCTGGTTAAAGGCGGATGTAGGTAGAAGAAGAAATTTTGGTGATGAGGACTGGAGCTGGAAAGGCAATG
The DNA here is from genome assembly GCA_902687465.1 of Secale cereale. Lineage (NCBI taxonomy): Eukaryota > Viridiplantae > Streptophyta > Magnoliopsida > Poales > Poaceae > Secale > Secale cereale. Next base: position 767,909,994 of record LR738712.1, read on the forward strand.
CAAGGAGTGGTGGGGGCAACAGAAGACTGGGTTTCTCACGATCCAGTGGGCGTTCAAGCAGTACTAGTGATGGACCGTCTTGGAGGAAGGATGGTACACGAGCAGTGCTGAGGGGTGATTAGAGATTAAATTACAAATAATTCAGAAATTTGAAAATCGAAAAAGGGAAAATCTCAAAAAAATATTTCCAAAAAATTTCTGAAAAACCAAATTTCAAAACAAATCCCTTTAGTCTCTGTTGGTGTTACCAACCGGGACTAAACGTGGAGCTCCAGAAACCGGCCACGTGGAGCTCCTTTAGTCCCGGTTCGTAAGCAAACCAGGGCTAAAGGTTTTGGGCTTTAGTCTCGGTTCTAGAACCAGGACTAAAGGCCCTCTGGAACCGGGACTAAAGGCCCGTTTTCTACTAGTGAGCCCATATCTTTCTATGTGTCCGATTGAAGCTTTGAACTCATTAGTATCGCGTGAGTGTTAGCAATTATGAAAGACTAAATGATAGTTGAGTATGTGGACTTGCTAAAAAGCTCTTATATTTGACTCTTTCCGATGTATGATAAACTGCAATTGCTTCAATGACTGAGATCATAGTTTGTTGGCTATCAATGAAGTTTCTGATTCATACTTTACCTTCTGAATGAATTGTTACTTTAACATAAGAACTTATATGACAAGTTATGTTGTTGTCCTAAAGATGATCATGATGCCCTCATGTCCGTATGTTATTTTTATCGACACCCCTATCTCTAAACATGTGGACATATTTCTCGATGTCGGCTTTTCGCTTGAGGACAAGCGAGGTCTAAGCTTGGGGGAGTTGATACATCCATTTTGCATCATACTTTTATATTGATATTTATTGCATTATGAGCTGTTATTACACATTATATCACAATACTTATGCCTTTTCTCTCTTATTTTACAAGGTTTACATGAAGAGGGAGAATGCTGGCAGCTGGAATTCTGGACTGGAAAAGGAGCAAACCCGAGAGACATATTCTGCACAAATCCAAAAGTCCTGAAACTTCACGGAGAATATTGTTGGAATATATAAAAAATATTGGGCGAAGAAAGCACCATAGGGGGGCCACCAGCTAGCCACAAGGGTGGAGAGCGCACCCTACCCCCCTGGGCACTCCCCCCGTCCTTGTGGGCCCCTGGCAGGCCCCCGCCTCTCATCTTTTGCTATATGACGTGTTTTGATCTGGAAAAAAATTCAAGAGGAAGGTTTCAGAACGAACCGCCGCCGTCTCGAGGCAGAACCTGGGCAAAACCAATCTAGAGCTCCAGCAGGGCTGTTTTGTCGGGGACACTTCCCTCCGGGAGGGGGAAATCGAAGCCATTGTCATCACCAACGATCCTCTCATCGAGAGGGGGCAATCTCCATCAACATCTTCACCAGCACCATATCCTCTCAAACTCTGGTTCATCTCTTGTATCCGATCTCTGTCTCAAAACCTCAGATTGGTACCTATGGTTTGCTAGTAGTGTTGATTACTCCTTGTAGTTGATACTAGTTGGTTTATTCAGTGGAAGATCATATGTTTAGATCCTTAATGCTATTCAATACCCCTCTGATTATGAACATGAATATGATTTATGAGTAGTTACGTTTGTTCCCAAGGACATGGGAGAAGTCTTGTTATAAGTAATCATGTGAATTTGGTATTCGTTTGATATTTTGATGAGATGTATGTTGTCTTTCCTCTAGTGGTGTTATGTGAACGTCGACTACATGACACTTCACCATTGTTTGGGCCTAGGGGAAGGCATTGAGAAGTAATAAGTAGATGATGGGTTCCTAGAGTGACCGAAGCTTAAACCCTAGTTTATGCGTTGCTTCGTAAGGGGTTGATTTGGATCCATATGTTTTATGCTATGGTTAGATTTATCTTAATACTTCTTTCGTAGTTGCGGATTCTTGCGAGAGTGGTTAATCATAAGTGGAAGGCTTATCCAAGGAAGGACAACACCCAAGCACCGATCCACCCATGTATCAAATTATCAAAGTAACGAACACGAATCATATGAGCATGATGAAAACTAACTTGACAACAATTCCCATGTGTCCTCGGGAGCACTTTGCTTTATATAAGAGTTCGTTCAGGTTGTCCTTTGCTACAAAAAGGATTGGGCCACCTTGCTACACCTTAGTTACTTTTGTTACTGTTTATTACGAATTATCTTATCACCCAAATATCTGATACAGATAATTTCAGTGCTTGCAGAGATTACCTTGCTGAAAACTGCTTGTCATTTCCTTCTGCTCCTCGTTGGGTTCGACACTCTTACTTATCGAAAGAACTACCATAGATCCCCTATACTTGTGGGTCATCAGTGGCCCGTTTTGTTGCCTCCTATCATGCCATTCGACGTGCCGAAACGCATGATGATCTTCAGAATGATCTCATTGAGGAGTGGTGGGCATGAAATGACCGACAAAGAGCATCATGATTTGTGCGTTTGATGTTGTATTGTTGAACTATCTGTTGTATTGGAAGATAAACTATTTGTTTGAGTTTATAATAATGAAATTAAACTATTTATTGTTGATTTCTTTTGTTTGTGTTTGATCTTCTTGGTTGTGTTTGGAGTGCATATGTTGTTTGTGCGAGAGAGCGCGCACATGTTTTTTGCAGCGGCTGCTGGAGCAGCTCGCGCGCGCTAAACTTTTCAGCGGCTGCTGGAGCAAGCGCTCGGCGCCGTGCAAAAACAGGCAATCAGCGTGCTGCAAACACTTTTTTTAGCATGCACGGCTGTTGGAGATGTTCTAAGGATAAACAATTTATAAACACAGTAAACAAAATATAAAAAATGGGAAACTTTCTCCCAACAAGTATTGTACCAGTGCATTACTCACATATTAAGTTTCAGGACAAATTGACTTCTGTGGTATTGTTGGCAAAATACAGGCTGTGTGAATACTAAGATTAATATAGTATAGTATAGGTTTGCTTTTTATTCGTTCTGAACACCATGAAAGTCATTTTATGGTTCAGGAGCACGCGCAGACGGTTGTCTATGCAAGTGACAGCTGAAAGATGGTGCATAGGGAGGTTTTGTCGTTCAGGAGTATGCGCAGACGGTTGTATACGCAAGTGACAGCTGGAAGATCGTGCATCTCATGCTGGGTTTGTGGTTGGTGGCTAACAGTTCTGCTTTGCTCCTCCGACATCGTTGTCGTGCGGGGCTGTCAGATCTGGAGTTCGATGGCGTGTTCGGAGACATGTTGCCCCGTCTGATTCTTTCAACAGTAATGGTTTTGCTTCCAGCAAACTACTCATGAGGTTCGTAAAGCTGTAGATCAGCGATAGAGCCGCATGGAGCTCGGGTGAAGAGGTAATCTGTTTTCATTTCCTTTGGTGGCCGCTTCAGTGGTGTCGGAGGAGAGGAACATGTGTTGGTATTTTTCATAGGATTATCCTATCTTTTCAGTCTTGTAAAGCCGATGCTTACGTGTCTAATCTAAACGCTTTTATATTAGTTTACAGAGGGAGTACTTGTTTAGAGAAAATTTTAGTTATATAAATTCGAGTGTGCCTAGGCCAAATCTTCTGTTTTTATATAATACACAAGAAGGGCGCTTCAGGTAGAATCGAACCTGCGACCTCTTGCTTCGTGACACATTGCAACAACCATCGCCAGCCTAGTCTGCTGTACAAAGTTTAATCTTTTCTCCAGTTTTATCGTTCTTCTTTCCTTTTTCCCTTATTTTTTTCAAACTCGAGGAATTTCCTTTCTTCACATTTTTTCTTCTGGAAAATGGATGAACTTGTTCTTTACAAATTCAATGAACTTTTTCCATATTCGACGAACTTTTTTTCAAATTCAATGAACTTTTTTCAAATCTGGCAAACTTTTTTTCAACTTTGATGAAGTTTTTTCGAATCCGATGAACTTTTTTAAAATTCAGTGAACATTTTTTAAATTCAGTGAACTTTTTAAAAATCTGATGAACTGTTTTCAAAACAGATGAACTTATTTTCGAAATCTGATGAACTGTGATAATTCAATTTAATTCAGGTCATCTGGAATTAAGTACTGATTATATAATTATGTTATATATAGGGAAAAGGCCGCGTGTTCTATATTCTGATTCAGACGAAGACAGTGACTTCGAGAACGAAGTATTCAAGAAAAATATTATTAATAATAAATGTGGTACATCTCCTTTTGACATTGGCAAGAAATTTCCGACATTTGGCACATGTGCTTCAGAGTTAGCTTATCAGAATTTAATAGATTGTTCACGTACAATCAAGGAAAGGTTAGTTAATTTTTTTTGAAGAATGCAACTATTATTTTTAAATATATGTTGTTTGAACTGTTAATAATGAATAAAAACAGGATTTGGGTGGAACTAGAAACTCCAAATGAATTGAAGTTAGATGGGAACAAAATATTTGAGCTACTGAAGCCTGCCGGTAGGATGAATTATGTAGGATTTGACCTTTTCTGCCGCATGAGCCGTGACTATGAGTCAACATGGTTTTTAAATGACCGTAAAAGCCGTTGGAGACACTATCTTCATCCGATGTTTGCGATGAGCTAGTTCATTAATTTCATATTGAATTTGTAAAAATAATAATTTAATTGCAAAATACAAATATTTATTTTAATCTTGTAAACAGGGTTGTATACTTCACACAACAACGTCGTGGCTTAAGAAGGCAATAAATGGACAGTTTGTGGGTGACCACATCGGATATGATGTCGAGTCGTGTAGAATGGTTAGATAAATATTTAATGAATTATTGATATGCAATTTAAAGTAAGAGGATTATCATGACGTGAATTAATTTACATTGCTTACAGATGTTTGCTCCGTACCAGGAGAATGACAAGAGTTGGGTGTTGTATATATTTGACCGGATCGATAAGAAGCTACATGTGCTAGATCCAATAAGGTCTTGCTTAGGATGTACATTGGTGGAGGAACATCATGTTGGTAGATGCCCCGTACTTATAAATGGATTGGCAATGTGCTTCAAGACATCTTTTGAAGGCATTGAAATAGATACGAATGGATGGGAGTACTGCTTCCATCCATATCTGAATGAGAAAGCAGCAAGGTTATTTCAATTATAGACAATGTTTGTTTGATTATTTATTTTTTTAAACTATCAAATATTAAACTTTACAAATATTGCAGACGAGACAGTGGTTACTATGTGGTGCACTACATGATGAATTTCGATGGCTGTGCGATCCGCGAGAATATAACCGCGGTATGAATTGTATATAAATTATTACGTTAATTTGTTAATTTTTTGTTTTTCAATGGTCTGTTTAATAACAATTATTTTTAAACATTGTAATCCTATTTTGCAGTTGGATGTCCACACAATAAAGATCAACCTGTTGCAGCTAGCGTGCAGGATGGAATCAAACAAGGTGGAAGCACCTGATTGTATTATCGGTTTTTAAGAAGTGTTTTAGCTCATTTGTGTAATGAATGAATCAAGTACTAAGTGATCTATTTGTAATATAGAAAATATCGTACTTTAAGATGGGAAAAATAATGTTATGTCCGCTCTCTTCACCGTGAGGATGCATTGGGAAAGAAAATCATCTACTTGTTTGACCATGGTTGTGTTTGGTCCTTGGATGCAGCCTTATGCAGTGTGGCAGCCGGCTTGGTAGCTTTACAGCAACGTTAGGTGCCTCATGACCGGCGTACACGGGTGCATCGACCCTTCGAGTGCGACGCGATCCGGTTCTTCCCAGTACGTGCTAGACATAGGTCGTCGGCGTCTTTTTTTGCAGCTCGTCAAGACAAGCGTGCGGTAGAGCCCAGCTGGCGTGCATGATATGGCAGTGTTTGCATGTAACAGTAGAATGGAATAAAAGAATAAGCAGAAACCGTGTAACAGTGTTTACGCTAGCAAACTAGCCTGTACTACTTGCGTGCTGTAGCCTGCATGTCTAGTGTAAGACAGGATTAATTGGTGCACTGTCCCGCTGTTACGAGGCGACGTTTTGCAGCGCAGCGAGATTTGTACCGCGAATTGATGGCAGTTGTACTACATTACCATTCGGAGGGAGAACGGCAGCTGTGAAAGACTTGAAGACGGGAGCTGGTGAGATAGTATGAGAAGCTTATCTCTGGAGGAAGAACAGAAGTGCTAGAGGCGAGTTCTACGCATCCGGTGGCTTCGTTTCATCTCTTAAGGTTAGTTACAAAAACTATTTTCAGATAAACTCTTCCGTTTATTTTCTTGCTGGCTTTGATCTTGGTTTCTTTCCTCATCTTATACTAGGAATCAGAATGAACGTAGGTAGATGCAGCCATGTGTATGCAAGAACAGAAGGGGAACAGTCTAGGTCAGTTTCAAGTAGTAATCCATTGGGAGGTAGCCGCAATTTAAAAGCCCAGACCATGGGAGAGCATCAGGATGCTGTTTCGATAGATGGTTGCATTGTTAGGAGCAATTTCTCGCCGGGAGATGTAGCATCGGCTATGGAGAACTAGGGGGAAGAACAAAAAGAAGTAGTTCGTGCGATGGGCCTGGCTGGTGTCTTGCATCTTGGCAAAACTGGGAAGAATTTCATTTCTTTCACTCACTCTCTGTTGGATAGAATCGACCCCAAAGATTGTACGATGAGGCTGTCTGACGGGGTGAAGTCCATATTGGGTGAGATGGAGATTTGTTCTTACATGGATATAAGGAAAGGAGGTTTGAATCTCGAGAGGAAGGCAGGACCGCCAAGTCCAGAGCAGTACAAAAGTGCTAGATTTCTTCTTGGCATGGAAGTCATGGCTTATGAGATAACTGTCAGAGATCTAGTTAGGAAACTCGAAGAACAGGTGGACTCTCCAATGAGCGTAGAGCAGAGGATTAAAACAGAGTTGGCAACTGCTATGCTTGCTGTAGCTGTAGTGTTTGGACCAGGAGATGGTCGGAACAACGTGCCAACTGATGCGTACCTGCTTGTTGAAGATCCTGCCAAACTTAGTCTTTGGAACTACGGTAGATATGCTCTTGAAGAGATCTTAAGAGGGGCCACATGTGTGCAAGAGGCAAAAATCAACAGATCGAAATATATGTGGCTATATGGATGCCCAACTGTTCTGCAGGTATGACAAACATCATATTCCAGACAAATTAATTATTCTATTTGACTTTACTCTTTCGTGCTAACTGAAGAAATGATGGCAGTTCACTAATACCTGCACGATATGTTTTTCTGGCCTTACAGATACACTACTTCAGCTTTGTTCATACAGGTGTTTTGACACTTGATACATCGGAACAAGCTGAAGTTAAGTTGTACTCTGCTTCCGTTGTTCGAGCTTTCATAGAAGCAGATTCTTTTGTGGAGGATGGGAAGATCAAGTATGGATTGTTGAAGGTTAGTGTTGAAGTATTGTTTGCAACAAATTTTTTATCATTCACATCTATGGGAGACATATAAATATAAAATCTTTGGGTTGCAGGCCAAATTACCTGTTTCGGCTACAATAGTAAGAGACGGCTGTATTCACTATAAGGTAATGAGATTAGCATACGCACTATTGATTTTAATTATTATATATTACAAATTATTTTAAAGAATTGATGTGTCTCTTCAGGCTCTTGTGTACATTAAAGGACAATTGAGAAAGGCAATGGAAAAGGCAGACTCAACAAGTCATGAGTTCAATGAGCTTATGTCAAAGGATGATTCAAATGATGTTGTCATACTTAGGAGGCTGGTAGAAGAGCATGAGATGGCACAGTGTCTATCAAGGCTTCATGATTGGAAAACTAATGACGAGACAATTGCAAAAGCCATAGAAGGTAATTAGTATACTTTTAACTATTTGCCTTTATATTATGATTAGGAAGATAAGTAGGCCTGGATCGAAAAATTAGGTAAATGTGGATGGACGACAAATTTGCCAACACGCATACTAGAAGGTATAATTTAAAGTTATGCTAAGTGACAAACAGGTATAATTCCGAACAAAAAACTATTATGTGTAATTTTGACATTTTTATTTTAAGGTGTGGTGCTTGGTAAACAAGACTCAGTTGTGGTAAAAGGTTCAGATATGGAGTTAAGCGCTTCGGGTGAGTCACATTGTACATATTCCAAAATTGGCATTGCAAAGGTTACCTAAGATGGAAACCTACTTTATATCCATAGTCTAGTCGGGGAATGGAATCTGATTGTTGTACTTGACATGCTGTGGTGGTACAACGGAGGAGAAGGAACTGGAAACAGTAGCTGAGGCACTAGCTGGGATGAAAACAGGTGTCTGTTTTAAAACCTGAATGTTGGATGTACCTTTGCTTGTGGATGGCCATGCTCATTTATAGATATGTACTAACTTGCAGGTAAGTTTGATGTTGGCGTAAGTGAGGCATGTGCTTCAAGGCAAGGTACATGCATTAGTACAATTGCATTAAAATCAAATGAGAAGACCGTGATGAGTGATGATCATTGTTCAGTTTTCGGAACTTCAGGCATGCTTGGTAAGAAAGCATTTTCTTGTACTGATGAAAAACAAAACTCTGTTTCCATTAGGTGTGCGTAAGAAATTTATATTTTTCAATAATAATATCAGGTGGTGGAAAACAAACGACCCTTAATGAAGCTACGGTTGCTGTAGAAGGTGTTAGTCAGATGCCAGGTTAGTTGGAACACAGCAATTACATGTAGATGGTCTTTTCTTCTGTAATATAATATAAAAAAGTAGTATTTCCGTAATCAGAGTTGTCCCATAATATTATATAATGTCATTATGTAAATAAGAACATGGTGCAAACAATTTGCTTGTGTTATAATTGTGTCGTTCTATTACATAGTATATTTTTTTTTGGCAATTTGCATGTGTACAAAAATGCTGACACTTTTTAAAAAATTCTACAGTGTTCAAATTCTATGTCAGGAGATCGGCGAAAAAAAGAGATAGTTTTTGGCATCGTGAAAGAACCAACGAACGATGTACCAATGTGTCTGAAACTGTTAAGACAGACGAAATGAACACGGTACTAGCGCTTGAGGCCATCAAGAAAAACACTTTTGGTGGGTTAATAAAAAACAAAACTTCATCTATAGGAAATCACAGTCATGTTGGATAAAATTGTGACAAATATTTACCTTTTATTTTTCTGGTGTGATTGAATTACAAAAGCAGGAGATGACACGCGTGGCCAAATGATTAGAGGAGCTGACCATTCAGATATTGGCAAGAAGAGATCCATCTCTCAAATAAATCGTTTGATTGAAGGTTTGATGAATTATGTTTTAGTATGGAAATATGAACTATATATTTGGTTTGTACTAATTGTCTGTCAAAATGTTAGCAGTTTGTAAGCGACACAGGATGGCCGGAAATATGGAAGTTCAAAACAAATTGGATGGAAGTACAAAATCTGGATTAGCATCATCAGGAGCATATTTATTAAGGCCAAATCATGTACTGATGGCTTCTATGGAGCAGTTGGAGAACACCATAGGAATGGAACTAAAGAGGTTAAAACAAGAAAATTGCTAAAATAATTGTTAACTATATATTGCCAAATATTCTGACAATGATATATGTTCTTTGCTTAGGATTTGGATTGATCACCCTATCCCTAATGAGATAAGGATAACTGGAAGTGAAATAGCTGCAATGATGAAACAAGGAGGAGAAGTTAGTGAAAGAGTATTTGAAGTTTTCAGAAGGATGGTTTATGATGAGGATAAAAAGATATATGCTCCTGGGTTAATTTTAAGGCTGCGGAAAGTTATTCATCTGAGCTTTGCGGTGAGAAAATAGTTGGCAGACAAAAGATTCTAAACAAATTTAGCTGGTTACTCAAAATAATAATTTGGTTGTTTTCATTGCTAATGCAGGAGAAAGTGTTGGCTCGTGAAGGTGTACAGAGTAATGAAGAAATAAAGGGTAGCTTGGTTGGTTTGGAAGGAAAGTTCGATTTGAGGCACTGCAAGATGGTAATGTAGTTAGCAAGTAAATCAGATTAGATTGTATGTTTTAGTAGTGAGAAATCTCATATAACTAAGTGCAATGTGCAGATTATGGTTCCAGACAAATCTGAAGAGGGCTACTACGTTCTGTATGTATTCACTATGTTTACTAAGGTGGTACATGTATTGGATCCGGCAAACACATGGCAACTTGAGACAACTTTGGAGAAAAAGCATTGGGGGAAATATAGACTGTTGTTGAAGGGGATGTCGTCGTTGGTAACTGAGCTGTATCCTGGATTCCATTTGGATCCCAACAAATGGAAAATGAAATGCCATCACGGGTTGACTGGCAGGGTGAAGAGGTAACTTTTGAAATTTAAAAAAAAAACTGTTTCTTAAAGTTTGTAATGTTTCAAAAATTATATTGAATGTGCTTGCAGAGGTGATACGGCATTCTTTGTTCTGCAATACATTTTGAGCTTTAATGGGGAACATATTAAGGACCTTCTTAAGCCGATGAGTGTATTTGTTACTGAAAACCGGTTAATTCAGTGTTCACAGTGCTAAATGACTTAGAAACCCTAACATAAGCATCTTCTGTCTTACTACAGAGTTGTCTTGCATTATTCAAGCTCCATGTGCTACAATGGTTAGGTAAAATGGAGGGCAACAAATCAAGTTTCCCAAGAAGGATCATACCATGAAAATTTCGTAAAGTATGGGAGGCTTTAACTGGTAGACCGGTTTATTATCCTGTGGTACTTATTTCATAAGACAATGTCGAATGTTTTATATTTATTTAAATTAAACAAGTGCTATGAAGACCTTGTGATCTTCTATGTAATCTTAAATTCGATAAGCACTATTTGTGTGTGTATTGAAAAAACCATGAATGGGTTGTACGGTTGGTGCCTTCTTGTGTCATTCGTATTGTAAATTTTCCAGTTAGATTTGGTAATAGATAGGTACGAACGTAATGTTAATTAATATTCCTTACTATTCAATCATACATAGCCATAGCCACAACATGTTAACAATTATTGTGTGGTACAAATGAAAATTATTTATGTGGTAGAGTAAAAGAAAATACTGTTAAAAGTAGTTTAGATATTGTAAGTATTTAATAAGATGTTTGCAATGGCGGAAAATTGTAAATATTAATTATTAAGCTAGGAAGTATGCATAATAGTTTTGTGCTAGGGATAAAACAATTAAATCATGATATTTGTTTTGTTACAAAATGAACTTTATATGGTTGTCGAAGGCTTGATAGTTGTGTACAATTGCATTTACAAGAATAATTGTATATAATTAATAAAAGAAAGAAAGGTGAGAATAGTTTGTTATCGTTTAGCTGTATGTTAGGAAAATTAATATAAAATTGATTGTTGTATTTTACTTAGTTTGATATTTAATATGAAAATGTAAAATATGGTAGTACATGATTGAAAATTGGAAAAATTATATGATTGTTTTGTAGTGCGGAAGTACATTGTATAAAATGTTTCGTGATTAAATAGTAACGGAAATTTATATGTTTGGTTTAACAATATATTTGTTTATGTGTATTTCCGTAGCGGTGTATCATTATTGAATAGTTAAAAATGATTGTTTTGAAGTGCGACAATATATAGATGCACATATACATTGATGGACGAACGAAAAGTTTAATAATTAAATCTATTTTAATAAAATGTGTGATTTTTCAGATATTTGTTGGTATGTGTTTATTTACATATAGTTGTGGAGATGTTTTTTGTAGGATGAACATCTATAAAATGACGGTGCTTTTACATATGAATAACATTTGTAGTGTGCTTTTAAATGTACATATTGAAACATTAATGATATGTTGATATGCGTTGTGCTTGTAAATACAAGTGTCATTTTAAATGAACGATAATTTTTAGTTTGTAAAAGATATTTTACAACGAGCATTTAATTATAATTGATTATATAATTTGGAGCATTAGTTTTAAAATCTAGGCAATTGATTATAGAACAAGAAATGAAATAAATATTTATAATAATATATTGTTGAACGTGTTTATAATTAAGATAATTGTATGTATTCGAAACTAGCCTGTAGTTTGAGGGGGGCGGAATTGTAATTTCTTAGGTATGCAAATGGATATTGTGTAGATAAATAAATATATATTCCAATTTTTTTTTGTTTGAACATAAGAAATGTCTATTCAGGAATAGTAATGGCAACGATAAATGTAGCACAATTAATATTACATTCCAGATGTTTATGTTGTTTATAGCAAGTAGCGTACTTAATGAAAAACTTAGTACAACAATATATCACACGGAACAACACATATGTGATATTGTCTAGTTGATAATTGCTTTAAGCTCGGCTGGTGGTTCTCCTGAATTGGCAGGCAGTTTGGCAATTTGTGCCACCAGATTAATTTTGTGCATCCTAACATTCACCTGAGAAAAACGTGGATCATAATTAATGATTGCAAATGATGTATAATAAACAAACGGAAAATTAATTCTCGAAAAATTTAATTACCTTGTTAAGGATTTCAGCTACACCAACACCATTGAATGAACATGCCATATGAATCATAGCCATTTTCCTGATTCATCCCTGTGATGCAAAAAAAAGAAGATCATTATGACATAGTGGATTAGTAGTTGATTTGAAAGTAAAATATCGGATGCATTTTGAGTACTAACTTGGTGAAAACGTCAGAAGCAATTATATCGTATACTTTCTTCCAATTCAAACAGTCGACGTGCCAAGTATTGAAAAATTTGAATAGACAGGAGTAAAGGCCAACATGAAGTTTGTCAGCAATTGAATCGTGAGTGATCTTTAGAGAACTATATTTTGAAGATTCAGCGCAAGGGTTTAGTATGTGTATAAGTTTGCGTTCCATGTCCCATGCGTAAGCACACCAGCCCGTCTGAAGCGTTGCCGGCATGATGAACTGTTTCAATGCGTGGGTAAATGTTATATAGTATTTTAAGAAAATGGGTTAGAATTAAGAATGGGAATAGCCGATTACCATTTTACAGTTTGGTAAATGAATTGCCCCGCGTTGAGACATGAATTGGTTTTGTATTGAGCATACTTCCCATGGATTGTCACCTGAAAGAATGCAAGTCTGGATAGAAGGAAAGTAAGATTAAACTGAAAATCGATAGGTAAATATGATGGTTATTTGAACTCACCGATAAATCAGGTTCGAATAGTATACGCCAGAAACCATCGGAAGGGTATAGATAGATGCTATCGTTTAATGAGATTGTCCTGATAATTAAAGAGCAGACTTCATGGTCTAGTGCAGTATCACCGACTAATTGCTCTCTAATGGACGAGCCATTTACTGAAATGAATCTTGGATAATCATGTCTGAACCAAGGCCTAGAAACGTAGTATAGTTAAAGGTCTGTAGTATGCCGTGAATAAGGCATAGATACATTGAAGTATTGGATTACCTGGTAGCTACATCTTCAGATACATTGTTCACAAAGTCTTCGAGAGATGCCAGGATGTCTATAGTAAGTTTTGGTTGTTTTGCTTGTGATGTCCAGTGGTCAAAAGCGTAATTTATATGACGTGATACGGATTTGGTAGGCAACTGTTGAGATGTTTGAGCAAAATGAACTGCTCCATCTGGTATGTTTTGGTCATCATTTAACATCAACACAGCACAAGCAATGTTGTTGGCCCATGTCTTGGCTAGTTGTAGTGTAGACGGGTTTTTAGTAGGGGCATCAAAAGACGACTGTGGGGCAGAATTTGCAGGTGATTGGAGTGTTACACCTTTGCATGAAAAAATGTATATGTTAGTCAATGAAAAATGAACAATGCACTATGTTATGTGCATTAATCTAAGTAGAAAAAAACATACCTTGAACAGATGTTAATCTAGGTCGTTTCTTGGATTGGTTGAAAAAATGAAGCTTGGTTGTTGAGGAGGAACTTTCACCTGAGGAAAGTATGGGATGAACAACTTAGCACATACACAATCGTGCTCGCACTTGAAAAAAAATCATTTAAACTATAAATAAATATGATACACCGATACGAAAATACACTAGAACAAATATATTGGTAAACAAACTAGAATCATAATTTTTTTTCCATATTCAATCGTGTCCTTCTCCGAACATAGCACCCGTCGTATGTAGTTTTTTGTTGGGATAAATATTAAGCAGTAAATATTTATGGGTAACATTGTGTTTTATATTATTACAAACCAATTATAAAATATTACACGGTGAAATTCTTTTGATAAACTACTTAAATTACAAATGGAGCAGTTGCATCCTTCATAGTATTGCTATAGCGTATTGTATTATTTATGATTAGGTAGAACTTTATAAGACAAAGACGAATTCTTTATCGTAGTTCATTTCATTTGGTACAGTCCTCATATGCAAATGTAGCATGTGTATTTAGCAAGTACATTTTCAAATTAATTATATCATTTTTTAATGTACAAAGATTTGATACACTAATGGACCTGTTGTTGATACTTGTTGTACAATATTAAACATTTTAAGTATTTTATGTTTCTAAATAAAACAAAACATATTTATGAATAAGCCAAACCTAAATTTGTTTTGTTTTCCGTTATGTTTAACAATCAATTGTTCGCAAATATATGGTATTAACGTCTGGATTTAATTAATTAAATCAGAAAGAAAAGCATAATTTACCTTCGGAATCTGACATGTCTAGTTTACGACCACTGATTGGTATATTAGAGGGTGTTTTTGTCAATTGAGGTGAATGTTGCATTATACAAGGCAGAGAGCGAATACTACAGCATATACAACTTGAAGATAGAATTGCCATTAGTTTGTCAAGAAATGCTGTGTTTTCTTGTAAAATGGCAGTTCGCAGCGATGTGGCTTCTCGTGTAACAATGGCATTGTTGCGTCTAAGAAGTATACCAATATCTGATGACACCTGCAGTATAATTATGATTGAAAAAATGTGGAGTAGGGTTAAAATTGAAACATAGATGTTGTAATTTTTTAACCAAATGAGGATAATTAGACTTTCATATAGTTTGCACTAACCAAATGAGGATAATTTGACTTCATATAGTTTGCAAATTCGTGGACGTTGCTAGGTCCAATTGTTGGTGTTGAAGGAGATTTAGGTGTCTTGTGGGTCACATATGGTGAGGGTGGTATGATTGGACGTAAACCCGAGTTAAGATTACGTTGAGGTACTGTCTAGGACTGGTTTTCAGTGGCAGCGTCAAATGTACTCCTTGTGTAACAATTGTCGTGTGGTGATCGAATCTGCAATTGTCAAATGTACTAGTCGTTTAACAATTGTCATGGAAAAAAATTGTAAGTTGTTAGTACAAAATGAAATGGTGGAATTATTAATAGGATTTAATATGCAATTATTAGATATAACTGTTAATATATTTTAAAACGAGCATAGCATATAAGTACCTAAATCATCAACACAACCGTATTGTGAACAATTGAACTTATGATTTTTAACTGGGAAATATCATATGGTAGAAACATAAATCTGTGGTCATGAGAATTTTATTATTGGGACATTATAATATAAAATGAATGTATTAATATTATATGTGAAAATAAAAAAAACGGTGATACAGTAGAATATTTTCAGTATGTAATATTTGTACACGAGTTCAAAACTTGTTCATGTTGGAGTACATAAGAAGATATGTAACTTCTAAAGTTATTTTTAATAAATAAAATACTTGTAAATAAAGGGTGGCAAAGCAACAGAGAGGTGCTAAGATATATTTTGTCGAAGGCATGAAAATTGGCTAAAACAGTACCGGAGCACAAGAGTAGTCCCATGACAGCTTGTCGGTACTTGTGGTGGCCAAGATCATCCGTCGTAGCTTTGAATCATCAAAAGAAGCAACCCTTGGATATGTGTCGTGAGGGATGTTATTCATTCCTAGATTTAGGTTGTCCAAAACAAATATCTGAATAATGTGAATTGTCATTAGAATGGGATTAAGTAGCTATCCATTACTAAGAAATGAAAGTCCCTAAAATTGTATTAGAGGGCTCGTACCTGGAGGAATACGTGACATCCTTGTAGGTGAGTCTTGTCCTTGTTTGCACGGATGTCAGTTTGAACTTGTTGTGATGCAGAAATAAGATCAGACAGTACGTAGTTGCACCAATCAAAGTCAGCTATCCTATCAGTGTTTGCGATGGCTCCCCAGTAATCAATTATTGATGTGTCGTGTTTGTTTGATGGAGCAAGTAGGTGGCCGATTACGAAAATAACGAAAGCCATCTTGAAACAATCCTTCTCTAAATTACTAGAAGCATGCTCGGACAAAGGTCGCGTGAGGTTAGATTCAGCCGCCTTTAGAACCTGATTTCCTTTTTCTGGCATTCCGAGAACGGAACGTAGGAACTGGACGGTTGTTTCGGAGCATTGGCCGTCGGGCCCAAGAATATTTTTTGGACCACAGGGCACGCCAAAAACTTTATGAACATCTCCAGGCCAAAAACGAAGCCTTTTATGCTCGTTTAGCACTACAGACATTGATGGACCATCTAGACGGCTCATGCACCACTTGCTAAAACGGAGATTAAGACGGGCGAGTGGTGGGAGCTTAAGTATCCCTCCCCAACCAATTTCATTGACAAGAAATTTTTTGTACTCGTCGAATGAGGAAACAAGAGAGACGACTTTTGTCACCGACGTGCGTGATGTTGGGGCAATACCTCCTGGGTGGGAATCTGGGTTGTCGTCTTGGTGGTAAACAGCATCTAGAACATCTTCGATCAAGCGTGATGAACTAGGGCGTGAAAAGGACATGCTGAAGAATGGACAAAAAAAGAGAAGTAAATAATATGTGCGATTAGTAAAGAACTTTCATGGAACAACAGATCCATTTGTTGGAGACGTACCTTCTTTGCTTGATGTATATAAGAAATCTTTGTGTAGTTCGATCTGCTTGCGTACTTGGAGATGCCTAGGGCATTGGTGAAACGAAGATGTGAATGGTAGGATTGAACTGTTGCTTAAGTGGAAGGGCGTGGTGTTTATAGCTGGGAAGCGTGTGGGGACAGTGGGTAGAGAAATTGAAGTGCGTACAGTGGCACTTAAGACTGACGAAGCAGGCTTTTTGGCAGTGTAGTAATTTGTGAGAATTGCAGATGATTTAAAGCTTGGCGTGGAGAAACAGTTTGATGTACAGAATAAACAGTTCGGACGTTGACAATCTGGAAGATGATTAATGCTAGGGAAGGACAAACATAATGGACAATGGAGGAAATGAATTTTTTGTATTACAAGGAACTGATTGATCATATATGAGGGCGGTACAAGTTGTGAAACATGATTGGAACAGATAATTGGAGACTAGATAATATAATAACATAGTTTGCCATTGAATTACAGCAGGTTAAGGACAAGACCGTTTAATATAAAAACAAATTATGCAACGGCTGGGCCTTGCAGGCCAGACATGCTTCGTGGGGATAGTCTTGGCTTCAGGCGACCTTGCAGCATACGAAGAACATAGCCAGAAGATTTATGAAGAGAAGAGAGATGATGATGCGATGGAATTTCCTGTCTTGTTGGGAAGCAGCGGTGAATAGCCTAGGCCACTTGGCACGTATGACGTTGATGTAGTTCTCCTCCCATTTCCAGAAGTTGCACTTGCGAGTCTATAAAAGATGGAGCAAACATGAAAATGGGATCAGGTGGACGAGCCGGAGAGATGAATGCATACGAACATGATAGTACAGAAAACTGTGAGGAAAAACTTAGGACATACCCACTCGTGCTCGCACTTGTAAAAGTGCTTGCCTGGATTGTTTGTGCTGCGAGAGACCCACCACTGAATCATTCCATTGTTGCAGAAAGGGCAAACCATGAGGGGAAGAGGTGGCTGCTCATCAAGACCAACTAGGGGGGCGCTGGACCTTGACATGGGAGTGCTGGAGTTTGACATGGCGATGATAACCATCTACCAGGGAGGAATAAAGAGTGCGAGGTAGATGGAGGAAAAGAACGGTACTTGATGGTATGATATGCCTTAAGAAGAAGTTACCGGTTTTGTAACTGACGAGAGGAGGAAGATGTCCTCTGTACTGAAGATTAAGCCGTTGGGAGGAAGAGAGGAGCGAGGAGGAAGATGACCGTTGTACTGAAGATTTAGCCGTTGGGAGGAAGAGAGGAGCGTGTGCATTAAACAGATATGGGTGGTTGGAAGTTGGCAGCTGAGTTCGCAGAAGGACAGGATCACATCCATTTGCCTGTACTTGGATCGAAAACGCGTGCACTGTGTGCGCGATATACAGATGATTGCAGAAGGAATACTGGGAGAGAAATGGTGTGAATACAAAGCTGCTATTATAGGTAGTGCGAATCCCAAAGCTAGCGAATGGGATGGATTCAGGTGAGCGTGGTCGCCGCGAGCTCCTACGCAATTTCGCTACTAGTAGTACAAATATAAAAACACAAGTTAACGCAGACCCAAATCATCTCAACCAATAAACCACATGATCCGACGGTCCAAATCGTCCCAATTTTGAGCACCAACGACGTTGGCGCATACATTCCATCCTCACCTAATCAAACCATCTCGACTAATCCATCTGCCCCCGTGTCAAACAAATCGCCTATCTTCATTGCCCGCATCTCTCGCTTCGAGGCTGGTTAGAGCATGTCTAACAGAGCCCTCACACCGGTCAAACCCTCAAAATAACTGCCAATTTGAGGGTTGAGAAAAAAAAGGCGCAAATCAGTACCCTCAAATCCCTATAAACCCTAAAATAAAACTCCAGGCCAAACCCTCAAGTTCGAGGCCAACCTGCACTAGTGAGGATTTGGGGCAAGTTGAAGGCCCAACCCTCACTTTGTCAACTCTGTGCGCGGGATGGAAAATTACCAAGCCTCCTCTCCCCGCCGCCGGCTTCATCCGCGCCGCCGCCACCCGTTCTTGTCGCCGCCGCCGGCCATGGAGCCCCTCCAGCCCCCGGCCACCCCATCTGCCGCTCCTCCGCCGCCGGCATCATCCGCGCCCGCGCCTGTGGCCGAGCCCGTGCCCGCCCCCACCCCGCACCTCCCGCCTCCGGCCACCTCGACCGACGCCGCCGTGGCGGAGATGGTGGCGGCCACCCACATCGGCCAAAAACGGAGGCGGGCGGGCACCCACGTCGTGCCAAGCAAGCCGCCCGTGCCCGCCCCCGCGGCGAAGGCGGCGAAGGCGGCGAAGCCCGCCAAGCCAGCAACCTCCACCGAGGCTGCTCCCAAGCACAAGGAGAAGCAGCTTGCAAGCCGCAAGCGGGGGACAGAGCATACCGCGGCACAGCCACCGCCACCGCCGAGCACGGCCGCTACAACGCCGCCAACCGCGACCGACGTGTTCGATGAAATGTCCGCACCAACCGTGTCATATAGGGCCTTGCTCGACGACGCGGAGGTGAACATTGGGTCTCCTCCACTTGCTTCCTTCGACTTCCATGTTGAGGAGCCGGCGGGTGAGGAGGAGGAGGCGGGTGAGGAGGAGGAAGAAGATGAAGATGTCACCGAGATCGGAGAGGAAGTGTTTGAAGCGGGAGGTGGTGCTCGAAGGCCAATTCGCACGGCGAACTACACGGAGGTTGAAGATGTCCTCTTGGTCAAGGCTTGGTCGCAAGTGGGGTTGGATGCGGTCACCGACACCGATCAAACCGGGAAACGTTATTGGCAACGCATTGAGGACAGGTATTGCAAGCTGAAACAAAGACTGCCACATTGAGAGCTCGTTCTTACATATCGCTTCAAGGCCGGTGGGAGTTGTTGAAACCCGCTTGTGCTCGTTGGAGTGCGGCTATGGATCAAGTGAGGGATCAACCCCAAGTGGCTGCATTGAGAGTGATTATGTGAGTACAAATATCATGCTTATTACTTGTTGGTTCATGCTTTATTTACTTGTTGGTTATGCTTGGTTGTGATTTTGATATGCTTCCAATGATGATATGTGTTAGGAGAAATATGCCGACTCGAGGTACAATGAAATGGCCGGTTCCAAGGGCAAATCCTTCCCATTCAAGCATTGTTGGGCATTGCTCCAACATCTTGACAAATGGAAATTGAGGGATCAAGAGAGTGCACCGAAGAAATCGGATATGCTCAAAATGGATTCTGCATCTACTACTATTACTCCACATATCGACCGCTATCCAACATGCATCTAGAGTATTAAGTTCATAAGAACAGAGTAACGCATTAAGCAAGATGACATGATGTAGAGGGATAAACTCATGCAATATGACATAAACCCCATCTTTTTATCCTCGATGGCAACAATACAATACGTGTATTGCTTCCCCTGCTGTCACTCGGAAAGGACACCGCAAGATTAAACCCAAAGCTAAGCACTTCTCCCATTGCAAGAAAGATCAATCTAGTAGGCCAAGCGAAACTGATAATTCGAAGAGACTTGCAAAGATATTAAATCATGCATATAAGAATTCAGAGAAGAATCAAATATTGTTCATAGATAATCTTGATCATAAACATACAATTGATCGGATCTCGACAAACACACCGCAAAAAGTATTACATCGAATAGATCTCCAAGAAGATCGAGGTGAACTTTGTATTGAGATCCAAAGAGAGAGAACAAGCCATCTAGCTAATAACTATGGACCCGAAGGTTTGTGCTAAACTACTCACACATCATCGAAGAGGCTATGGTGTTGATGTAGAAGCCCACCGTGATCGGTCCCCCCTCCGACGGAGCTCCGAAAAAGGCCTCAAGATGGGATCTCACGGTTACAGAAGGTTGCGGCGGTGGAAATAGGGTTTCGTGGTGCTCTTAATTGTTTTCAGGGTATATATTATATATAGGAGGAAGAGGTACGTCGGTGGAGCTATGAGGGGCCCACGAGGGTGGGGGGCGCGCCTACCCCCCTAGGCGCGCCCTCCTGCCTCGTGGCCGCCTCGTGGCTTCCCAGACGTGTACTCCAAGTCTTCTGGATTGCGTTTGTTCTAAAAACGATCCTCGCGAAGGTTTCATTCCGTTTGGACTCCGTTTGATATTCCTTTTCTGCGAAACACTGAAATAGGCAAAAAAACATCAATTTGCACTGGGCCTTTGGTTAGTAGGCTAGTCCCAAAAATAATATAAAAGTGCATAATAAAGCCCATTAAACATCCAAAACTGATAATATAATAGCATGGAACAATAAAAAAATTATAGATACGTTGGAGACGTATCAAGCATCCCCAAGCTTAATTCCTGCTCGTCCTCGAGTAGGTAAATGATAAAAACAGAATTTTTGATGTGGAATGCTACCTAACATAATTCTTAATGTAATTTTCTTTATTGTGGCATGAATGTTCAGATCCGAAAGATTCAAAACAAAAGTTTAATATTGACATAAGAATAATAATACTTCAAGCATACTAACAAAGCAATTATGTCTTCTCAAAATAACATGGCCAATGAAAGTTCATCCCTACAAAATCATATAGTCTGGCTATGCTCTATCTTCATCACATGAAATATTTAAACCATGCACAACCCCGGTTTCAGCCAAGCAATTGTTTCATACTTTAATTTTTTCAAACTTTTTCAACTTTCACGCAATACATGAGCGTGAGCCATGAATATTGCACTATAGGTGAAATAGAGTGGTGGTTGTGGAGAATACAAGAGGAGGAAGATAGTCTCACATCAACTAGGCGTATCAATGGGCTATGGAGATGCCCATCAATAGATATCAATGTGAGTGAGTAGGAATTGCCATGCAGCGGATGCACTAGAGCTATAGATGTATGAAAGCTCAACTAAAGAAACTAAGTGGGTGTGCATCCATCTCGCTTGCTCACGAAGACCTAGGGCATTTGAGGAAGCCCGTCATTGGAATATACAAGCCAAGTTCTATAATAAAAATTCCCACTAGTATATGAAAGTGACAACATAGGAGAATCTCCATCATGAAGATCATGGTGCTACTTTGAAGCACAAGTGTGGTAAAAGGATATTAGCATTGCCCCTTCTCTCTTTTTCTCTCATATTTTTTTTATTTTGGGCCTTTTCTCCTTTTTATGGTTTTTTTCTTTTTTTTCGTCTGGAGTCTCATCCCGACTTGTGGGGGAATCATAGTCTCCATCATCCTTTCCTCACTGGGACAATGCTCTAATAACGAAGATCATCACACTTTTATTTACTTACAACTCAAGAATTACAACTCGATGCTAGAACAAAATATGATGAGTGGATTTCATGTAAGGTTTCGTGTAAGACAACTACCCCCTCTAGGATGTGCCTTCCAGGCATGAAGGCAGTCTGACTTGGTTGCACCACCGAATGGGCAACCTTTGTAAGCCTGTTGGTAGCCATTTTCGTAAAGATCTTGAAACTCACATTCAATAGGAAAATGGGCCTGAATTGCTCTATGCGGATGGCTTCCTCCTTCTTAGGCAAAAGAGTGATCATGCCGAAATTTAAATGAAACAGTTCTAGATGCCCATTGAAAAAAATCATGAAACATAGGCATAAGATCATCTTTCACAATATGCCAACATTTCTTATAGAATTCTGCCGGGAACCCGTCTAGTCCCGGTGCTTTATTCGGTTTCATTTGAGCGATCGCCTCAAACACCTCCTTCTCAGTAAACGGTGCAGAGAGGGTCTCATTATCCCCTGACTCCAACTGAGGAATATCCTCCACCACACCCTCATCTAGAGTCACCGCGTTATCTACCGGTGATCCAAACAACTGCTTGTAGTAGTTGGATATGTAAAGCTTCAGATTCTCATGGCCCACAACTGTTCCCTCATCTTGCTCAAGCTGAATAATCTTCTTTCTCCGATGCTTGCCGTTAGCAATTAGATGAAAAAATTGGGTATTATCATCCCCTTGGACGACCTTAGGAACTTTAGCACGTAAGGCCCATTTCATTTCCTCTTCTCTAAGTAACGTATGTAGTTTGGCCTCGTCCTCGGACTTGCATGCTTGCTCGGACTCGTCCAGCAAATTCGTTTCTGCCCGCAAATCTAGCGCCTGAATTAGCTGCAGAAGTCTCTCCTTCTCTTTTTTATAAATCCCACTCTCATTTCTGGCCCAGCCCCTCAAGAATTGTATGATTATTTCACATATAATCCTGTCTACAATTCCTACAATCTTTCGTAGAAGGTTTAGGATGAGGAGGTCCCGGTTTCTGCGCATTGTTGATGCCCTCAGTGAGTGGTCTCCATTTTTTACATTAAGATTGGATGCTACTAATCGCCCTGGGTATCGCCAATCCAAAAGTGCACTACTGTCGTAAGGCGGTTAGCAAATGGTAGCCCTGCAGACTAGATAGATTAGTATATTAAGATTGGTGAAAGTACTGTAGTAGAGTGTGTGATGTTATTCGTGGAGGGAGTGGTTGCAGTATTTCGGGCGAAGTATTTGAGGCGACCTACAGTACAAGATGTTAAACGCTTAATGGAGATCAGTGAGCGTCATGGGTACGGTTCCCTGGCATGCTAGGGAGTATTGATTGTATGCATTGGCACTGGGAAAAATATGCATGGAAGGGGGTGTATACCCACGAAGATCACCGTGTACCTACAATCATTCTAGGGCAGTTGCTTCACACGATCGCGGGATATGCACACCTTTTTTCGGTGTTGCTGGATCCAAAAACGATATCAACGTGCTCAACCAATCACACTTGTTTGTTGAGAAACTGAGAGGAGAAGCTTCTAAGGTGGACTAATCTATCAATAGAATATATAGGGTACACGATATCAAAGTGCCTTGCGCCTGCCTGGCAGTACCAGTCCGTCTAACAAAAATGAGTGGCATGCCGTGTGCTTTGCCGTGTGCTTTCTATCGGGCACACGACAAAGAGCCACTTCCCTGTGTGCCATGACAAAAACACATGGCAAAAATTTGGCACACGGTAAAGTAATTTTTTTTTCTATTCTCACCTCGAAACCTTTTCTACTCTCCACATACAACATGTGGTACTCCATGTTAAAATTTGGTACAATTTTGTTTTTGTTTCCCATATTTACCTAATTAATTGCATTTCAAGTAGTCAACTTTGAACTACGAGTGATTCAAATAATAGAATAAAATGAGTGGAAAAATGAGATCCATGTTAAAATTTGGTACATTTTTGTTTTTCCCCATATTTACCTAGTTTGAGGCCTTACCCGTGAAATGAAAAGAAATTTCCAACATCTTGTCTGAATGAATTTAATTTTTTTAAAGCAAATGATGTCTAAAAATCATGAGATGTGCCAATATCTCATGATATCATACGTAGAGGCTGTGGTAAAAAAAAATGGGTTTCAAACATTTTTTCACATACGATGCTTACAAACGGTTAGGTTTGGAGTGAAAGTGATGGTCGAATTTGGGTTTGACTTCGATTTTTTTTATGGCTAGTGTTATCCTTGCATAATGAGCTTGTACACCATAAAAAAAAGGTAAATCTGCTGTTTGTTTTGCACAAGTAGTTTTTTCCTGTGAAGGATTTTTAATTTGCAATTGACATGGCCAATGGATGTATTTGTTTTCTACGAGATTTGTGTGTGCATGTGTTTGGATGTCATTCAGTTTAGAGCAGCCAATGTAGTAATTTCTAATGCCCCAATTTGCCGTGTTTGTGTGGTATGAATCAATGATAAGATGTGTTTTTTTTTTTGCGTTTTTGGGTCTCTGGCATGTGTATCATATATCTGTAGTTATTGACTTAGTTTAATTTATAGTGTCACGTGTATCACTGTATTTGTTGTTTTTTTTGTTCGAGTAGAGAGAGGCTGTATTTGTTTTCTATGAGATTCTAGTTCAGTTCCAAAGATGCGTGTGTTATTGCGCTACCCTCACTGTATCTTTGTTTTCTGTGACAGAAACCAACCAACTAACTAATCTGTAAGGTGTGGCAGCAGCCATTAGGCAGGACTGATTTTGGCTTGTTTCGTAAATTGTTTAAGATTTGTTTGCGATGTTGCTCCTCTGCATGCATGTGTTTCTGTATGTCATCCAGTTCAGAGCAGCCAATGTCTATAATATCCCCATTAGCTGTGGTACCACTACCAATCTATGATAAGATGTTTTTTTTTTGAATATTTCGGCCTTTGTTAACTGCATTATATCAAACATATAGTTCTTGTTTAGTGTATCTGTTATTTTTTGTTGTACATAGTACAGATTCGGTTCAGTTCCATGTTTAAGAAGGTGAATGTGTTGTTGCATCCATGTTTAAGAAGGTGAAATTTGGTTGTAGATTGCAGCGAGGAATCCGTTGAGAAGGTGCTTGTTGTTACAAGATTGCCCTGCAGATGAGGACTTTGTTATTCTGACCAAGATGAAGGTACCACGCTCCTCACTCGGTTCCGAAAAATAATAATCTTCTCTCTGTTATCATTTCAGGTGAGATGGAAGCTGTAATCTATCAAGCGATGAGTTTTTTGTGCGCCTCTAGATTCTGATTGAAGACGAGTCGAGTGGTCGGCAAAGGCAAAATGAAACCTATTGACTGGTGATTTTCGATCATGTTCTCGAGATTTGGCTGATATTATGGTGGTTTGTTGCTCCGTTGGATAAGACTTCTCAAAGTGGTAATTAGTGTTAGCTAAAAATGGTGTTAGCTATATACTTGTGTGACTGACTGACTGTTACCATTCAGAAATCAGCTTTCATAGTTGATGGTAGGAATTAAGAGCAGGTGGCACACTTTCCTGTGCACTGTGCCATGATAGTCTTTCCCTGGCCATGCTGTCAAGGTTCCGAGCCATTGCAAAATCAAGCAACGTCCCTTTGGTTCTTCCTTGCGCTCGCGCACTTGACTGACTCTCTGTCATTTCAGATGAAGTGGGAACTGTAAACTATCAAGTGATCAGTGTCTGTGTGATGTGTTAACCTATCTTTATTCAGTGCACTATGAATGCTCCTCTAGATCGACTGTGTCCAGTAGTAAAGTGAAACAAATACAGTAGTAGATAACAGCAAATATGTAACGAATGATCTTAGGTGATGCCATCTCTGACGATTTGGTTGATATTATTAGGGTTGTGCCACTAGATGAAACTTTGGCTGCTAAAATGGCGGCGTTGAAACCTGAAGACTCCATGCCATGATATCTTCTAGCGTTCGCAACATATTTTTGTGCCTGTTATCTTTCAGAGTTGATGGTAGAAACTAAAAGCAGGTAGGTAGCACACTTTCCTGTGTATGTATGTACTATGTATGGAGTTTTTCTTTCTGGCCATGTTGGGCTTCCGAGCTATGGCAAAGATGATCAAGTTACTGGCACTTTGGCTCCCACCAGCTTAGCTTGCCCTCCTCCCTTTTGATCAGATTACCGTAGCTCGTAAGCCGAATGGCGCCATCACCAACGGTGTGTTGGGGGCGACACGTGGCTGCTCTTCTTGGGCCTCGCCACCATGGCTTGGTGATCTATATACACAAGATGGCACATCATCAACCAACGCATCCTTCTTCGTAACGGGCACTTCTATATCTCGCTTGTAGCGAGGCGGAATCTCGCCTTGCCTACAGCGAACATGTATTGGGTCGCCTACAGCGAGCTGGTATTGGGACGAGGTTGGTGTATTGGTTCCGGTTGCTTTCCCCCCTGCTTTTCTTCCATTCAAAGATAAGCCTTGTTCCGTTTGGGCAGGCTGCCTTCATTCGCTTTATCTTTTTCTTCTTTCCTTCTTTCCATTCGCTTCATTCTGTTAGTTTGTTCTTTTTTTTTTCAAACAACATTTTTTTCTCATAAGCCATATATTCATGTATATTTAAAAGGTACATGAAAACCTAATTTATATTTAGCATTAATGTATTTATTTGAAAAGTGTCCACATTTTCAAAAATATATTCATGTTAAAAAAACATGCATCTTTATGGAAGTGGCACGTATATTTTAGGGAAGTGTTTAATACATATTGAAAAATATATTCACCAAGTATTACGAAAATAGATTTGCATTTTTAAAACTGTTAATTGTATATTTTAAAATATCTTACGATAATGTTTATTATCTATTAAAAATGGTCACCAAATATTATGAAAAAGTTCACTTTTAACAGAAAAGTGTTCATCGTGTACTTAAAAACGTTAATCATGTATTTTGGAAAAATATTAACATGTATAATTTTTTTAGGTGTATACAATTTTTTTTACAATGTGTATGAAAAAGTGTTAATCATGTATTTGAAAATGTTAAATATGCATAAAAATAGATTCCATATGTATACAAATGTACAATATGTATAAAAAGTGTAGACATCAGAAGTTATATTTGAAAAAAATTGTTAATCACACACCTAAATAATGTTTAACAATGTTAAAGATGTATAAGAATAATCTTGAACATGTATAAGAATATTGTTTCTTGTATACGAAAATGTACAATCTGTATATATCTGAAAACATATTAGTCTTATATTTTTAATAAGTAAACATGTATAAAATATTAATTGCGTATTTAAAATCTGGTAAATCTCTACACAAAATATGTTCCTAATGTATAGAAAAATGTAGAATGTCTATGCACAAAAATAGACAACAAAAATAGTTTAAAAAATGCTAATCGTGTTTATTTAGAAAATGTAAAACATGTACAGGAAAAATGCTTCAGACGTATGTGGAAAGTGTAGATTGTGTAAGAAATAAAGAAAAAAAAAAGTGGAAACCGATAAGAAACGAAGAAACCCGATGAAAGAACAAGGAAAATCGAATAAAACAAAAAAAAAAACTAAGAAAGAAACAAATAAAAACCAAAGAAATCAGAAAAAAAAACAAAGTGAACGGAACCAGCAATGCGAGCGAGCGAACTAACGATAGAAAAAGGCGCTACCCATTAATGTAGCGATCTGAGAAATGCTTCAAGAGAGGGGAGCTTACATCTCATTATAAGCGAGATATAGCTCCCACGCTTCATAACCGTTTGGACATGAGATTCAGGTGCCGATGGTGGCTTGAGCAAAAGCACCGACACCATGATACTAGCAATACATCTCTTTGAGAAAGACATATATAGCAGGACCATGCTGCTGGTGCTTTCGCTTCAAGGCACCATCGACATCTCTTCAGGTCTTTATGGGCCATAAACCCTGTCTGTCTGTGTAAAGCGTGGATTAATTTATAGTACAGCATGTCTACTCGGCGTTGACAATGTGCTGCCAGATGGACACCATGATAGGTGGATAAGCAATGCAATGAGCAGATTTTTTATCGGCATTAAGGTACAAACCACTGTCTATGGAGCACTATAGATCCACGTACAATAACTTAGATTGGCATTAACGTACAAACCATCGTCTATGGAGTATTCTAGATCTGTGTACATAGTGCTTTAGTGCTAGCGTACAAGCAATGAAATTGGCAGTTAGTGCTAGTAGCGTTAATCAAATCATCACAGAGTTAAAGCTTGACTCTTTCTTGTAGTGCTTCTCAAAAGGTTCAAGCTTTCCCGTTGGACACCGGCGTCATGGCGGCCCAGAACACCTCGTCAAAGAAATGACACAAGATTGGAATTTTTATTGGTTTTCATATAAAGTTACAAGAAGAAAGTAAATATGCAGCTGAGATAGCTGGCAAAGAGTCCAAAGTGACCGTAAAGAAATGCAAAAGAAAAGGAAATCTCTTGCTTGAACTTTCCTCAGCAAGAGTAAAGAGGAACAACTAGCTCCAATGCAAAATGGAGATGGAAAGATGTTTTCAATGAATAGATATTATCCTGAACAGAGCCTTGTGTATTCTA
>LR738712.1:767938650-767964234 GCA_902687465.1 Secale cereale
CCCCATTTTTTTCCCCTTTGTTATGTAGTGAAAATTCCAGCAGCTATCTTGTTGCATTTCTGGGATATTTAATGTTTTCCCTTTTTTTTTAACAAAAATCAGTTCAATATTTACTAAAATTATTAGAATTCCTACGGAATTTTTAACAGTTGAATGATTTTGTTTTTGGATTTTTTCCGACCCTCTGTTTTTTCTCTTTTTGTGCTTGCTAGTTTTTATTTATTTTTGAACCTATTTAAAAAACATCATCATGTCACTTTATCGATATACAACGTGGGCCCCGTGTGGAGGTCGCTGGAGCGCATCCAGGCATCCAAAGAGAAGGCTTGGCCTTGCTCTTGGCGAAGGAGGTCGCGAGGATAAGGCCCTCCATCCTGTTGGAAGCTGGACGCAGGAAGCTGAGGAGGAGGCCTCGGCCCGACACAATACCACTGATCTTGGTTGAAGAAGCCATCCCAATCCGATCAACAGATCCGCGTGCACTGCCCCTACCTCGTGAGTCAACTGTTAGCGTTCTTGAGAGTTGAGACCAACATTGCCATCAAGCGATGATGTATTTGTCTGGGGGGGGGGGTGCGAGCGGCAAATCGAGATGGTAAGACATGAGACGGGGATTTACCCATGTCCAGGCTCTCTGAGAGAGGAGGTAAGACTCTACTCCTGCCTTTGGTAGTTGCAGCACCTCCACCATCTGCACGACAAACTTGTTGTCCGTCGCTGCCACTGCGATGACCAAGGTCGGCTTCTGCTCCTCATGGTCCGAGGAGATCGGCTCCAACTTCACAGTGGATGGGGCCTTGGGTGATGATCCTATGACCATGGGTGGTGACTCAAACTAGATCTAGAGCTCCCCTGGATCCGGTGTCCTTGCGCGGCCGCTGGTCGGAGTGGTAACCACCGAGTAGTCACCATGCTCGGGTCTTCTTGGCTTTGGTCTCCTTACCCATCGTGGCGACTCGAGGTATGGTGGTGTGCGGTGGCCAGTGGATGTGTTGGATAGGATGCAGAGTGCGTGGATAGAATTTGTGCAAATGAGGCCGGCGTAGGCTTTCCGATCGCTGTCAGAGGCGAAGGACGAAAAAAAATTTAAGGTAGGGCCAAGTCTTAAGCAATTTTTTAATAGAAATCAAAAGAGTCAATACACACTAACAATGCACACTACAAGACAATGATTATGACCCGATGGTAAGGTCCTACATCGACCATTTACAATTTCTTGATTTAGGACATTTTTGTCATTCGAATCTTGAAAGAATTAGATGTTCATATATGAAACTTATTTTTTGTAATACAAAAAGAAAACAAATGTTTGAAAGAAAATGAAGCACATATTAATATGTATGTCAAACTAAGAGCAAGTTTGATTTGACAGGCACCTGATGCTGATGGCCTCCTAAACAAATATGAAAGGTACTTCTTCTCCTTTTGACATTTCTGTGAGTAGAGTGCTTTAAAAATAAGAGATCACAAGTGACCTAAATCTTCACATGAATTACAGTTTCCAAGATATGAGTGGCTCTGCTTTTGAACGAGCTTCAGAGTTACAGAAGGAATTGCCAAGAACAGAAGCAAGCTTCGTCAAGTGTATGCTACCGTCACATGTTGATTGGGTTTTTTGGCTGGTATAAGTCTCTCTTCATTAGGAGCTGTTTGAATCTATGGTAAATGCAATTAAATTACATGCAGTTGGTGCAAGTTCAGATGTGGAGCAGACTAGCACGTGTCACCAGTCAATTTAGGTTCTTTATTTTGTTCCCCTGTACTATTTGACATTCTTTTTGTTCCTCTTGCAGGGTCTCCCGCATAGTTTTTGCAGACATCTTCCAGCGGAAGACACCGTAATGACTTTAGAAGACGAAGAAGGGCACAACTACCCTGCAAAGTACCTTGTCGAGAGAGATGGACTTAGTGGTGGGTGGAAATACTTTGCGGAACAATATAGCCTCAAGATCGACGACGCCCTGGTCTTTCTACTCGTGGGCTCAATATTTTTTAAGGTCAGTCCTTGCCATACATGTTTCGTCAATTGATACATCATTAGTCTGCAATATTTTTACCAAATGCATGGCAGGAGCAACCTCTGTTTTCGAGTCGCTCGACTAGTCGTCGACTAGCCCAGAACTTTTGGCGGTTTTCGCATGACAAATAGCAAACACTGGCTGTTGCAGGTGACGACTGATCCGTTTCAGTGTCCTGTTCTGAGTATTTCAGTGGGTAAAATTCAAACTTTTAGACCGCGGGCGAAAAGTGAGCGATCGCGGCGCAATCGCGGCCTGGAGGCCTCCCCGCGACGCAACGCCTCAAAAAACGCTAACTGCCACTAATCGCGCGATCGCCCGCGAAACGGCGCTATTTAACTTTGCGTTCGCTTAAGTTTCGCTGGGATGGGCCGAAATTCTGAAAGAGAGGCCCAAATAGAGGTCAGCCCAAACCCCCCTGCGGATAGATAGCACTTCCTCCACGAAACCTAGCGTCGTCTCGCCGTTCTTCCTAGCTGCGGTCGACGGCTGCACCTTCGCCGAAAACCGGATCGGATTACGGGAGAGGCGGCAAGGCAGCAAGGTGGCGAGGCAACGACCACGACAAGGCAGCCAGCGACGAGGGGTCTCTGCACGCCGACGACTCTGCGACCACGGCAAGGCAGCAAGACAACGACCACGGCAAGGCAACCGGCGACGAGGGGCCTCTACACGACGACGACTCCGCGACCACGGCAAGGCAGCACGACAGGCTCTTGGGATTGCATTGCAAACTTGTAGTTTCAGATATAGCGGTTCAGGTTCAGGTAGTGCCAAATGTTGATGATGAACAAGCAGAAGGTCAAGATCAAGAACAAGAACTAGCTCTGACCATCAACTTCTGCTCTCTCCTTCCTCTGCTTGAGAAAATCCTCTGTTTTCTGCTGAAAATTCCCTGCTTTTTGAGATTAATATGCACATGTACTAGTCTGGATGTGGCATATACATGCACATGTTACTGTTCCCGCGAACTGGGTTAGCGGCCGCTATCTCCGGCTGTAGCTTTTGCATGAGCCAGCCGCGAAATGGGTTAGCCCGCGATCTTAAAGTATGGTAAAATTACATTGCTACTAGTACTTGTTGAAGTGTATTTTGGACCGTCATTGCCCATGAAGTGACTAAACTCACGCAAATGATCGCCTCGCCCCCAAGACACGCCATCAAGGTGCATTAGTTTTCATCATGTCTTTTGAAAAGAAGTCTTCTCTCTGGCAATGACACAAGCTTAGAAGGAACCATTTGAAATTCTGAAAAGATGACACGATAATTTGGATACGATTCTATCTGAAATTCTAAAGCAGAGCAAGATGACAGGTCCAAGCAAGTTGAGGCTTCCTAATCTTCCATACAGCTGAATATATTACTCAAAGCGGCCATTATGTCAGGAGAGTGATCCAGTTTATAAGGGAAACCGGATCGGAAACCTATGCAGTGTGATCTTCAAGAGCTGTTGGAGGCCTGGAAGGTGTCGGGCTTGTGTTTCTCCATCAGACCGGTAAAAGCGGCATCAAACTCCTTCTCAAGCTCCACCTCCTTTGCCGCGTACTCTTTCTTGAGCTGCACCTTCTTTTCCTCGTGTGCTTTTATCAGTTGGTCTGCTTCAGCCTCGAACTCCTGCACGTCCTTAACCTGGGAGTCCATGAACCACTGTACATGTTCCTTCCTGGACAGCAGCATAACATGTACAGGTTATAATAGACCATGTTTTCACTATATATGTTGACGTATGTAGGAGACGGCAAGATATGATCGAAAAACAAAATAGAAGCACAAGTAGTAAGACATGGACCTTAGCCTGCGATTTTCGGTAGTCCCAGAATCCACGTCGCACTGTCTAGCCTTGGCACGCTCCTCCTGCAGCAACCTCTCAAACTCCCTTTCCTTGTCGTCTAGGGCCTTGTGAATGTTTTCTACCTGATCATGGAAGAATTTCTCTTGGGATTTCATCTGCAAAGTATAGAAACACCAAACACAAGGTAAAGAAAAAGGAGATGAACTGAAAAACAAGGAAAAATATAACATGGGAAAATAATTCAAAAAAGTAATTCTATCGAAAGATAATGATTGGCATGTACTAGTGTTTGGAATTAAAATATCCCTTTGATGTTCAGATGTGTCTTCACATACACTGGTGTAACCTTTAAGCAAGCAATCATTTACCTCTTCCTCATACTCGGAGTGCTTCTCTTTAGCTTTACGCCTGACGAATATATTCTCTTCCTCAGTTTCTCGAAGTTTCTGGGCAACAACGTCCAGGGTTTCTTGTACAGCTTTAGAGCGTTGCTCTGTCTTAACCCCCCTGTTCTTCACATAAGTGAGTTCTTGATTAACTTCACTCATTTTTTTCATCGGGGCCACTACCATCTCATTATGAGATCTCATCTCATATTTCAGGCGGCTTTTCCCTGAGAATTATAATAAAGCATTTATGTTAATACATTATACATAGTACAGTAGGCAATATATCTGCTAACAAAATCACGAAGTGCTGAAGTCCAGTTCAATAGAGCTTTCTTCAATAGATCTTTCTTCAATAGAGCTTTCTACCTTTCAATAAATTAACACATTTCATAAAACCAAAATAGTACACAATACTGTGTTTGAGCCATCAGAAATATAGGCTTTCTTGAATTTAAGAGGATAGTAGACAACACAGCACATAGAAGTCCCACAAAGAAGATCTATTTTTGGATGAACTAGCAAACCAGACCCTTGATATTATTAAGGGGTACCATTACTAAGCGCATACATGCTCCTTAATATACAAAATAAATTAGGATCCCGTGTCATGTTACAATGCGCATGACAGTTCTGCAAGCTACGAAATTTGTAGAAATTAGGATGCAGAACCTACGCATTGTAAAATCAAAATAAACAATGAAAGGATGACATGGTGAAAGAAAAACTGAACTGCAAAGGACACAGAATCTATGCACATTGTAAGATCAAAATAAGCAATGAAAGGATGACATGGGGCAGAGACCCATTCCTCATTGCGCAGCCACAGTGGCACTTAGTCAAGTATAAATAGAATTGCTTCTCTTTCCTACAGACATAATTGATTTCTAATTTTAATATAATAAATTTAAAAATCATGCTCAGCAAAACATATTTTGTGTTAAATAGGCAAATATCCAAATCACCAAAAGGTTGCTGCACAAAAAAGTGCTGGCAATGATCGGAAATTATAATAAAAACAAAATCATAAAGCTAAAGAGACATGTGGTACAATGCTCCAAATACACCTCGTTCTCATGAGGCCCGCATATAGACATGAACGTGGCAGGTATCGACCATGTTAACATGTCAATGTGAGAAGTTAAATATTATACCTGGGTGATGCTTATTGAAATCCTCCATGTCTTCCTTTATGGCTAGGAAACCATATAATTGTCTTTTCCCACCAGGTAAGAAAGGAACCCTGCGTTTGTTCCATGTGTCCCTATCTGTTCCTTGATGAACAAAGAGCTTATGCAGACGTTCTGCCTCCATATAGCCCACGGCAGAGCTTTCAAATATTAGCACACTCATGCCACGGTGCCCAAGAGGACCATATGCATGGCGTGCTTTGGTTACATCATAAGCACTGAAATATTCGAGCAGCTCTTGGTTGCCCATGCCTAACCACTGTTGAGCATCAATAAATAGCGAAATCAGAATGCAATAAAACTTAATTTTAGAAACCTTGAACAGTTATCTTGAACATATGCTTTTTACAAATGCAATGGACTACATATATTTACAAACATTAAACTGATTCACCAACTATACCTAGCCAACACATTAGACATATATTTACTTTGTTTTAGTTTGTATTAAATTCAAGCATGACCGCAAGCAAATAATTATAACAGGTCATCTGAATATTGAGTATTTTAACCCTTCCTGGACAGATTAATAGATATGAATCAAATGCTATAGAAAGATAAAAGAAATAAGCATGAAAATATGACAGTTTTGCTAATACAATGTGTAGTTGAGGATAGACAAACATCATCACCTTATCATCTTCACCTTTTTCCAGTCTTGTGTTCATTACAATCACCATTGGTGGCCATACTATCTGTCGATCATTGCTTTCTGGCAATCCGTTCCATCTCCCAAAGTGCTCACCAGGCTGTACCACAGAAGATCCCCTGCGAGAAATCTCCTCCTCCAGCAATGCAGCCAATTCCCTGTGGAGCTTAACCCTCCTAGAACCCTTTGTTCTAGCATGTGTGACCAAAGATTGCAGCCCTTTGTACCAGGCAATTGCTCCTGGTCCATTTTGGCATGCCGGACAATGCGATTGTCGCTCATGTATCTGATCCACACTTAAGTTGTCGATCTCTTGAAAAAAACTTTTGAACCACTTGTTCATTTTTCGAGTCTCGAAACTTATCTCAAATGCATCAGAATCATAGTCATCACTCATGTCATCATCATCATTAAGATCATCATCATCTGACGAGTCCTCGACTTGAGGATTGTCCATCTCAGGGTCAAAACCAGATGAAGCAGCATCATCCTTGTTGCTTTTAGGACCAGATGGGCGAGGCCTGGATGCCCACTGCCAACCATTTACCAGATGTGGGGTTATACCTGGGTTTGGTGCTTGAAATTCAGGTTCTGTAGACTTTGCTTGTGATGACACCCTGGGATTGCCTCTGGCAGTAGACCCACGACCAAAAGGTTGAGCCCAATTGTTTCCCGAAGGACGCGAAGATCCATTGCCATTCCAAGCTTGGCGTGCTGTAGTGGGCGGAGCATTTGAGGATGAAGTCCTTGGTGCCCATTGTCCCCTCCCAGATGCCTGCCCTGATTTCTTTTTCTTATTCTGAATAGTCTCCCAACCACCCCCTGGACCTGGATGCAGGACATGGTCAGTTGTCAGTTTATCACAATTGCGGCAAGTTGGGAAAATTGTTTGATCAGTTTTGGTATGTATACTTAGGTTATGAACCCAATATGGACCAAGCAAGCATTAATTGGTAATGGATAGCATGTTACAGAATTGAGCATGGTAACGTTAAGGAAAACCTGAGACAAAAGCAGCCTAACAGTTGGCAGCATTAATATATCATCGGTCTTAACCATATGAGATGTGACAAGTTCATAGTTGGACTATGTAATTAATCTAAGCTCCAAGCAAGTCAAAGAAGAAATCCAAGAAATGAAATCAAATAGAAACCCAACGGGTATATATGTAATCATTGTACACTCACCCAGACTATCTAATCTAAGCTCCAAGCTCACGAAACTAAATGAATCCCCGAAATAGGCTTTCACCCCGCTATATTAATATAGTAGCGGCACAATACAATTGCCGGGGCCTCAACACAAGCACGCCCAAACGAAACAAAAGGGAAAATAGTGCGAACAACGTCGGATTGACAAAAACGATGATGACCCGCAACCCTTGCGCCCACCAGGAAATTCCCACTACACTCCTAGCACTCCGGAACGCCGCATACCATGCAACACCTTCAAGAAGGAACACGACGACAATGATGCTTCTGCCCGGATTTGTCATAGGGTTTCCCTCGGCACGCATAGGGGCGTGGGATAAGGGATATACCCGATGCCCTTAAGGAAGGCACGTCGGCGCCCACGGGCGTCACCGAGTCAGTGTCGGTCAAGCCGACAAGGATTTCTCCCGACTACCAACCAACCACAACCCCGGACGATCCATCGCACTCCACCAACAAGGAGCGGGAGAGTTAGCAGCCACTGATTGGACGCAAAATCAGCAGCAAACTAGGCAACCTAGGCCCGGCCGAGCCAAAAACGGGTTCGTGAAGCTCTCGTTGCCGCGCTGCAGTCAGCATGTCGCTATCTCTGCCACCCCCATCATGTGCCGCACCTCCGTCTACCAGAGACGACGTAGGCAAGCCCGGTCCGGCCCGCCCAGACCCAGATGGGGCCCAAAAGGGCCCAGATCTAGGACGGGAGGGTACCGCCGCCAGCCACCGCGTCGCGCTGCAGCCGAGCAGCCGCGCCACCACCAGCTCACCACCCGAGACAGCGCGTCACCACCGGATCCGTCAACGACCAAGGGGCACCGCCGCTAGCCACCTCCACCCGTGCCGGAGCGTAGCACGGGGAGGGAGAATCGGGGCCGCCGCCGCCGGCACCACGCGGGCAAGGCCCGGTGGCACACTCCGGCGGCGACCGGAGGGGGTTAAGGGGTGCTGGAAGGAGGGAGGGGGATCTCACCGGGGTTGTCGCCGTTGCTGGGAGGCCCGCCGCCGTGTCTACCTCCAGACATCGCGAGGGCAGGGTCGGTCTTGAGATTTTGGGGGCCCTGGGCGAAACTACAACCGGGGGCCTCTTAATATAAATATCAAAATAAAATTAATGTATGTTTATATTAAATGTTGGCCTCCTTCTCCACTATTATTTCCCTTTATTTGTTAATTATTAAGATATCCTCATTTTTGTATCATAGATATCCATAATAAAATGGTTTGTGTCTAAACTAGCAGATTCTATACAAGATGAATTAAATATGTGCTCATAATCACTTACATTGTTTTCATCTGTTGGCTGCCCTTGTGCCCTTGTCTTCTGGATTAAGGCTAGTAGCTCGGTCAAAACAAATGTCATGGTTGGATTTCTTCAACTCCTCATATTACTCTTAAAAAAACAAATAATAAGTGTCACATGTGTGGCACTAATCAGGGTCCCAAAAAATTATCAGTGTATCCTCTATGTAGCTATATAAACTCATTAGTATATGGAAACTAACATCAGTTTAGACGGCATGCCGTGCTAAAATTTACATAATCAGAAAATTAGTATATGGAAACTAACTCATAGTTACGAAGGTGTTAAATCAATTCAATCAAATCTTACCTAACAGCAGTTTATCAAAGCGGACTCACAAGTTCCAAATCCCAATACCATCTCTTTCTAAAGTGAGTATGTTGGGTTTGGGTTGTAGTCTAGATCCTTCACGTATGTGTATCACAGGATCTTCAGATTGGCGATTGGTTAGAGATGCAAGAGAAGTGAGAGTGCATGAGGAGTTCATGGGAGGGGAGGGGAGGGGAGGGGGAGAGGTGGGGTGGAGGATGAGCAAAGTTTGAAAGGAGATGATGGCGAAATCACAGGAGATCCCCGAGATAATCTCTGTCGTCGCACCAGGAGGGGATCTCAGCTTGCAATCTTTTTTAACTCCCCTATCTCAATCCGCCCGCTATTCACGTCGCCACTCTGGCCAGGCCCCCAGTACATATATAACACACACCTGATCGGGGTGCCCCCTCTGGCGTTTGGGGCCCGGGGCGGCCGCCCTGTTCGCCCCCCTCGGGACCGGGCCTGCGCGAGGGTTCCCTCTGCTCTAGCTACTAGTGTCGGGGGGAGCTGGCACTTTCCTTTCTTTTTGAGTTGGATGGAAATAACTTTATACCCTGGCAACCAAAGCAGGAACCCCCCTTTATTTTGACCTCATGTCTCTGCTTTGTAGTCTCTACAATTAGAAAGGAGGAAATTTATTTGTTTCCCTTTTTTGCGGATTTATTTGTTTCCCTTAATTTATAGATAGTAAGAGTTATAGAAGTATAATAGGTTTAAAACCCTTTACCACTTGCCCTCTACTCCAAATCTTTCTCCCTCGCATTATTCAGTACATACGAGTCAGATCAATACATAATAATATTATTAGGGTTTTGATATTTTCTAGGGTGTTTTATATCTGTGTCCCTGGTTCCTTAGCTCTACTCGTTCATCCCCACGCTCTTAACTTTTGCTCACTTTTCCCCACTCCCTTGTCCGAAACCCTCAGAAATGGTCACAATGGAGGATGCCGTCGGGTCAGACCATTGACCGTTAACTCTCACGAGTGGGGCCGCGCTGGACTCTGTGGCCCATTGGACCCGACGAGTGTGGATGCGTCATAACGGGTCCTCCTTTCACTGTTGCGACGTGTGGGGCCGCATTGAGACATGTCAGATGGGCTTGTCTGAACCTCGAGCTCTAGACACTACAACACCACGCCGCTCTGCCCCTCCGCCGCCGTCGTGCCCTCGAACCTCTAACCCATTTTGCCTCCGCCGCCGTCATGCCCTCCGCCAGATCTATCCCCACACCCCCTCAGGATTAAGCACCGATGTCGGAGGAGCAGGCTCTCAAGCCAATCGACCGTGGTGAGGATTTGGTCGAATCGGCTGCGGATAATTCATGGATTACACCTGGGTAAGCGTCATTTCCCTTTCAATTGATTTTTTGATTCGTAAATTCGGCCCTATTTGAAAGCTAATCGCGTGAATCGATCAAATTTTGTAGAATTGTTCCCGGCCTAACCGCAACCTTTCCTTATTTGAATCAAATATGATTGATCCCGCGCTTGCTTTTCGGCTGGCGGTTAGTATGGAAGTTAGTGTGCTGCGCGGTACAAAACCGCATATGATTACTGGATTTTTCTATCTAATGGTGGTAGAAACAAGTATGTCATTCAAAGATTTAATCGTGATGCTCCAAAATTCTTCATATGGGTGGAGCCCTGCCGATGCTGTTGAGCTGAAATTGTTTAGCAGTATCGAGCAAAAGTT
Organism: Secale cereale; assembly: GCA_902687465.1. Classification (NCBI taxonomy): domain Eukaryota; kingdom Viridiplantae; phylum Streptophyta; class Magnoliopsida; order Poales; family Poaceae; genus Secale; species Secale cereale. The sequence continues at coordinate 767,949,200 of LR738712.1, forward strand.
TCTCCCACTAACTTGCGATGAGCATCTTGGATTGCTCTTTACATTGAATGTTGAAAACCGCTTCAGTAAAATCCTTATCGAGGTGCTCCAGCCATGCAATGAACGTGAAAAGGGGAAGGTTGTTCAGAAATCTTATGTCTCTGTTAATAGTGAGTGCCCCGACGCTCCTCGTAGGTCGAAACAAAGCAAAGCAAGTGGTTCTGAAAGTCACAATATGTCTGCTGCCGCATCTTGTGTCGCTTCTCCTGTTGCTGATGCAGCCGCTGTAGAACAAGATGCAGAGCCAGACGAAGAGGTGCCTCAAAATGATGATGAGGATGAGAATATGTTCCCAGATCTTGTAGATAATGTCAGTAAACAAGCAATGGAAGATGAATTTCAGGAGCAACCTATCGGCCGTGCTAGATTTGATGACACTGATAATGAAGAGAGGCAGGAGAACATCGATAGCTTAGTTTTAGATGAATATGATGGTCAGCACATGCCAACAATTGAGTGGAACAGGGAAGATCCCCAGCTTGCTGTCAGCACCATATTCCAGTCGATGGTGGGCTGTCGTAATGAAGTGACTGCATACTGCATTCTCACTGAAAATACATATGTGATTGATAGGAGTGAGCCAACAAGGTTCACTGTTCATTGCCCATATGATAGGTGTAGATGGAGGTTGCATGCATCACATATGTTGAGGAGCAAGTTCATTCAGGTTTGTGTATTTTCCTTTAGTTTATACCGATTCATTCTATTTTGGGTACCCTTCTATTTTTAGATCACGGGAGATCATTGTGTAATGTTTTCTTAACTGTTTCGGATAAAAAAGAACCCACACCAACACACTTTTCCACCTAGAGAGGGAGGAGGGAAGGTTAAAACAAAGCTAGCAAAGACTGGGTGGGTGGCAGATGTAATTTTGGATTGGTTGGGAGAAACACCAACACTTGGTCCAACAACACTCCATGGGAAGCTATTTGAGAAGTACAAGATTGATAGGTTACATGAAGATTTTCTATGCTAATTAAGGAAATGGCTCTTGACAGGATTAATGGTCCTTGGAATGAGAGCTTTCAGTTGCTCTACCCATTTAAATCTGAAGTGGAAGCTGCTAGTCCAGGGAGTGTTCTAGAGATTGACAAGCATACAGTTTCATAAAAAATCAAAGGGAAGTCCTTTTAGAAGGAGTGCTTCGGGAGGGCTTTTTTTTTGTTTCAAGGCTTGTTGGCATGGGTTTCTTGATGGTTGCAGACCCTATTTGGCTGTTGATGCAACTGCTTTGAATGAAAGATGGAGAGGATAACTAGTGGCAACTTCTGCAGTTGATGGACACAACTGGCTATTCCTAGTTGCATTTAGTGTGGTGGAGGCAGAGTCTGAGGAAAGTTGGGTCTGGTTTCTGCAGTAGTTGCGCAACCTCATAGCTACACCCCCTGGTTTAGCTATACACATAGATGCTTGCAAGGGTTTGAAGAGTGCAGTGTAAATTGTATTCCCCAGATTGGAGCATAGGGAATGTATGCAACACGTGGTGCATAATTTCATAAACAAATTCAAAGGTAAAGTTTATGATGAGAACTTATCAGAGCTACTGAGATCCCTCCCAACTTCAGGCTGGTGATGGGAGTAAGCAAGTTCACTGGTGAGTCGAAGCCGGACACTTGGCTAGAGGATTACCGAGTGGCTATGCAGATTGGTGGTGGCAATGATGATGTAGCCATGAAGCACCTCCCTGATACGTCTCCAATGTATCTATAATTTTTGATTGTTCCATGCTATTATTTATGATGTTTTGGATGTTTAATGGGCCTTGTCATACACTTCTATATTATTTTTGGGACTAACCTACTAACCCAAAGGCCCAGTCCAGATTGCTGTTTTTTTACCTGTTTCAGGGTTTTACAGAAAAGGAATATCAAACGGAGTCCAAACAGAATGAAACCTTCGGGAGAGATATTTTTGGAGAAAATCACGCACGGGAGACTTGAGAACCACGGAGTAGGGAATACGTGGTGCCCACGAGGGTGGGGGGCGCGCCCCCTGCCTTGTGGGTCCCACGTTTGGCCCCTGGTGCCCTTCTTCCTCCTATATATACCTACGTACCCCGGAACCATCAGACAAACAGAGAAAACCCTAGTTCCACCGCCATAACCTTCCGTTCCCCTGAGATCCCATCTTGGGGCCTGTTCCGGAGCTCCGCCGGAGGTGGGATCTTCCACGGAGTGCTTCTACATCATCATCATCGCCTCACCATGAGTTGTGAGTAGTTTACCACAGACCTTCGGGTCCATAGCTAGTATCTAGATGGCTTCTTCTCTCTCTTTGGATCTCAATACCAAGTTGTCCTTGGTCTTCGAGGAGATCTATTCGATGTAATCTATTTTTGCGGTGTGTTTGTCGAGATCCGATGAATTGTGGGTTTATGATCAAGATTATCTATGAGAAATATTTGGTTCTTCTCTAAACTCTGTATGTATGATTATAATATCCTTGCAAGTCTCTTCGAATTATTGGTTTGGTTTGGCCTACTAGATCTATAGTTCTTGCAATGGGAGAAGTGCTTGGCTTTGGGTTCAATCTTGCGGTGTCCTTTCTCAGTGATAGTAGGGGCAGCAAGGCACGTATTGTATTGTTGCCATCGAGGATAAAAAGATGGGATTTATATCATTAAGTTTGAGTTTATCCCTCTACATCATGTCATCTTGCTTAAGGCGTTACTCTGTTCTTATGAACTCAATACACTAGATGCATGCTGGATAGCGGTCGATGTGTGGAGTAATAGTAGTAGATGCAGAATCGTTTCGGTCTACATGTCTCGGACGTGATGCCTATATATAATGATCATGCCTAGATAGTCTCATAATTTTTCGCTTTTCTATCAATTGCTCGACAGTAATTTGTTTACCCGCCGTAGAATATCGCTATCATGAGAGAAGCCACTAGAGAACACTATGGCCCCCGGGTCTATTCTCAACATATCAATCTACAAGCTACTTTACTTTTCCACTTTTACTTTATGTTCTTATAACCAAAAATACCAAAAATATCAAACTATCATCTCTATCAGATCTCACTTTCGTAAGTGACCGTAAAGGGATTGACAACCCCTTATCGCATTGGCTGCGAAGTTCTTATTTGTTTGTGCATGTGCGAGGGACTCGCGCGTGGTCTCCTATTGGATTGATACCTTGGTTCTCAAAAACTGAGGGAAATACTTACGCTACTGTGCTGCATCACCCTTTCCTCTTCGAGGGAATACAACGCAAGCTCGAGAAGTAGCAAGAAGTATTTCTGGCACCGTTGCCGGGGAGGCTTACGCAAAAGTCATATACCAAGTACCTATCACAAACCCTTATCCTTCGCATTACATTTTTGCCTCTCGTTTTCCTCTCCCCCACTTCACCCTTGTCGTTTTATTTGCTCTTCTTCTGCCGTGTGTTTACCGTTCGCTTGCTTCTTGTTTTCTTGTGTGTTGGATTGCTTGCTTGTCTCTATGGCTTAGAACAATACCAAATTGTGTGACTTCTCCAATACCAACAATAATGATTTTATTAGCACTCTGATTGCTCCTATTACCGATGCTGAATCTTGTGAGATCAATGTTGCTTAGTCGAATCTTGTCATGAAAGATCAATTTTCCGGCCTTCCTAGTGAAGATTGCGCTACCCATCTAAACAACTTTGTTGATTTGTGTGATATGCAAAAGAAAAGGGATACAGATAACGATATTGTTAAATTGAAGTTATTTCCGTTTTCACTTAGAGATCGTGCTAAAACTTGGTTTTCCTCTTTGCCTAGAAATAGTATTGATTCGTGGACTAAGTGCAAAGATGCTTTTATCTCTAAGTATTTCCCTCCTGCTAAGATCATCTCTCTTAGAAACGATATTATGAATTTTAAGCAACTAGATCATGAGCATGTTGCACAAGCTTGGGAGAGAATGAAATTAATGATACGTAATTGCCCTACACATGGTTTGAATCTATGGATGATTATTCAGAACTTTTATGCTGGCTTGAATTTTGCTTCTAGAAATCTTTTAGATTCGGCCGCAGGAGGCACTTTCATGGAAACTACCTTAGGAGAAGCTACCAAACTCCTGAATAATATTACGGTTAATTATTCTCAGTGGCACACCGAAAGATCTACTAGTAAAAAAGTGCATGCTATTGAAGAGATTAGTGTTTTGAGTGGAAAGATGGATGAACTTATGAAATTATTTTCTGCTAAGAGTGCTTCTTCTGATCCTAATGATATGCCTTTGTCCACTTTGATTGAAAATAACAATGAATCTTTGGATGTGAATTTTGTTGGTAGGAATAATTTTGGTAACAATGCTTATAGAGGGAGCTTTAATCCTAGGCCTTTTCCTAGTAATTCCTCTAATAGTTATGGTAATTCCTACAACAACTCTTATGGAAAGATGCCTTCTGAATTTGAAACTAGTGTTAAGGAGTTTATGATTTCGCAAAAGAATTTCAATGCTATGCTTGAAGAGAAATTGCTTAAGATTGATGAATTGGCTAGAAGTGTGGATAAAATTACTCTTGATGTTGATTCTTTGAAACTTAGATCTATCCCACCTAAGCATGATATCAATGAGTCTCTCAAAGCCATGAGAATTTCCATTGATGAATGCAAAGAAAGAACCGCTAGAATGCGTGCTAAAAGGGAGAATTATATACAAGCCTGTTCTTCTAGTTATCATGAAAATAAAGATGAAGATCTGAAAATTATTGATCTGTCTCCTATTAGATCCTTGTTTTCTAGTATAAATCTTGATGAAGATAGGATTGGAGATGATTCTACTTTAAGGTGCCCCAATGATTCGGAGTTTTTAGATCTTGATGCTGAAATTGTTAAAAGTGGGAGTGAAAGGATTAAAACATTGCATAGTGATGAACCCACTACTTTGGATTTCAAGGGATTCAATTATGATAATTGTTTTTTATTGATTTTATTTCCTTGTTGCAATCCGTACTAAATTCTCCGCATGCTTATAGTCAAAATAAAGCTTTCACTAAACATATAGTTGATGCTTTGATGCAATCTTATGAAGAAAAACTTGAGTTAGAAGTTTCTATCCCTAGAAAGCTTTATGATGAGTGGGAACCTACTATTAAAATAAAAATTAAAGATCATGAATACTATGCTTTGTGTGATTTGGGTGCAAGTGTCTCCACTCTCCCAAAAACTTTGTGTGATTTGATAGGATTCCATGAGCTTGATGATTGTTCTTTAAATTTGCATCTTGCGGATTCCACTATTAAGAAACCTATGGGAAGGATTAATGATGTTCTTATTGTTTCCAATAGGAATTATGTGCCCGTAGATTTCATTGTTCTTGATATAGATTGCAATCCTTCATGTCCTATTATTCTTGGTAGACCTTTCCTTAGAACGATTGGTGCAATTATTGATATGAAGGAAGGAAATATTAGATTCCAATTTCTGTTAAGGAAAGGCATGGAACACTTTCCTAGAAAGAAAATCAAATTACCATATGAATCTATTATGAGAGCCACTTATGAATTGCCTTCCAAAGATGGCAATACCTAGATCTATCCATGTATCGTGCCTAGCTAGGGGCGTAAAACGATAGCGCTTGTTGGGAGGCAACCCAATTATATATTTTTTGTTTTTTCTTCTGTTTAGGAATAAATATTGCATCTAGCTTCTGTTTAGATGTGGTTTTGTGTTTTGTTTAGTGTTTGTGCCAAGTAGAACCTTTGGGAAGACTTGTGTGAAGTTTATATGATCTTGCTGTGAAAAACAGAATCGTTAGCGCTCGCTAGAATGGTAATCAGATTTTACTGGAGCGTGCTATTTAGTTGATTCATTTTGCAGATGATTAATAGACAATTTCCAAATTTTTACCAATTTAGTTTGAATTTTTTGGAGTTACAGAAGTATGCGAAACCTGCAGATTACTACAAACTGTTCTATTTTTGACAGATTCTGTTTTTTCGTGTGTTGTTTGCTTATTTCGATGCATTTATGAGTAGTATTGTGAAGTACGAACCATAGAGAAGTTGGAATATAGTAGGTTAAACACCAATATAAACAAAGAATGAATTCATGGCAGTACCTTTGAGTAGTGGTTTGTTTTCTTATACTAACGGAGCTCACGAGATTTTTGTCTAAGTTTTGTGTTGTGAAGTTTTCAAGTTTTGAGTATTGCTTTGATGGACTATGGAACAAAGAGTGGCAAGAGCCTAAGCTTGGGGATGCCCATGGCACCCCAAGGTAAAATTCAAGGACAACCAAAAGCCTAAGCTTGGGGATGCCCCGGGAAGGCATCCCCTCTTTCGTCTTCATCCATCGGTAACTATACTCGAAGCTATATTTTTATTCACCACATGATATGTGTTTTACTTGGAGCGTCTTGTATAATTTGAGTCTTTGCTTGTTAGTTTGCCACAATTATCCTTGCTGGAGAAACCTATTTGAGAGAGTTAAATATGGCCTAGGAATTGTTAAAACACTCTATGTGCTTCACTTATATCTTTTGAGTTGAATAGTTTTTGCTCTAGTGCTTCACTTATATCTTATAGAGCACGGTGGTGATAATATTTTGAAGAAATAGTTGATATCTCATGCTTCACTTTTATCCTTTTGAGAGTCTATTAAAACAGCATGGTAATGTGCTTAGGCTATAAAACTAGTCTTCACATGATAGACATACAATATCAATGTAGTAAAGCCTTTCACACTTAGTGCATTGAATATGATGAGAAGTTGGATGCTTGATAATTGTTTTGAGATATGAGGATAGTGATATTAGAGTCATGCTAGTGGAGTTTTTATGAAATTGAGAAATGCTTGTGTTAAAGTTAGTGATTCCCGTAGCATGCACGTATGGTGAACCGCTATGTGACGAAGTTAGAGCATGAGGTATTTGTAAAGTGTCAACCTTTGTGTGGAGGTCGGAGGCGCGATATGGTTAACTCCTACCAACCTCCCCCCTAGGAGCATGCGTTGATTGCTTTGTTTTGACGACTTGTAGATTTTTGCAATAAGTATATGAGTTCTTATGACTAATGCTGAGTCCATGGATTATACGCACTCACACCCTTCCACCATTGCTAGCCTCTCTTGTATCGCGCAACTTTCGCCGGTACCATACACCCACTATATATCCTTCCTCAAAACAGCCACTAGACTTACCTATCATGGCATTTCCATAGCCATTCCGAGATATATTGCCATGCAACTGTCCACCATTCCGTTCATATGACACGCATCATATTGTCATATTGCCATGCATGATCATGTAGTTGACATAGTATTTGTGGCAAAGCCACCATGCATAATTTTTCATACATGTCACTCTTGATTCATTGCATATCTCGGTACACCGCCGGAGGCATTCATATAGAGTCATACTTGTTCTAGTATCGAGTTGTAATATCGAGTTGTAAATCAATAAAAGTGTGATGACCATCATTATTAGAGCATTGTCCCATGTGAGGAAAGGCCAATAAAAAAAAGAGATGGCCAAAAAAAAATAGAGAGGAGCTAAACAAAAAAAGAGAGAAAGCCCCTCCAAAAAAATGAGAGAAAAGAGAGAAGGGACAATTGCTACTATCTTTTTCCACACTTGTGCTTCAAAGTAGCACCATGTTCTTCATGATAGAGAGTGTTATCTTTAGTCACTTTCATATACTAGTGGGAATTTCCATTATAGAACTTGGCTTGTATATTCCAACGATGGACTTCCTCAAATGCCCTAGGTTTTCATGAGCAAGCAAGTTGGATGCACACCCACTAGTTTCTTTTGTTGAGCTTTCATACATTTTTAGCTCTAGTGCATCCGTTGCATGGAAATCCCTACTCACTCACATTGATATCTATTGATGGGCATCTCCATAGCCCGTTGATATGCCTAGTCGATGTGAGACTATCTCCCTCCTTTTTTGTCTTCTCCGCAACCACCTCTCTATTCCACCCATAGTGCTATGTTCATGGCTCATGCTCATGTATTGCGTGAAAGTTGAAAGGTTTGAAAGAATAGAGTATGAAAACAAGTGCTTGGCTCAAATTGGGGTTGTGCATGATATGAATATTTTGTGTGATGAAGAGGGAGCATAGCCAGACTATATGATTTTGTAGGGATAACTTTCTTTAGCCATAGTATTTTGAGAAGACATGATTGCTTTGTTAGTATGCTTGAAGTATTATTATTTCTTATGTCAATATAGACTTTTGTATTGAATCTTTTAGATCTGAACATTCATGCCACAATTAAGAGAATTACATTGAAAAGCTATGTTGGTTAGCATACCACATCAAAAATTCTGTTTTTATCATTTACCTACTCGAGGACGAGCATCAATTAAGCTTGGGGATGCTTGATACGTCTCCAACGTATCTATAATTTTTTATTGTTCCATGCTATTATTTATGATGTTTTGGATGTTTAATGCGCTTTGTCATACACTTTTATATTATTTTTGGGACTAACCTACTAACCCAAAGGCCTAGTCCAGATTGCTGTTTTTTTACCTGTTTCAAGGTTTACAGAAAAGGAATATCAAACGGAGTCCAAACGGAATGAAACCTTCGGGAGAGATATTTTTGGAGAAAATCACGCACGGGAGACTTGAGAACCATGGAGTAGGGCATACGTGGTGCCCACGAGGGTGGGGGGAGCCCCCCCTATAGGGCGCGCCCCCTGCCTCGTGTGTCCCACGTTTGGCCCCGGGTGCCCTCCTTCCTCCTATATATACCTACGTACCCCGAAACCATCAGACGAACAGAGAAAACCTTAGTTCCACCGCCGTAACCTTCTGTTCCTGTGAGATACCATCTTGGGGCCTGTTCCGGAGCTCCGCCGGAGGGGGGATCTTCCATGGAGTGCTTCTACATCATCATCATCACCTCACCATGAGTTGTGAGTAGTTTACCACAGACCTTCGGGTCCATAGCTACTATCTAGATGGCTTCTTCTCTCTCTTTGGATCTCAATACCAAGTTCTCCTCGGTCTTCGAGGAGATCTATTCGATGTAATCTCTTTTTGCGGTGTGTTTGTCGAGATCCGATGAATTGTGGGTTTATGATCAAGATTATCTATGAGAAATATCTGGTTCTTCTATGAACTTTTTATGTATGATTATAATATCCTTGCAAGTCTCTTCGAATTATTGGTTTGGTTTAGCCTACTAGATATATAGTTCTTGCAATGGGAGAAGTGCTTGGCTTTGGGTTCAATCTTGCGGTGTCCTTTCTCAGTGACAGTAGGGGCAGCAAGGCACGTATTGTATTGTTGCCATCGAGGATAAAAAGATGTGTTTATATCACTAAGTTTGAGTTTATCCCTCTACATCATGTCATATTGCTTAAGGCGTTACTCTGTTCTTATGAACTCAATACACTAGATGCATGCTAGATAGCGGTCGATGTGTGGAGTAATAGGAGTAGATGCAGAATCGTTTCGGTCTACTTGTCTCGGACGTGATGCCTATATATAATGATCATGCCTAGATAGTCTCATAATTATTCGCTTTTCTATCAATTGCTCGACAGTAATTTGTTTACCCGCCATAGAATATCACTATCATGAGAGAAGCCAGTAGAGAACACTATGGCCCCCGGGTCTATTCTCAACATATCAATCTACAAGCTACTTTACTTTTCCGCTTTTACTTTCTGTTCTTATAACCAAAAATATCAAACTATCATCTCTATCAGATCTCACTTTCGTAAGTGACCGTAAAGGGATTGACAACCCCTTATCGCGTTGGCCGTGAAGTTCTTATTTGTTTGTGCAGGTGCGAGTGACTCGCGCGTGGTCTCCTACTGGATTGATACCTTGGTTCTCAAAAACTGAGGGAAATACTTACACTATTGTGCTGCATCACCCATTCCTCTTCGAGGGAATACAACGCAAGCTCTAGAAGTAGCACTTCCCTTGATGCTGGAGGGCTCAGCCAGAGCTTGGTTGAATCAGTTGGCTCCTGCTAGCATCTTCAGTTGGGAAGAATTGGCCCGAGTGTTTGTTAGAACCTTTGAAGGCACTTGCAAACGACCTGTAGAGCTGGCTGAATTACATCATTGTGTCTAGAAGCAGAATGAAACTTTGAGAGATTACATCCAGAGGTGGACCACTCTTCATCATACCGTGGAGAATGCGTCAGAACATCAAGTAGTTTGCACCTTTAAGGAGGGCGTACGGTATAGAGAGCTCGACGTGAAATTCGGTCGGACAGGGGACATGTCTCTGGCTCGGATGATGGAAATAGCCACTCGTTATGCTAACGACGAGGAAGCAGACCGACTCCGCAGTGGCAAGAACAATCCAGTCGCCCAAGACGACGGATGAGGGAATTCCAGTCGGAAGTAGAAGCGCAAACATGAACCCGCAGGTCTCGGTGAGGCCGCAGTTGTGAACCAAGGGAAGCTCAAAGGGAAGCCCAAGGGTCCTTGGAGCCCCAAGAAAGTGAAAGATCAAGCGGTAAATGATGTGCTTGATTTACCGTGTCATATACACACCAAGAAAGATGAAGAGGGAAACCTGATTTACCCCAAGCATACCACTCGAAAGTGTCGACTCCTGATTCAGAGTTTCCGAGAGGGTCAGCTCAGTGAGAAAGTAAAGGAATCTGATAAGGACGAAGACAAAGAGGAGGATTATGGTTACCCCAATATCAATACCACTTTAGTGATTTTTGCTGACATCGAGAGCAAAAGTCGACTGAAAGTTATCAACAGGGAAGTAAACATGGTTGCTCCGGCAATGACAACGTATTTGAAGTGGTCAAAGAGTCCCATTACATTCGACCAGTCCGACCATCCAGCGCACGTTAAAACCCCCGGACGGCACGTGTTGGTAGTCGACCCAGTTGTTGAGGGCACTCGACTGACCAAGGTTTTGATGGACGGTGGCAGTGGTTTGAGCATCTTATATGCTGAGACCCTTCGAGGGATGGGTATTCCGATGTCCAAGCTCAGTGAGAGCAACATGCAATTCCACGGTGTCATCCCTAGGAAGAAAGCCGATTCACTCGGCCAGATCACTCTTGATGTGGTTTTCGGTGATTCAAAGAATTACCGCAAGGAAAAGTTGACGTTTGATGTGGTGGATTTTCACAGCGCCTACCATGCAATTCTGGGCAGGCCTTATGCCCATTTTATGGCTTGACCGTGTTACGTGTACCTCAAGTTGAAGATGCCTAGCCCAAAAGGCGTGATCACAATCACTAGAGATCAGCAGAAAGCAGAAGAGTGCTTCCAGAAGGGCTCAAAGATTGCCAATGAATAGATGGTAGCAATAGAAATGGAAGAATATCAGAAGAATGCAGATCCGAGTGATTTGTTGCGAGCCAAGAAACCTGCTTCAGAGTCTGCGTTTAAGTCGGCTGGAGAGACAAAGCCTATACATATTCACCCGACTGATCCCAATGCTGCTCCGACTCACATCTCAACAACACTCGACGGCAAATAGGAAGAAGCGCTCATCTAGTTCCTCTGTGAGAACTGGGACATCTTCGCATGGAAACCATATGACATGTTGGGTGTACCTAGGGGACTGGCTGAGCACCGTTTAAGAGTCGACCCGAAAGCTAAACCCGTTATGGAGCATCTCCGTCGGTCCGCCGTGGAGAAGAGGAAGGCAATTGGCGAGGAGGTGGGTCAGCTTCTGGCAACTGAGTTCATCCGTGAGATATACCACTCCGAGTGGCTAGCCAACGTTGTCATGGTCCCCAAGAAAGATGATTCGCTTTGTATGTGCATCGATTTCAAACACATTAATCGGGCCTGCCCGAAATATCATTTCCCTCTCTCCCCGCATCGATCAAATTTTCGACTCAACTACGGGATGTGAGCGTTTGTCCTTTTTGGACGCATATTCTGGGTACCATCAGATCCGACTGTACGGGCCTAACGAAATACAAACAGCCTTCATCACCCCATTTGGGTATTTTTTCTATGTTACCATGCCTTTTGGCCTCAAGAATGTTGGCGCCACATTCATGCGCATGATTCAGAAATGCCTGCTCAATCAAAGCAGTCGGAATGTGGAAGCATACATGGATGACATTGTGGTCAAGTCACATAAATGTTCCAACCTACTGACTAATCTCGCTGAAACCTTTGCTCACTTGAGAAGATATGACATCAAGCTTAACCCGTCAAAGTGCACATTTGGAGTCCCAGGTGGAAAGTTACTCGGTTTCCTCATTTCCGAACGAGGAATCTATGCAAACCCGGAAAAGGTTGGAGCAATTCTCCGAATGAAACGCCCCGACCATGTGCACGATGTTCAGAAGCTTACTGGTTGTTTGGCTGCATTGAGCCGATTCATCTCTCGTCTCGGTGAAAAGGCATTGCCTTTTTACCGACTGATGAAGAAGTCTGACAAGTTCGAGTGGACTCCTGAAACCGAAGCAGTGTTTGTAGATCTCAAAGCCCTGCTTTCCACCTAGTCGGTGCTTGCTGCCCCAATCAGCAAAGAGCCTCTACTACTGTACATTGCAGTCACTTGACAAGTTGTCATCACAGTCCTCACGGTCGAGCGGGAAGAAGAAGGCAAAGCCTACAAGGTTCAACACCCAATATATTATATTTCTGAAGTCTTGACTCCGTCCAAGCAGAGATATCCACATTATGAGAAGCTTATTTATGAAATTTACTTGACCACGAAGAAAGTTGCACACTACTTCTCAGACCACTCAGTTTCAGTCGTCAGCGACGCTCCACTATCAGAAATTCTGAACAATAGGGATGCAACTGGTCGAGTGGCAAAATGGGCTATTGAACTCCTTCCATTGGATATCAAGTTTGAGGCAAAGAAAGCAATCAAGTCCCAACAATAGCAAATTTCCTTGCCGAGTGGATTGAACAACAGTAGCCGACTCAGATTCACTCGGAACATTGGACTATGTTCTTCGATGGATCCAAGATGCTGAATGGGTCTGGTGCAGGTGTGGATTTGGTATCCCCCAAAGGTGACAAGCTCAGCTATGTCCTCCAAATTCACTTTGATTCTTCAAACAATGAAGCTGAGTATGAGGCACTTTTGTATGGGTTGCGTATGGCCATCTCACTTGGCGTCCGTCACCTGATGGTCTACAGTGAATCAGACTTGGTGGTCAATCAAGTGATGAAGGTATGGGATATCAGGAGCCCAACAATGTCTGGTTATTGCAATATAGTAAGAAAACTAGAGAAGAACTTTGAGGGGTTAGAGCTCCACCACATACCCTGAATCAAGAATCAAGCTGCTGATGATCTGGCAAAGTTAGGTTCCACTCGGAAACCTATACCCAGTAATGTGTTCTTGGAACATCTTTCATACCCCGTCAGTCCAAGAAGATCCTTTCACAGAAGAGCCCCGACAACAGATAAGTTCAACCAATCCGACTAAAATCAAAGTCCCGGCTATAGTCGATCTAATCATGGAAGTTTTGGTAATCACCCCCAACTGGACGGTACCACATATTGCATACCTGCTCAGGAAGGAGCTTCCAAAGAATGAAGATGAGGCCCGTCAAATTGTCCATCGATCCAAAGCCTTCATAGTGATAGGTGGACGACTTTACTAAGAGACTGTTACTGGAGTTGCTCAGCGTTGCATCTCCCTAGAAGAAGGTCAAATGATTCTACATGAGATCCACTTGGGAACCTGTGGTCACCATGCGTCCTCTCGGACCATCATGGGCAAAGCATACCGAGCCGGATTCTACTGGCCGCGAGCGAATGAGATGGCGAAATATACAGTCCACAAGTGCAAAGGCTGTCAGTTCTACTCAAACATGTCTCACAAGCCTGCGTCTGCCTTGAAGACTTTTCCACTGGTCTGACAATTTGCTGTCTGGGGGTTGGTTATGGTTGGACCCTTCAGGACCGACAGAAGCAGTTTCACTCATTTGTTTGTGACAGTCGACAAGTTCACCAAATGGATCGAAGCCAAGCCTATCAAGAATCTTGATTCAAGCACTGCCATCAGTTTCGTCAGAGAGCTGATATTTAGATACGGAGTCCCTCATAGTATTATCACAGATAATGGCTCCATCTTTGATTATGACGAGTTCAGGGCATTCTGTGCTTCCCAAGGCACTCGGTCGATTACTCATCTGTTGAGCACCCGTAGTCGAATGGGCATGCAGGAAGGGCGAATGGCTTGATCCTTCAAGGGCCGAAACCACGACTGATGCGCAATCTCAATCATGCTACTGGAACTTGGGTGACTGAATTGCCATCTGTCTTATGGGGACTAAGAACAACTCCAACCGGTCGACTGACCGAACTCCTTTTTTCATGGTGTATGGCGCTGAGGCTGTGCTTCCGAGTGACTTGCTACACAACGCTCCCCGAATGGAACTCTTCTTAGAAGCTAAGGCAGAACAGGCACGCCAAGATGCAGTTGATCTCCAAGAGGAAGAACGTGAGATGGCTCTGATCTGGTCGACCATCTATGAACAAGACCTGCATCGATTCCATGCCCGTAATGTCAGAGGTCGAGCATTCCAAGAAGGAGACCTCGTGCTCTGAGTGCATCAGAAACGACCTCACAAGCTCGCTCCGCCTGGGAAGGTCCCATCATCATCACCAAGGTGCTCCACAATGGGGCGTATCACCTCTACAACGTAGCCAAGAAAGAAGACGAGCCACGCTCGTGGAATGCGGAGCTACTCCGCCGTTTCTATACCTAAACACTCGGATTGACGAGTTGTAATAAGAATCCTTCAGTTTGCTTATCAAAGACAAGATTTTGGCAGTATCTTAATGATTGTTATCCTGTAAACACATGTGTTCAAATCCCCCAGTGGGTGGCTTAGCCGCGAATCCGATTCTCCTAAGTTTCAAAAACACTCCGAGTGAAGAGCAACCCTCTCACTCGAGGGCTTAGCTGCGACCCCGTATTCGCCTAAGTTTCAAAAACACTCCAAGTGAAGAGCAACCCTCTCACTCAGGGGCTTAGTGACGAATCCGATTGGCCTAAGTTTCAAAAATACTCCGAGTGAAGAGCAACCCTCTCACTCGGGGGCTTAGCTGCGACCCTGTACTCGCCTAAGTTTCAAAAATACTTCGAGTGAAGAGC
>LR738712.1:767964635-767976711 GCA_902687465.1 Secale cereale
AACACTCCGAGTGAATAACAACCCTCTCACTCGGGGATTTAGCTGCGACCCTGTACTCGCCTTAGTTTCAAAAACACTCCGAGTGAAGATCAACCCTCTCACTCGGGGGCTTAGCTGCGACCCCGTACTCGCCTAAGTTTCAAAAACACTCCGAGTGAAGAGCAACCCTCTCACTCGGGGACTTAGCTGCGACCCTGTACTCGCCTAAGTTTCAAAAACACTCTGAGTGAAGAGCAACCCTCTCACTCGGGGGCTTAGGTGCACTCTGAGCTACGCCACAAGTACAACGGATGGTTGTACTCCAAGTTGTGCCACAAGTACAACGTATGGGTGCACTCTGAGCTACGCCACAAGTACAACGTATGGTTGTACTCTAAGCTGCATTACAAGTCGCTCCATCCCGATCCGCAAGGACGATGAGGTGTTGTTCATGTCCGCTGCCGTCTCGTCAGAGCTGCACCACAAGTACAACGTCTGTTCCGAGTGTACAACCAAGCTTCACTCAGAGTTAAGAAATCTGAAAGTGGTGAAAACAAAGCAATCATATTCCAAGGAAAATCAAGTTCGGGTAAATCCAACAAAGTTCAGAAGCACGGACAGAAGTACTCGGGCTTCAGGCCCGAAAGAGTTTAACAGTTACAAAATCACTCGGCATTCCAAGGCAAATAAAAGCGAGGCATCAAGTTTGTTCACTCGGCAGGAGTAGGGCTTGCTGGCTCGACAAAACTATCCAAGTCAATACCATCTACAATGCGAGTAGCTGCGTCGATGAAGGTTTCCATGAAGGATTAGAATTGAAGTTTCTTGGTGTTGACGACCTTGAGAGATGCCAGCTTCTCTTCTCTGACCTCCTTGCAATGGACTCGGACCAAGGACAGAGTCACATCAGCGCCACAACGAGCAGACGACTTCTTCCACTCTTGCACTCGACCAGGGATTTCATCGAGTCGAGTCATCAGAGACTCGAGGTCATTCTGGAATATCACACCTGGCCAGAGCTCCATGTCAATCCGCGACACTGCCACCTTCAGTCATGCAAGATAGTCCATAACACTGGCAAGGCGTGATTCCAGTCGCAGCACGTTCATCGTAGCTTCTTCCTTGACAGGGGAGTTAACGGGATCCAGGTTCGTCTCAATCCGCCCAGTCTCTTCCTCGTAGTTATGGCAGAATTCTGCGCACACGGAAAATGGTGAGTCGACAGTGATATGATGAGTCGGCAGTTGCAAATCAGTTGGACAAGGGGAAATACCTTCAACCATAAGGAACATCTTCTTGGTGAGTCCTCCCAGATAAGTCTCCAACTCGTCCCTCTTCTGAGTGAGATCTCCAACTTTGTCGGTCAGGGCCAATTTGTCCTTCTTCAGTTGCGAGACTTCTTTGTTGGCCTCATCAATGGCAGTCTTCAGCTTGGCATTTTCTTCTTCTAACTTGTCGACTGAAGCCAGCTTCTGGTCAGCAAGTTCAGTTTTCTCTCGCGCCGTCTTCTGCGCTGCTGCAAGGTCAAGGTCCTTCCGCTCCAGATCCTGCTTCATTTTGTCTAAATAAATAACATTCTTCAGATGAGCATGGAGTTGTCTGTTTTCACTATGCACATCTGTTCGAGTGGAGTCACTCAGTTCAAAAGATGAAAAGAAAACCATGACAAGGTGAACAGTCAATCAACTGTTACCTCCCATGGCAGCTCCTTCATCCCTAGCCTTCTGCAAGTTCTTCTTAGCCAGCACCAGGTCGAGATTGAGTTGGATTTGTTTCTTCTCCAATTCAGCAAATTGAGCTCCGAACTCACAAGATTTCTGAAGTCAACAAATAAGACATGCCAGATAGAAACGAAGATTGATTACTTTCGAGTAATGAGATACAAATTCAAGTTATTGCGACAAAAAGAGTTCTAAGACTACAACCGAATCAAACATTCAACAGTAGTCTTGGGGACTACACCCAGTGGGTGCAATCTGCGTGCCCCCACTGGTTCAACTTTACACTCGACATGGTCTGCCCAGTCGAAAAAATGGCAGCACTTATTCTTAGACCATCATCGACTGCACACAGTCGGCCGCGGTCTCGGGGACTACACCCAGTGGATGCACTTGGCGTGCCCCCACTGGTCCGAATCCCACTCGACACGACTCGTCTGGACCGAGTGGAAGAAATATAAAGATAGCATTTGACAAGGACCCCCGCCAAATCAAAACATTCGACAGCGGCCTCGGGGACTACACCCAGTGGGTGCACTCTGCGTGCCCCACTGGTTCAAGGATATATTCGACGCGACCTGGTCGACTCAAGTGCAAGAACTATACATCAAAAGTTAAAACACCTAGTGGGTGAACGGTTGCAAGGTGAAGACTCATGATAGATGCATGTTAAAGGTTTCAAAACGCTCATCCACGGACATCTTGCGAATAATAAAGCAGCAATTTTTAGGTAGAATATCCTAGCAGAGCGAAGAACTCACCTGGACATTGATTTGAAGAGCAGAGCTGACATTGTAGGCAGCCTTGCTAGCTTCGTGCACCACCTTCATTTGTTCCATCATCAGGCCTGCTTGGCGTATAGCTTCCTTAGCAGCACTCACTGGGTCCTCTGGGACATGATGGGTAACAAAGAGCGAAGTTGGTGGAACAGTCGAAGCAGCCAGAGGATCTGAATCATGGAGTTGCACGGTCGGAGCAAGGACTTGGGCGGTCGACGCCGAAGGACGGTCAGTCGACACAGGGTTGGCAAAAGAAACAGAAGCTCGAATTGGATCTCCGGATTGCTGGTTCACTACTTCTGGCGCTGATGTCGACTGAGGTACCTTGCTGGTAGGCACCCGCCTGCTCGAAGTCCTACCCTTCCTTCCCGTGGTCCTCTGGGGCTCATCTACATCGTCGTCTGGAAGTTCAATGACATTTTGGAGCGCTGTAAAATGACTTGACTGTAAGAGTCTGGTCGACCAATAGTTCAATGGACAAAGTGAGGGCAAGATTGTGGAGTTATACCCGCTTTGGAAGTGGCCACGTCTTCAGTTTCCTCATCATCTTCGTCCTTGTAAATGTCCATGGTTGTCCCAGAAGTAGCAACGTTGAAAGTTTCAGAATTCACTCGGTCAGACAAGCGAATGAGTCCACAACAAACACAGAAGTTCTCAAGCAAAGAGGGAAAGCAAAACACTTACGCAGAAGCGACGGGAACATCCACCTTGATCTTGGGCAAGGTCTTCCGAGGCTATGAGGGGGTGATCTTGGGTTGCTTGGCGGCCTTTTCAGACGGCTCCGGAGTCGAAGTTCGAGTGCGTTTTTGCACTTGTGTGCTTGGAGGAGTTGCCTTGCCATGACCGCCTACAGGGTCTTAAGACTGTTTGGATCGCCGTTCTGAGCAGGGTGGTGAGTTGACTTCCTCACTGTCATTCGAGTCGTCACTGTCATCTTCATTGTCACCGAGGGATTGCCAGTCGCCACTCTCATCAGCGCTCTCCGTCCCCTCCTGGACTTGCTCCCCATTTGGCATCGAGTACATCTCAGTATAAATCTGCAAGGCAAAGAGTTAAATAAGCATCAATCAGATTCAGGGACAGTTGCAAATCAGAATAGAAAGACACTCGGTAAAAAAGGTCAGACCTTGTCCGGCTCATTATCAGCGTCGAATGGGGCAATGATAACCCAAAAGTATAGGGGATCACAACAGTTTTTGAGGGTAGAATATTCAACCCAAATTCATTGATTCGACACAAGGGGAGCCAAATAATATTCTCAAGTATTAGCAGTTGAGTTGTCAATTCAACCACACCTGAAAGACTTAATATCTGCAGCAAAGTATTTAATAGCGAAGTAGTATGGAAGTAACTGTAACGGTGGCAAAAGCAGCAGTAGCAGTTTTTGTGGCAATCGTAACAGTGGCAACGAAAAAGTAACTAATGAAAGATCAATATGTGACAAGCTCGTAGGCAATGGATCAATGATGGATAATTATGTCGGATGCGATCCCTCATGCAACAGTTATAACATAGGGTGACACAGAACCAACTCCATTTCATCAATGTAATGTAGACATGTATTCCGAATATAGTCATACATGCTTATGGAAAAGAACTTGCATGACATCTTTTGTCCTACCCTCCCATGGCAGCGGGGTCCTATTGGAAACTAAGGTATATTAAGGCCTCCTTTTAATAGAGTACCGGACCAAAGCATTAACACTTAGTGAATACATGAACTCCTCAAACTACGGTCATCACCGAGAGTGGTCCCGATTATTGTCACTTCGGGGTTGCCGGATCATAACACATAGTAGGTGACTATTGACTTGCAAGGATAAAGAACTCACATATATTCATGAAAACATAACAGGTTTAGATCTGAAATCATGGCACTCGGGCCCTAGTGACAAGCATTAAGCATAGCAAAGTCATAGCAACATCAATCTCAGAACATAATGGATACTAGGGATCAAACCCTAACAAAACTAACTCGATTACATGTCTTATCCAACCCATCATCGTCCAGCAAGCCTACGATGGGATTACTCACGCACGGCGGTGAGCATCATGAAATTGGTGATGGAGGATGGTTGTTGATGATGATGGCGACGGATTCCCCTCTCCGGAGCTCCGAACGGACTCCAGATCAGCCCTCCCGAAGAAGATTAGGGCTAGGCGGCGGCTCCGTATCGTAAAACGTGATGATTCCTTCTCTCTAATTTTTTTCTCCCTGAAAGTGAATATATAGAGTTGGAGTTGAGGTCGGTGGAGTCCCAGGGGGCCCACGAGGCAGGGGGTGCGTCTAGGGGGGCGGGTAGGCGCACCCTGCACCCTTGTGGACAGGGTGTGGGCCCCCTGATACTGATCATTCGCTACTATTTTCTATTATTTCCAAAATGTGTCTCCGTGGATTTTCAGGTCATTCCGAGAACTTTTATTTTCTGCACAAAAATAACACCATGACAGTTCTGCTGAAAACAGCGTCATTCCGGGTTAGTTCCATTCAAATCATGCAAGTTAGAGTCCAAAACAAGGGCAAAAGTGTTTGGAAAAGTAGATACGTTGGAGACATATCAACCCCCCAAACTTAAACCTTTGCTTGTCCTCAAGCAATTCAGTTGACAAACTGAAAGTGATAAAGAAAAACTTTTACAAACTCTGTTTGACCTTGTTGTTGCAAATATGTAAAGCCAGCATTCAAGTTTTCAGTAAATATTATGAACTAACCATATTCACAATAACATTTAGGTCTCATGTTTACTCATATCAATGGCAGAAGCAACTAGCGAGCAATAATAATAAATCTCGGATGAAAACACTTTCTCAAAACAATCATAACATGATGTAACAAGATGGTATCTCGCTAGCCCTTTCTGAGACCACAAAACATAAATGCAGAGCACCCCTGAAGATCAAGGACTGACTAGACATTGTAATTCATGGTAAAAGAGATTCAGTCACAGTCATACTCAATGTAAATTAATAGCAATGCATGCGAATGACAGCGGTGCTCTCCAACAGGTGCTTTTTAATAAGAGGATGATGACTCAACATAAAAGTAAATAGATAGGCCCTTTTTAATAAGAGGACAACGTGCAAGCTGTACTATTTGGGCACCATTGGTTGAATCCCTTCTTACTTGGGAGTGTGAGGGAGTGTTGCATCCTCCCCTTGCTTGCATGTTGAAGATCCTCCTCGAGCAGCATGACATCTGGGTAACTGGGTGGTGATTTGTTTCTTATATATTCAAAAAGAAAAGAAAGAATAAAGTGTGCAATACAACTCATTGTACCTCAAGCCCCCACCATGCTATGAAAATAATATTACAGGCTCATACATCATCTTTCAAGAAGACAAACAGTAAAATTTCTTCGGACATACTACAAAGTACAAGCTTATATAACATTCCAATCTAGTTCTTGACGAAGGTGCTTAGCACATTGAAGTTGTTGGGAAGATCCCACGGGTGCACCCCTGATGGTGATTGGCACTTCGGCGCAGGCAGCCTTGAGAAGGCCATCGCCATCCGGTGGACGTGTAGGCGTCGATCGCCATCACGTTCAGCTTCTCCGGTGGCGCGTGATGATGATGTACTCCTATCCTTCCTCCATAGTTGCTCCCATCTATGGGCACAGGACACGGGACATGTGAGACTAAGCATCGAGGGGGAAACAGGAGGCTATAATACAAGAATATGTGACACGTGTACTATTTACCTCGAAGGGCCGATGGCCAAACTTCTATTAGAAGGAAAGAGAGAAATACAGTCTGGTTAGCAGTCTAGGCGCACTAGAACTGAAAACCGAGGAAAGAAAATCAAAGCAGAGCGCCTGTTACAATGGTACGAAGACACATATGGGAACAGTTAAACCCAGGTGTCTGGCGGACACGTGTATTATTACCTTTGCTAGTTCTGTCTGGATCGCCTATGTCATAGTCAATATATGGTTTTACTACGCATAAAGGTGAAGAGAATCACATGTGCTACACCTTCATGTCTCCCCAGCCGATATATATGGTTCTCTCCGGAGCCTCTCTGTTGTAATTTCACTTCCCTCTAGCAAGGGTTGACGGACAGAGATCCGTCCATATATCCAGAGAGTGAAAAGTGTTTGTCAAATTTATACAAATTGAATTGTGTAGGTTTGAGAGGCATCGGGAACAATTTTTCGGCAGCTTGACGGACCTAGCTGACCTGATTTATCGGAACAAGCACGAACAATTGTGTAGGTCTCTTCCCGAGCAAGCCGGATGGTGCCGACCTGGACGGGAAGAGTCCTTTGGCGGCCAGCAGGCTCGGGAGACAAGTACATTATCCATATGTTTCTACTGTCGGACTCTGTGACCTGAACCCTCATATAGTCACATCTGGACATGAATTTGAACCTCCGGTACAGTATTTGTTTTGGCTGCACTTGGTGGGTATCAAAATTTTACTGCTGCTGCAGATTCCAACAACTTGTAACGTACATACTCCAACTGAGATGTAACCCGATGTAGGCTTCTTCTTCTGATCATATGGGACGGCGACCATTCTAACAGTAGCACCGTGAGAGAGAGGGCACTTGTCTTACACTGAATTTCTTACACGCCACGATCTAAAAACCGCCGGCTCGGGCAGCACTGCAAGCCAGTTCCCGTTCGCGGCGTGCACCTCGAGCCCATCCACCTCATGCTAGACAATCATAGTGCTCGCATTGTCGCGCCTTCATCAACACACACGCGTCCGGCGGCACGCCGCGACAGTGTGGGAGTGCGACGATGCAGGCGAGCACGCCCAGGTGCGTGTCGATGCGCTCCTCATGGATGCCAAGGCTCTCAAGGGCCATCCTCTCCACCGTCCTCTATAGTTCGAAGGCGTCCCTGGCCGCCGACGTGCCACACTTCAGTGTCCCTGCGCATACATGGATAGACAGTCACGGCGAGGAAGTCAGAATGAATGGTAGCCATAGTAGATTAAGAAAAGGCAGGGTTCCCCTGCAGCGGCGGTAGGAGGCCGGCGAGCGAGGGCGGTGTCGGCCACGTCGGGGAGCGGAGATATAGCCTATGATGGGGAACGCACGTGGCAGAGGCGTTCCGCTGAGTGGCCTCGGGCATGGCACCGTGGAACAGCATGCGGTGGAGTCCTAGTAGAGCGCTACTGCGACAAAGCTCGTGCGCTACCATGCATCAGGGCCGTACCCGAGAATTTGGGGGCCGGTGCAAAATCAAAGTTCAGGCCTTCGTAATTAACAAAAATAGTTAGGGATAGAAGTTTTTTAAATTTCCCATATGCGGAACACAATTTTTACAAGAACTATCTGATGCAGAAAAAATCAAGTATTGCGAAAATGCAAATTATGAATTAATAAATATCTAATAATCTATATTTTAGTTGGAACGAGCAATCTTTCTAGAAATTCCTTCGAAAAAATCTTCAAGTTTATCTTCACTAAATATTTTGAAGCACAATTTTGAAGAGCTATCTTTGTAAAACAATTTCCTTCTATTCCATTTTAGTTAAAATGAAACCACAAAAAAGGATCGCGATCCTTTCATAATTTAAGTGCTATTGTAACAAATCAGGAAAAAAAAATCCACACCAGCATGTTTATTTTTTGTTAGTAGACATTTGTGCTAAATTAGAAATTATTTAATTTGTTTACTTTCTAAAGGATGCGATAGGTCTCGATTTAATTGTTGCAACGACTATGGTCCGATGTGCATGTACACATTTG
Source organism: Secale cereale (assembly GCA_902687465.1). Lineage (NCBI taxonomy): Eukaryota > Viridiplantae > Streptophyta > Magnoliopsida > Poales > Poaceae > Secale > Secale cereale. Next base: position 767,972,814 of record LR738712.1, read on the forward strand.
GCTAAAAAAACAATGCAAGTATGGAATATTTTGATATAAAATATACTAGTTTTGATTTAGATATTTTCTCTATACATAATTAACCTATAATTAATCTTATCTCTCCGTAGCCACGGAAATCACAAGTTTTAAATAGAACTAGATGATTCCCCGCGCGTTGCCGCGGGAAATTTTGCCTAAAATTATTGTTTTACTCCGCAAATTGCCTCTATTAAAATGATTATCAAAGCAATGAATAAATGGTTGTTATTTGACAGCAATAGTTAAGAATGATACATGACTAATGGTACATGCGTAAGTAAGATAGCCCATTCCTACTTGTATCGTTCTATGTTTGGACAACAAACACGATTACAATAGAGGATTATATGGTCATTTACATGCATGTGGAACCAACTGATCTAAAGCTCCATTATACAGGCTCCCAGCTCCGCTTCTCCTGTAATGGAAGAAAACTTTCAAGCTACAACTAACACATCACCTCTTGACTATGTGTAATCTCCATCAGAACTCACATGTACATTTACTTTGATCCATCCCACAACATGAGGTAAACAAATATCATTTGCCGGAGGTAAACAAATGACATTAGTATGATAGAATCATAAGTCCTCACCTTCTAAATATGTCTACACTTATTACGTGGTATCTCAGAGGTTATATCAGAAAGCTCCCTCTTGTGACTAATATTATTGATTACATAAAATAATTCTTTAGAAAAATTAAGAAACTAACCGACCGATCGGTTCATTGCCTTTACAAAAACGGCATCAAAAGGTGGTGCCAAGCTAAAACAGTTAGAGAAATAGGGATATAAGAAAATGTAATTGGATACCGTGTAGACAACACTGAGGAGTGTCCGTAGCGGTATGCATACAAGTTAATTCCAAATATTAACATATAAAAATCACTGAAAGGAAACTTAAAATCAAGACAAAAGCAAAATACAAATACCAAGATACTTGTATTTCCAGAAGAAAAAAATACATTTATGGCATGCCCTCAAAGCAAACATCTGCACTTGTACAAAGTAATTACATTGGACATCTTCAGCAATACCAGAAATATAGCAATATACTGCCATATATGATCCTAACAAAGAAATGGAACAACATGAGTTGCAGCGAGTGGATAATAGCATCGTCTTCCCTAATCGTTCAGTAATAGGGTTTGGTGAAATCTAGGGTTTTGCGCAAACCCTAGGGTTTTGTGCAAACCCTAGGGTTTTATAATGTATTAGGGAAAAATAGATCAATCTGTTTACCTTAACTGATTATTTTGGGATCTCAGGTGTATACCTAAATTGTCTTCACGCACTCGTATTACTGTGATATTTTGAAAAGATAGTGACGCCAGGAATTCAGTGTGGCTAAGCAAATAGAACGGGCAAAAGTAGCACGTGAATGTTCAACAAAGTTAAATCCTTGTCTTATGAGACTACGGTGTTCATAATTTCTGTAGCTCCAAAAAATTTCATGATTTCTAGAACACTATTCAGTTTTAGTGATCTGCCATCGACTAAGCGAAAGAATCTCCAGAATAATCAATTTGTGCATCCATGGTATATACTCTTTTACCTGAAACGTACATGGAACGCTTACACAGAAAAAAGTATGGAGGAACTATTTTGGAATTTCAAAAAAAAAAAACGAGACATCATGATTTGCAGTAAAACATGTATATGACTCAACTTAGAAACATTAAATTTGCATGTACCTTCAGATTGTAGCATGTGTGGGAAGTAATAATCTTCAGTAAGATAATAAAAGGTAGAAGAACGCTCAGAGTTGACTCCACCATCACTCTAAAATTGGTTGAATTGTTTTGTTTACCAGCTAGCATGTGATGCTTATAATCAGACCACTAGTAGAAGCATGAAAGAAGACAATTACTTCCGTATGTTGTTCGGAAAGCAGCAAGAGAATTTGTGATGCCCCGAGTATACATCAAGATATTTAACAAAAAATTGATTGAGAGGCTACTTACAGGTGGTGGCACATAGAGCTAAAATTCATAGGGACAAATTGCTTCTTCTTAGCATAAGACATGAACAATTGATATATGCTCATGCATAAATTCCATTGGACATACACGAATCTGGCCAATTTAGTGCTAACATTACCTTGATGACACCAAGAGAGGATGTACAATTCTGGAAAACACCGTTTTTATTCTGCAAAAATCAATAGTTACATCACCCTAAAAACTTGTAACAAACAGGGGGAGGCGGCGATACTGTACACGACGTCGTAACGGCAGCAGCTCGGACCCAACGTAGCCGAGATGAAGCCCCCACCAGTATGAGAGGAACGTGTGCGCGACTATCCTACACTGATCTTGCCTCGTAGAGCCACTCATGCGCCAAGCCACCGACTGCTTCGTCAAGTGCCTAGCCGCAGCCGGTGAGGGTTTCTTCCTTGGCGCCGGTGTTAGCGGTTACCATGGTGGATGCACCTGTTGCGAGTCGAGCTGTAGCAACAAATCTGTTGTTGGCTGATTATCACCAAACGAATCAGCAAAGACACCAATTGCTAATCGAGATAGGATTTGAACTCACGAGGACAAAAAAAATGGTCCAAATCTGGCTCCTCTCACCTTCCACACTGGCAATCTGTGAAGATGGCACCACCGACGACTTCTCTAGGCAGAGCTAGGCCGCTCTCCCAATATCTGAACTTCTCCACAATGGTAGGCCGAGGAGGCGCAAGGGGCGGCAGAAGAACGTGAGGGCAGAGGCGCAATGCGCAGTGAGGTAGCAAAGGGTTTGAGAAGACAAAGAGAGAGATCGGGACGGGGTGATTGGGAAAGGAGTGGAGACAGGATACATATATGGTGAACTCATCAAATCCCCCATCTGCCCCGTGGTGCGTTTTTATGATTCGGGAGTTAAAACAGAGGGAAACTGCTAGAATATTAATCTCTTGGTTACGGAGAAGCTGAAAAGAAACGATCGGTTGAGTGACCATGGCATGGATAAGTACATAAAGAAAAATCAAATCACACTGTTTGTTCTTTATGTATTTCCTTTTTGCAGATTTGTTGTCAAGTGAATTGCATAGGTGGATATAATGGTTTTTGCAAACTGACCGCTGATGTGGCATCATGCTGACTTGGACAGTGTGCATGTAGAGAGAATAGCTTGAAGTGGGGATCAACTTCTTAAGAATGTATGATTGATAGCATTTCGGTTGCATCCTCAACCCCTCCCATCAATGCTGCGGTTGGGAAGACCAAAGGCAAGAAGAGTAAACAATGCATGCGTTCCCAAGACAAAAGACCTGGCCCGATTCTACAGGAGTAAATACTCTTTGTACAAGCTAGTGCTGTGTGTTGAGGATGAATTTGACTAAGTTCTTCATTAATAAATTGTTGTAGTAAAAAAATCTAATTTGGGGGCCCCATTTCTTTGAGGGGCCCTGTGCAGTTGCGCATCCTGCACATGTGCCCCATACGGGCCTGCCATGCATGCAGACCCAGTCACCGCGTCCGGGGCTTGCTCCCAGCTTGGCAAGCCGGGCTCCAGCCTGCGGACGTCCACCTTGATGACCTCCGTTAGAGCAAGTCTAGTAGAGCCCTCAAACCCCCAAACCCTTAAAAATAACCGTTTTTTTACAGTTTTCGTCCGAAAAACGGCGTAGACTAGAACCCTTAAACTCTTAAACCCGTAAATATTTTTAGAGGTCCAACCCTCAAACGCCATCGCAGCCTGTAGAAGTGAGGGTTGGGGGGAGTTTCTCCCCCCGACCTGCACTCCACTTCATCCCGAGCGCAGGAGGGAATTTCCTCCCGTCCTCAGCCGCCCCGCCCTCGATCCGCCGCCGTCGCCCCGCCCTCCGCCGCCTCCGCCCGCCCCGGCCGCCCTCCGCCGCCGCCCCGCCCTCCGCCCCGGCCGCCCTCC
>LR738712.1:767977209-767992306 GCA_902687465.1 Secale cereale
CCGCCCTCCGCCGCCTCCGCCCCGCCCCGGTCGCCTCCGCCCCGTCCTCCGCCCCGGCCGCCCCTCCCAGCGCCGCAGGTTCGTTTTTTTGCTTTTTTCTTCATTTTTACATTTTTGCTTTTTTCTTCATTTTTACATTTTGGCACTCACATTGTAGATGGTGTTGAACAACGCCGACATGGATTCGTTGTCCGATGCGTCGGATTGGTCGTCATCCGATGATTCGGACATTGACGAGTTGTTGCAAGACGACGACGTTGAGATGATGAGCCTCCTCGTCGATGTGCAAGCGTTTGAAGATCGCGTGAAACTTATGGATCAGAGGAGAGGGTCGACGATGGGGCGACTCACCATCTACCGGAACCGTGCTCTCGGACACGAGCATTTGATGCAAGACTACTTCGCGGAGGTACCTACATACCCTGCTCGTCTCTTTCGCAGAAGGTACCGAATGCGTCGTAGTTTGTTTGTGAAGATTGTCAACGATTGTGAGGCTGCCTCCTATTACTTTACGCGTCGTAGATCCGCCGCCGGTATCATGGGGTTTAGTGCATATCAAAAGATATCGGCGGCAATGCGGGTACTCGCTTATGGCATACCCGCGGATTATACCAACGAGTATCTTCGCATTGGGGAAGATACAACCACGGAGTCCGTCCGTAGGTTTGCCAAGTTGGTCATCCGGTTGTATGGTGAGAAGTATCTTCGGGCACCAAACGAGGAAGATACAAAGAGATTAATGGAAATGAATGAAAAAAGGGGATGGCCGGGGATGCTTGGTAGTCCTGATTGCATGCATTGGAGGTGGAAAAATTGCCCAAAGGCATGGCATGGAATGTATTGCGGTAAAAGCCGTGATGCTACCATTGTGCTTGAGGCCGTAGCATCGGAGGACACATGGATTTGGCATGCATTCTTTGGGTTGCCGGGAACACTCAATGATATCAATGTCCACAATAGATCTCCATTGTTCAAAAGATTAATTTCTGGGGATGCTCCAGCTTGCAACTACAAAATCATGAACAATGAGTATTCAATGGGATACTATCTCACCGATGGCATTTATCCCGAATGGGCAACTCTTGTGAAGTCCATCAAGGAGAAAAATGGGGTGCCCTTAACAAGAAAAGAGGCTCATTTCACCAAGGCACAAGAGGCAGCCCGCAAAGATATTGAGAGAGCTTTTGGTGTTTTACAAGCAAGGTTTGCCATAGTTCGGGGTCCAGCTCGGTTTTGGGACAAAAAAACCTTGGTGAACATCATGAAATGTTGTGTGATTCTACACAACATGATCCTAGAGGATGAGAGAGGGTTAAACCTCCCTTGTTTCTATGACAATGTTGGTACGCGTGTGCAACCGGAAAGAAACCCTTCTCGCATACACGCCTTTCTTGAAGCACATCGTGAGATTGAGGATGCAAGCACTCATGGTCGTCTCCGGGATGATCTAGTTGAGCACCACTGGCAGTTGGATGGACGGCGTACTGGCCCATGATGTATCTTTGTTTTACTTTTCTATGTCCTATTTGATTCGAACAATTGTTGTAATAATATGAATGATTATTGTTTTATTCGGTGATGTAATAATAACTAGAATGATTATTGTTTTATGTCAAATGTGATTGAATTTGTGATATGTCATATGATGAAATGTGATGAAATGTGTGATATATGAAATGACAGTTTTAAGGGTTGGGGTTGGGGCAAAGACTAGAACCCTAAAACCCAACCCTTAGAACGGAATATTCCGATATAAAGGTTGGGTTTGAGGGTTCTAGTCTTTGCCTCTGTTTTTCAACCCTTAAAAGTGTCAAAACTGGGCAATTCTCAACCCTTAAAACTGATTTTACATTTAAGGGTTTGAGGGTTCTACTAGAGATGCTCTAAGCTGCTGCTGCTGCTCTCAGCCGTTGCTCAAATCCTACGGTTGGCTTCTCAAAGGAAGGAGCATGAATGTGTGATGTGATGCATGTTGGATCTTTGCTTTAAATCTATCTATAAAAGTCAGCGGATGAGCCATTGGATAGGGAGTGTTCATCACGTCACAATACAAACTCGTGCCACTTGTTTAAGCTAACTGTATCACCGTGTACAGTGTGGTATTCTCTCCGTCCGAAAATACTTGTCATCAAAATGGACAAAAAACGATGTATCTAGAACTAAAATACATCTAGATACATCTCATTTTATTCATTTTGATGACAAGTATTTCCGGACGGAGGGAGTATCTGTTAAGAAAATCACTAATTAAACTTGAACTCTGCAATGTTCACAGTCATCTGTTTAACACCTAAGGATTGTCTCTCGGATTTCTGTTTCCTGTGCTTAGATCGAACTGAGTAGTGGACACATAGGAAAATGAGGTGGGGGAATTTGTTTTTGTGATTGTGAGCAAATGTAATTGCTTGACTTGTTCAATTAAATTCAGTTTCGAACTTAAAGATATTTTGCAAAAACATTGTTTTAACCTACTAAGTTATGCACTATCTGCTTGGAGGTTTGGTACCACAGTTGATAAGGCGGGTTAGTCATTTGCAATTAGCTTCTCGTACTTTGCTCTTTGTGCATAATGTGATGGAGGCTATTACTGATTCTAATTCACTATCTATTCCGCATGAGAGGGGTGTGGGTGTGTGTGGTGTGCGTGTGAGGGCATACGCGCGCGCGTGTGTGTTTGTGACTGGGTGTGCATGTGCATGTTGGAATATGTAGCTAGAATTTTTCAATGTGTTTGATGTCTAGACTAGGATTCTAGACGTTTGGTGTCTCACTTCACAGTTGTGTCTGGTTATGGTTGGAAGGTGTGCAACCGATGAGAGCATATACATAGTACTAGAAGCACACACAAGCCATGTAATGCGGTGGGCCAGCAACACCTTCATGTCAGACATACTCAATAAATAAACACGAGTCTCCCCGAGCCTCTTAGTTTCAGTTTCAGTTTTCTGTACCAATGATGACCATAGATGGTCCATATATCCAGAGCGTGTGGAAAGCGTTCGCTATATTTACACAAATTGTGCAGGCTCGAAAGGCATCATGAACTGTTTTACGATATGGGGAAAGACTAGGTTAATCAGTTTTATCTCTTCGACCTTGCGCCGTGAAGGACAAGACAATTGGCCCTGGCAGAGAGAGATCTTTGCAATCCAGGTGATGCAAGAGAAAAGCAAAGCCTCAACCAAGTGGTTCTCTTCTACAGCTGACCCGAAATACACACATACCAACATCACAAACTTGAGAATTCAACTTAGCCGTACGGGTTGACCCTCCAACTATCAGCCAACACTACGTAGCTAGCCACATGAAGGGCTAAAAGCTCCACGCCTTTCACACATGTTGGGTGATGAAAGAGAACCCCAATCAGCGGAGTAGAGATCATACACTAGTGTGCATGCACCAACCATACAGAGCAACACTCTCACCGGGAAATGGCTACCAAATTGTGTTCCTGCTTGTAAGAACAAATGGAGAACATGACACTTCATAGATATTTCACATGACAACACAACAAGCTAATGGAAAATACTATGTTTATTGCACTGGTGATAGTAGGTATAAAAACCTTTTGCATGGGAGAAACAAAGGAGGAGAAAACTACAAGGACTAAGGGCGCGCCATAACATAAATCCAAGGAGACGATGATCTCAAGGGAGAATGGAACATCACGAGCATGACTATCAGTTCAATGTAAAATACATAAACAAAAACCAGCCACGGTCTGAACAGGCTCGCCCTTGACCAAACATCAAAGCAGGGATGTCGAATGTAGGACAACACAAATGAAAAAGGTATTCATTATTACATGCCTAAAATACCACTCATGCCTCAACGCACGCATCCTCTCACTCCATTGTCCCAAGCCTTTGGTCACAAGACCTTCAAGTGTGTTGTTCGTTGGTATCAATGGTAATAAACTAGATGGAAAGTGCGGCCTGCCGCACCCCGCACCCCTGCTGGTGCGGTCATATCCAACCTGGTGATCATCGAACACAGTAGGTCACGCCTCAAATTCGATAGGTTGACATGATGAAGGAAAAGTGTGCAGGTTTAGAACATTATACCAAAAGCAAAGAAGACTGACATCACCCAATAACTTATTTACAATGCAGTGATATTATATCGAACTTGGTAGAACATGATTCATATTCAATTCAGGCCGTTACACGAAATAGCAAAGCACAATGGCAGCATCCACCCAGTCCACTATTGGTTACACAATATATATTCCACAAATTGAAGAAAATATAGACCATTGATTCCATCTTTTGAATTTCTCAAACATATAGGAGGAACTAAGCACTAATAACAGTAATGGTTTGCTTACCCTACGAATTTACAGTGGTAAAGAAAGTTGTGGGCTTCCTACTGTGCTTAGATGAACCTTTATTAGTATTTCCCAAAACGGGTAGGACACGGGAAAGCACATGAATCTGTTCATACTTTTACAATTCTTCTGTAGGAAAACACATATCCGGAGGGTGAAAGAAACCACAACATGTTTTGTAGACCAAACTGCACTGTATTTTGTAGGCACAAACTCCATGGTCTTATAGTATGATGTATACACAGGAAAATTAATATAATGGTAGATTGCACGTGAAATAGAACTACCAAATTTACAGTCGTTAAACATTGTGCCTTATCTAGTATTCTGAAGACATAAACAGTTAAGACTTTATCAGGTCAGACATATACATAAATCCTTTGGTAGCAGCACTTGTAAGCCCGATCAGACACAAAAAAGGGATCGAAAATCAAAGAGAGTATCAAAAGGCTGGATAGGTTGCACAACAACGGCCAGTTGACTATCTAAGAAACAGTTGCCAACAAATACATGATCAAACAACACTCATCTGAAGCAGAAACAGTGTGATCCCTAGTGCTGGCACCAAAAATTATACATGTTCCGCCTTGTCATTGCATACCACATCAAGTAAAAAGAAGCACAAATTGAATCTCAGATAGTAACTTAGACAATTCAATACCGGATTTCATGCATGTAAATAGACAGTGATGTGATCCGTCTTTACATACCATATATCTACCAAAAGAGAGCACAAATTCAAACATGTACCACATCTACATAAACAGCAAGGTGCTCGATGTTGCGGAGCTCGATCGGACGCCTACAAATATGAAACAGTGAACCGTACATAATACATATAGTTAGTGGTTATTAAAACAGGCAAACAATTACAGCCTTGCACAACAGAACAGACCTGCAACACATTTTCATGCTTGCGTGTTCCAAATAGAATCTTGTACGTGTTGCACTCGAGCTGCTTCTCATGATGTTTCAAAATCAATTGGTCAGATGGGAAAGTCAAACATTGTATAGGCCTATGATATTTGCTTACCAAAGTATATGTAGCATCGTGTGATCATACCTCCCATGTCTACTGTGGAGGGGTATATTGTCCAGATTTTGTCTGTATAGCCTGTCAAGGTAAATGCAAGTGAGCATTGTGAATGGAAAATTGGAATAAACTAATGTATATATGTCAAACAGTGGCACCTCTACAAGAATGCAAATGTCCTCACCAGTAGAAAAAGGGTCAAACATGAAGCACATTAGTGCCGGTTTGAATTTGAGCCGGCACTAATGTGTACAGTAGTGCCGGTTCCAACGGCTAGCCGGGCCGCTCTCATTAGTACCGGTTCGTGGCGAACCTTTAGCACCGGTTCGTGCCACGAACCGGTACTAATGAGAGTGGTGGCAGGATGTTGTCAGTCTGGGGCCCCTCCAGCACCTTTAGTACCGGTTCTTGGCATGAACCGGTGCTAAAGGTGGTCGTACATAAACCCTTCGTCCACCCGAGCTCGCTCTGTTCTTCCCCTTTCCCCTCTCCTCTCTGTTCTTCACCTCTTCCTCTCGAGCTCATCACACATTTTGCCCAAAATTTGTCAAGATTTGAAGGCCCCCATACATTTAAATGATCAAGAAGGTTAGCAACTTTGTCCTTTCATCTCTCATTGCTAGATTAGCTCTTGCAATGCTTTATATAGTGATTAATTTGTGAGTTTAGTAATTTGGGAGGAAATATATGTGCTAGTATTTGATTTATATGCAATTTGAGGTCCAAAATAACACTTAGTTTGCATATCTAGGAGAGGTTAAATTTAGTTGAAAGAGAAAACGAGTACTTGAAAGAAAAATTGAAAAGAATTGAGGACGAGAGGATGGAATTGGAGTTGCATGTTGCCGATGTCGTCGATGATCACAAGATCTAGATGGATAAAATGCGCTTGAAGATTAGAAAGATTAGAAAATATGCCATCGATAGTGAGGCTTGGTATCATTATGCTGTTGGATCAATTGTTACCTTAGTTGCGATCTTGATCGCATTTGTTGTTGCATTTAAATGCTTTAGCTAGAGAGTTATTTGTTTGTTGCATTTAAGTGTTGTATGAACTTTATGTATGAACTTGTATTAAGTTGGTGTTTTTGGTGCTGTGTATTGAAGATGAGCCGACAATGGATGTACTATGACCGATGCTCTCCCGTGTTCATTAATGGCGTGCAAACTTTTCTGCTTGCGGCCGAGGCAAACAAGTGGGCGGATGGTTTTATGCCTTGTCCATGTGATGTCTGTAAGAATGGTCTAAATTACTCTAAGTCAAGAACCATTCACGTCCACCTGTTTAAGTCCGGTTTCGTGCCCCACTATAATGTTTGGACCAAGCACGGAGAAAGAGGGGTTATGATGGAAGACAATGAAGAAGAAGAGGACGACGAGAGCTATCCTGGCCATGGGTTCCCTGAATACGGTGATACAACAATGGGGGAAGAAGCTGAGCCGGTAATGCGGGAAGAAGCTGAGCCGGCAATGCGGGAAGAAGCTGAAGAAGAGGCATCAGATGAGCCCATTGATGATCTAGGTCAGGCCATTGCCGATGCAAAGAGAAACTGCGCAAGTGATTTGGAGAAGAAGAAGTTGCAGCGCATGTTAGAGGATCACAAAAAATTGTTGTACCCGAATTGCGTAGGTGACAAGAAAAAGCTGGGCATCACACTGGAATTGCTGCAATGGAAGGCAGAGAATGGTGTACCTGACAAGGGATTTGGAAAATTGCTGGTAATGATAAAGGATATGCTTCCAAAGGACAATGAATTGCCCGAGAGTAAGTACGAAGCAAAGAAGGTTGTCCGCCCTCTAGGGTTAGAGGTGCAGAAGATACCTGCATGCCCTAAAGCTTGCATCCTCTACCGCGGTGAGTACGAGGATTTGAACGCTTGCCCGGTATGCGGTGCATTGCGCTATAAGATCAGCCGCGATGACCCTGGTGATGTCGAGGGCGAGCGCCCGAGGAAGAAGATTCCTGCCAAGGTGATGTGGTATGCTCCTATAATACCATGGTTGAAACGTTTGTTCCAAAACAAAGAGCATGCCAAGGCGATGCGATGGCATAGAGAAGACCGTAAGAAAGACGGAAAGTTGAGAGTACCCGCTGACGGGTCGCAGTGGAGAAAAATCGAAAGAAAGTACGGGAAGGAGTTTGCAGATGACGCAAGGAGCGTATGGTTTGGTCTAAGCGCAGATGGCATTAATCCATTTGGGGAGCAGAGCAGCAACCATAGCACCTGGCCTGTGACTCTTTGTTTGTATAACCTTCCTCCTTGGTTGTGCATGAAGAGGAAGTTCATTATGATGCCAGTGCTCATCCAAGGCCCTAAGCAACCCGGCAACGACATTGATGTGTACCTAAGGCCATTAGTTAAAGAACTCTTACAACTGTGGAATGGAACAGGTGTACGTGCGTGGGATGAGCACATGGGGGAAGAATTTGACCTAAAGGCGTTGCTGTTCGTGACCATCAATGATTGGCCTGCTCTCAGTAACCTTTCAGGATAGACAAACAAGGGATACCGCGCATACACGCACTGTTTGGATGATACCGACAGTATATATTTGGCTAATTGTAAGAAGAATGTGTACCTGGGACATCGTCGATTTCTTCCGAGCAGGCATCCCGTAAGAAACAAAGGCAAGCATTTCAAAGGTGAGGCGGATCACCGGACGAAGCCTCACCACCCTACTGGTGCTGATGTACATGATATGGTCAAGGATTTGAAGGTGGTCTTTGGAAAGGGTCCTGGTGGACAACCTGTTCCGAATGACGCTGACGGACGCGCACCCATGTGGAAGAAGAAATCTATATTTTGGGACCTACCCTATTGGAAAGACCTAGAGATGTGATGCACGTGACGAAGAATCTTTGTGTGACCCTTCTTGGCTTCTTGGGCGTGCATGGGAAGACAAAAGATACACCTGAGGCACTGGAGGACCAGCAACGTATGCACGGATCGAAAAGACGACATACATCAGGGTCATGCAAGCTACGCTCTTACCAAAGAAGAGAAGGAAATCTTCTTTGAATGCCTACTCAGTATTAAGGTACCGTCTGGCTTCTCGTCGAATATAAAGGGAATAATAAACATGGCAGAGAAAAAGTTCCAGAACCTAAAGTCTCAATACTGCCACATGATAATGACGCAACTGCTTCCGGTTGCATTGAGGGGGCTTCTACCGGAAAACGTTCGATTAGCCATTGTGAAGCTATGTGCATTTCTCAATGCAATCTCTTAGAAGGTAATCGATCCAGAAATCATACCAAGGTTAGAGAATGATTTGGTGCAATGTCTTGTCAGTTTCGAGTTGGTGTTCCCATTATCCTTCTTCAACATCATGACGCATGTCCTAGTTCACCTATGCGAAGGGATTAACGTTTTGGGTCCTATATTTCTACACAATATGTTCCCCTTTGAGAGGTTCATGGGAGTCGTAAAAAATATGTTCATAACCGTGCTAGGCCAGAAGGAAGCATCTCCAAAGGGCATGAAAATGAGGAGGTCATTGAGTTTTGTATTGACTTTATTCCTGACCTTAAGCCGATTGGTGTTCCTGAATCGCGGCATAAGGGCAGACTGGATGGAAAAGGCATGCTGGGAGGGGAACAAATAATATGTGTGGACGGACATTTTCTCACTGAAGCACACTACACAGTTCTATAGAATTCTTCCTTGGTGGCTCCGTATATGCATGAACACAAGAATTTGCTATGCTACAAACACCCGGAGCGGGCTGATGACTGGATTACACGTGAACAAACCAGGAGTTTCGCCAACTGGTTGCAGACACGTACCATGCATGACACCTCTATTGAAGATGACATGTACTTGCTGTCCCAGTTACCATCTTCGAATATAATGACTTTCAAAGGGTACGAGATAAATGGTAATACATTTTACATGATCGCCCAAGATAAGAAGAGCACCAACCAAAACAGCGGTGTCCACTTTGATGCAGAAACCAAGACGGGAAAGGAAACATATTATGGTTATATACAGGACATATGGGAACTTGACTATCGACGTGGTTTGAAGGTCCCTTTGTTTCGGTGCAAATGGGTCAATATGACACGAGGTGGGGTAACGGAAGACCCGCAGTACGGAATGACAACAGTGGATCTCAACAATCTTGCGTATGCAGACGAACCATTCGTCCTAGCCAATGATGTGGCACAGGATTTCTATGTGAAGGACATGTCTACCAAGCCAAGAAAAAGAAAAGATAAGGAAGCGAATGCATCGTACGATGAGCCAAAGCGGCACATAGTTCTTTCCGGGAAGAGAAACATCGTGGGAATGGATGACAAGACAGACAAGTCAAAAGATTATAAAAAGTTTGATGAAATTGCTCCATTCACAGTGAATATTGATCCGAGCATCCCGTTAAATGATGAAGATTTTCCATGGTTACGGCGCAAAGGGACACACGCAAAGAAAAAGTTTCACACCCAAAAATGTGGGATGTGATTGGCTTCACTATCATCACTTTCTTTTGTGTTTAACACCCAGAAGGGAATCTCTGTAATAGTTAGGGTAGTTATGTGTTTTGGCATTTGAAACGCAAAGAAATTTTATGTGCAAACAAATTCTTTCATGGCTTTACTGATTTTAAAATTTAAGTTCACTAGTAGAAAATAGGGCATTGGTCCAGGCCTGTCCAGCCCATTAGCCTCGGTTCAATCTAGAACCGGGTCCAATGGGGGCACTGGACCCGGTTCGTGAGCCCAGGGGGCCGGCCGGGCCACGTGGGCCATTGGTCCCGGTTCGTCTGGACCTTTTGGTCCCGGTTGGAGCGACAAACCGGGACCAATGGCTCTTGGTCCTGGCCCACCACCATTGGTCCCGGTTAGTGATATGAACCGGGACCAAAGGCTCCCCTTTAGCCCCGGTTCATAGCACCAACCGGGACCAATGAGGTGCCTATATATAACCCCTCACTCAAGAGCAGAGCTCACTGCTCTGTTTTTTTTCTGACCGAGGAGGAGAGGGGTTAGTGGTGCTCTAGCTCACCTCCTATGCACACAACGCGTTCGGTGGAATGCTCGAGCCACACTAGTTAAGCTTTTCTCCTCTCGAAGCTCTATTTTCTCCGAGATTTGTCTAGGTTTAGCGGTCCGTCACGTCTCGTCCCCGTCTTCGCCGCCGTCGATCGCCCCCACCGATCTCGTCACCGGCACCACCGTGGTGAGCCTCTTGTTATGTCCATGCTTTTCTTACTTTTATTATTGCTTTAGATAGATATTTGTCTAATTTTCTTACGTTTATTATTGCTTGTTATTATATATTGCGATGGTTTTGATATCCGCCCACGTGGGCCCTCGTCCTGTCTACGATTCGGATGTGGTATATTATCTTTAATTTATAACTAATTGTTTTAGTGTTTATGATAGTTATGCCGACCAACCTAACATGCATAGATGTTTTATTATGTCTAGGAGGTAGTTGAACCGGAAATTCCAACCGACCCTCTTGTGGAGAGGTTAAATTTAGTTGAAGAGGAAAACATTTCCTTAAAGAAAAAATTGGAAAAAATGGAGGAGGAGAAGATGGAATTGGAGTTGCATGTTGCGGAAGTCATCGATGATCACAAGATCAAGATGGACCCTATTGTCGAGAGGTTAAATTTAGTTGAAGAAGAAAACAAATTGTTGAAGGAAAAAATAAAAAAAATTGTGGACGAGAAGATGATATTGGAGTTGCATGTTGCGGATGTCGTCGATGATCACAAGATCAAGATGGATGCAATGCGGTTGAAGATTAAAAAGTTTAGAAAATATGCCATTCATACCGAGGCTTGGTATCATTATGCCGTTGGATCAATTGTTACCTTGGTTGCGATTATGATCGCATTTGTTTTCGCATTGAAAAGTTTTACATAGTTTCGATGTGTATGTAGAGCTATATGTTGTTAGATGAGAACTATATATATGTATGTACTTTGGTTTTAATGTGATGATGAACTTTTATCCATTTGGTCACTTAATTATCTATTTATGATGTTCTGTAATGGTTTTTGACACACTTAATTATATATAATGCACGCAGATGAACCAGCAATGGATGTACGGTGACAGACACACCTCCGAGTACATTAAGGGCGTGCATGAGTTTCTAAATGCGGCTGAGGCAAACAAGCAGAATGGTTTTATGTGTTGTCCATGCACTAAATGTGTGAATACGATGTCTTACTCTAACCGGAAAATCCTTCACTCCCACCTGCTTTACAAGGGTTTCATGCCACACTATAATGTTTGGACGAGGCACGGAGAAATAGGGGTTATGATGGAAGACGGCGAAGAAGAAGAGTACGATGACAACTATGTGCCCGCTGAATACGGTGATGCTGCAATGGGGGGAGCTAGTGAAGATCAAGAGGAACCAGACGATGTGCCCAATGATGCTGCAACGGGTGAAGCTGCTGAAGATCAAGAGGAACCAAATGATGATCTCCGCCGGGTCATTGTCGATGCAAGGACACAATGCGAAAGTCAAAAGGAGAAGCTGAAGTTCGATCGCATGTTAGAGGATCACAAAAAAGGGTTGTACCCCAATTGCGAAGATGGCAACACAAAGCTCGGTACCATACTGGAATTGCTACAGTGGAAGGCAGAGAATGCTGTGGCTGACAAAGGATTTGAGAAGCTACTGAAAATATTGAAGAAGAAGCTTCCGAAGGATAACGAATTGCCCGACAGTACATACGCAGCAAAGAAGGTCGTATGCCCTCTAGGATTGAAGGTGCAGAAGATACATGCATGCCCTAATGACTGCATCCTCTACCGCGGTCCATACAAGGATCTGAACGCATGCCCGGTATGCGGTGCATTGTGGTATAAGATCAGACGAGATGACCCTGGTGATGTTGATGGCGAGCCCGCCAGGAAGAGGGTTCCTGCGAAGGTGATGTGGTATGCTCCTATAATACCACGGTTGAAACGTTTGTTTAGAAACAGAGAGCATGCCAAGTTGATGCGATGGCACAGTGAGGACCGTAAGAAAGACGGGAAGTTGAGAGCACTCGCTGACGGGTCGCAGTGGAGAAAAATCGAGAGAAAGTACTGGGAGGAGTTTGCAAAGGACGCAAGGAACGTATGGTTTGCTTTAAGCGCGGATGGCATTAATCCTTTCGGGGAGCAGAGCAGCAATCACAGCACCTGGCCCGTGACTCTATGTATGTATAACCTTCCTCCTTGGATGTGCATGAAGCGGAAGTTCATTATGATGCCAGTTCTCATCCAATGCCCTAAGCAACCCGGCAACGACATTGATGTGTACCTAAGGCCATTAGTTGAAGAACTTTTACAGCTGTGGAATGGAAACGGTGTACGTGCGTGGGATGAGCACAGACAGGAGGAATTTGACCTAAAGGCGTTGCTGTTCGTGACCATCAACGATTGGCCCGCTCTCAGTAACCTTTCAGGACAGACAAACAAAGGATACCACGCATGCACGCACTGTTTAGATGACACTGAAAGTATATACCTGGACAAGTGCAGGAAGAATGTGTACCTGGGCCATCGTCGATTTCTTCCGACCAACCATCAATGTCGAAAGAAAGGCAAGCATTTCAAAGGCGAGGCAGATCACCGGAAGAAGCCCGCCATGCGTACCGGTGATCACGTACTTGCTATGGTCAATGATTTACACGTAATCTTTGGAAAGGGCCCCGTCGCACTAGCTGTTCCTAATGACGCTGAGGGACACGCACCCATGTGGAAGAAGAAATCAATATTTTGGGACCTACCCTACTGGAAAGACCTAGAGGTCCGCTCTTCAATCGACGTGATGCACGTGACGAAGAACCTTTGCGTGAACCTGCTAGGCTTCTTGGGCGTGTATGGAAAGACAAAAGATACAGCTGAGGCCCGGGAGGACCTGCAACGTTTGCACGAAAAAGACGGCATCCCTCCGAAGCAGTATGAAGGTCCTGCCAGCTATGCTCTTACGAAAGAAGAGAAAGAAATCTTCTTTGAATGCCTGCTCAGTATGAAGGTCCCGACTGGCTTCTCGTCGAATATAAAGGGAATAATAAATATGGCCGAGAAAAAGTTCCAGAACCTAAAGTCTCATGACTGCCATGTGATTATGACGCAACTTCTTCCGGTTGCATTGAGGGGGCTTCTACCGGAAAACGTCCGATTATCCATTGTGAAGCTATGTGCATTCCTCAATGCAATCTCTCAGAAGGTGATCGATCCAGAAATCGTACCAAGGCTAAGGAGTGATGTGGCGCAATGTCCTGTCAGTTTCGAGCTTGTGTTCCCACCATCCTTCTTCAATATCATGACACACGTCCTAGTTCATCTAGTCGACGAGATTGTCATTCTGGGGCCCGTATTTCTACACAATATGTTCCCCTTTGAGACGTTCATGGGAGTCCTAAAGAAATATGTCCGTAACCACGCCAGGCCAGAAGGAAGCATCTCCATGGGCCATCAAACAGAGGATGTCATCGGGTTTTGTGTTGACTTCATTCCTGGCCTTAATAAGATAGGTCCTCCCTAAATCGCGGTACGAGGGGAGACTGACTGGAAAAGGCACGCTTGGAAGGGACTCAATAATATGCAGGGACGGATATTCTTGGTCTCAAGCACACTACACAGTTCTACAAAACTCTACATTAGTGACCCCGTATGTCGATGAACACAAGAACAGTCTGCGCTCCAAACACCCGGAGCAGTGCGACGACTGGATTACATGTGAACTCATCAGGACTTTCAGCAGTTGATTGGAAACACGTCTCAGAGGTGACAACACTGTTTGTGATGAGTTGTACTTGTTGTCCAGGGGACCATTTTCGACTGTATTGATTTACAAAGGATACGAGATAAATGGGAATACATTTTACACGATTGTCCAAGATCAAAAGAGCACCAACCAAAACAGCGGTGTCCGCTTTGATGCAACAACCGAGAGGGGAAATGACACATATTATGGTTACATAGTGGACATATGGGAACTTGACTACGGACATGATTTTAAGGTCCCTTTGTTTAAGTGCAAATGGGTCAATCTGTCAGGAGGCGGGGTACAGGTAGACCCACAGTACGGAATGACAACAGTGGATCTGAAAAATCTTGGATACACTGACGAACCGTTCGTCCTAGCCAATGATGTGGCACAGGTTATCTATGTGAAGGACATGTCTACCAGACCGAGAAAAAGAAAAGATAAGGAAGCGAATACATCATACGATGAGCCAAAGCGCCACATAGTTCTTTCAGGAAAAAGGGACATCCTGGGAGTGGAGGGCAAGACATACATGTCTGAAGATTATGAAAAGTTTCATGATATTCCTCCCTTCAAAGTCAAGGCTGACCCAAGCATTCTGATAAACGATGAAGATTATCCACGGTTACGGCGCAATAAGCAAATGACACAAGCGAAGAAAAAGTGAAGACTTTTTTCGGCAACTATTATGATGATACCATGCCAACTTTGTAACAAACGAGTATGATACCATTGTCCGTTTGTACTATTCAAATTTGCACTAACAGAAAGTTTGTAATTGGTTTTACCAGAAAGAATTAAAAAATAAAGCAAAAAATAAAAGAAAATAAATAATGCAGAAAACAAAAAAACTTGCAAAAAAATAAAAATAGGAACAATAGGTATTTCATTGTAAGTAGAAACAAAATAAAATAAATAAAGCAACAAAGAAAACAAATAATTTCAAATTTAAACTATTTAAATTTGAATACTACTTGCACTAACAGAAAGTTTGTAATTGGTTTTACCAGAAAG
>LR738712.1:768006085-768028310 GCA_902687465.1 Secale cereale
GAGGGGTCGAGGGAGGTTGCCTAGCTAGTGTCAAAGTATTGAAGAAATCCATGACTTCATCATTTGCCAGAAGTTACCGGGGCATGTTGGTACGAAGTTATGCAAAGTTGTTCTGGAACGAAGTCCCTGATAGGATAATCCGTCTTTTGTTACGAATTATCTTATCTGGGACTCTGTTCCAAAACAACTTTGGAGAGCTTCGTACCATCATGCTACTGTTACTTTCGCCTAATGATGAAGTATTGGTTTTGTTGAATCCTTTGACACTAGACAAAATGTGACATGAGGGGGTCTAGGGTTGTGGATCGCCGAGCAGTCGAGGGTCGTCCAGGGGTCGAGGGTCGAAGCTAGTTCTACGTTTGCCATTAATATATCCATCTGTCATGTTTGAATAATAATTGGCATGTTGTAAATATTTGTAGAAACTATGGACGACAACACCCGAGACCTAGCACAAGAAGAGATGTTGATGGACATAATCGCAGACGGACAAAATGCCGTCTTGTTGTTTCTCAACGACACCGATGAGCAGGTGGAAAGAGAGCTGCAGCTGGAAGATCTAGGCTATGATATTGATGGCTCCGGTGACCCAATGCACATGGAACAAGTAGACCGTGAGGACGGCTCCGGTGACCCAATGCCGGTGCAAGAAGGAGACTGTGATGCTGGCTCCGATGACCGAACCGAGTCCGGCCAGGAGGTATATATGTTAGTTAAGCCTGTGCTGACTAGTTAATTGATGCATTCATTAACTCTCGTCTTTGTTCCTTTTTCTAGCCCTCCGGATCGAGCAAATCTTTGGTAAAGAGACGAGGCGTGAAGAAAAAGTTGAGGTCGGATGAAAATTTTGAGATCTCAGAAATCTCGCGCTCCGGCGAGCCGATTGACCCCATCCGGACAAAGAACGCATTTGTTAATCAGTGCGGGGTTCTGGTTAGGGACAAGATCCCGATCAGCATCCATCAATGGTTAAAGCCGGCTGCAAATGACGCTCAGGTGTCTTATGTCACTGATATGCAGAAAGAAGATCTTTGGACTGAGCTGAAGTTAAATTTCATCCTACCGGCAGAGGATGATCCGGCGAAGCCAGTTAAAGAGGACTTAATCAAGTCTGCTGCTCTTTCGAAGATGGCAGACCAATTCAGGGCATGGAAGAAAAAACTGAATAAGTTTGTCAAAGATAAAAAGACTCCAGAATTCGTGGGCATATATGAGAAGATCAAAGATGACTGGCCCGCATTTGTGGCCTATAAGACATCGGAAAAGAGTCAGAAGATGTCGGAGACAAACCGGATAAATGCTGCGAAGAAGAAGCATCACCATCGCACGGGGTCAGGTGGCTACCTCACAGCCCGGCCTAAGTGGGCCAAGGCTGAGAATGATCTGCTTGAGAAAGGGATCGAACCAGAGATAATGCAATGGCCAGACCGTTGCCGGACTTGGTTCTTCGGGGCTGGCGGAACCTTGGACCCTGTATCAGGGAGGTGCATTTGGACGGACAAGCAATTGGAAACACCACTCAGGAAGATGCGGCAGTATATCAAAGTAGCGCATGAAGGGACGTTCTTCCCCGACAGAGAGAACGACGAGCTGACAATGGCCCTCGGGAATCCTGAGCACCTTGGACGGACACGAGGCACGCCAGGCTCCCTTCCGTGGCGTGCTGGGTTTCCGGACGCAGGCGGCTACAAAAGCCACGAGAGGAGGAAGAAAATGGAGCAGACCGAACTGCAGGCGCTACGGGCCAGAATACAAGCGATAGAGGAACGGGAAGAAAATCGGGACAAAAGAATTGCCGAAGCTTCCCCCGAAGCTACCCCGCCATCTCAGCGGAGAAGCAGCGTGGCTTCCACCGAGCTGCTACAGCCGGAGCCTGTCTTGACGGCTACTGCCAGGTATCCCGTGGATGCTATCACGGAGGCACAAAATTGCCACCTTATGGCGCAGTGGATGAATCTGAAGGTCAAGGCGGCTGCTGGCTCTGTTTATCCTACTGGACCCGGCGACACTTTTCACTGCCGGCCGATTCCAGAAGGATATGCTAGGGTGATGGTGGATGAAATTACGAAGGGATTTGAGGAGCTCCAGCTTGACCACCCTACCGGTGAAGGGGAGACTCGGCTGGGTTCTTCACTGAAGACTCCATGCCTATGGCGGAAGGACCTCATCAACATTCTCAACTGGACGCCTCCGCCTCCTCCTCCTCCTCCGGCGAGTCAGGGCACTCCGCCTCCTCCACCGCCTCCTCCTCCGGCGAGTGACGATCAGGGCACTCCGGCTCCTTCTCCGGTGCTGATGGCTTCTCGCCCCTCATTGGTTACCCCAAGTGGAAGGTTTGAGATGCAGTGTAGCGGTAGTTTTCCCTTGGCAAAGATACCAAGGATCGAATTCCCTGAGACTCCAAGGGTCAACAAGAAGGTGTCAACTGCTAGCGGCGCAACTTAGCGATTGACAGGACCTGCACACAGATACAAATAACTTTGCTCCCAACGAGTACCGAGAGGTTGTCAATCCCTCCGGCCTTGTCATTTACAAAGGATCAAACACAAGAGATAATAGTGATAGGTATGACTGCAACTAGTAAGTAAGAACAGGAAGTAAATAATGGGTGTGATCAGTGATGGTAATATGGACCGGGGTCCCATGATGTTCACTAGTGATGTCTCTCTCCCGAAAGACGATAAAACAACTAAGCGAGGTAAACGAATTACAGCTGGGCAATTGACAGGATTATGTGCGCAAACCAATGCTAACTATGCTGCAAGAAAGGTACAGGATCAAAAGCATGGGCGGTACACCAAGGCAAGTAGACCGAAATCCATCTGCATCTACTACTAATCATCCACCTTGAGATATCTATCCAGAACATCTCGCTGGTATTAAGTTGCGAGTCCCACCCATAGTGTAAACTCAAAGCAACAGACAACTGCATTAAAAGAACTTTGCGTAAAGTAAACAATCCTTGCACCCGCAAGTACAAGCACCGTTGTTTTCCCCCTTGTGGCAACAGCACATCCCCTAGACTCATGTTTCTGTCACTCAAGCTAGTCATCGAGGGGCATGAACCCACAATCAAGCATAACGTTCCCTCTTGGAGTTACTACCTACTACTTGGCCAAAGCAATAAACAGCAACGGAGAACATGCAAGAATTACTCAAGAACATAAATATAAAAGAGGTGAATCAAATATATTACTCACACACAATCTGAACATAATCTCATAATCCATCGGATCCCAGCAAACTCAGCATAGCAACAGCATAAGGATTACATATGTGCCTCGATCATGTAGGGCAGCTTACGAGGTCTAATCGGTGAAGATCAAAGAGGGGAGGAGAACATCACATAGCTACTGGTCATGGACCCATGGTCCAAGGGAGACTACTCACAACTCATCCGGGAGGCGTCCATGGTGGTGGAGAAGCTCCCGGTGGTGATCCTCCCCTCCGGCAGGGTGCCGGGAAGAGTTCTCCTGGTGCTCCCGATCTTGGAAGCGCGGCGGCGGCGGAATAGAGATGAGATCGTGAAAAAGGGTTCCGTCCTCGAGGGTTTTGGGACGCGGTGTAAATATATGCCAAAGGGGGGCGTCAGAAGAGGCCAGGGGGGCCCAGGCGCCCTGGCCGCGTGGCCAGGAGGGGGGCCGCCCCCTCTGGTCGCCTGGAGCCCTGGTGGCCCCCCTCTGGCCCTACTTTGGCCGCATGGAAGCTTCCGGAACGCTGATTTTTTATATATTTTTCCCGGAATTTTTCTGGCAATTTACGTAATGGGAAAACCTGAAATACAAAAACAGCAAAAAACAGAAACTGGCACTGGGGTGCACTGAGTTAATAGGTTAGTCCAAATATGATCAAAAGTGTATGGAAGTGCATAAATATCATAGCAATATCACACAAAAGAGGCATGGAGCAAGCAGAAATTATAGATACGTTTTGGACGTATCAGGCGCGTGGCGGCACTCCGCCTCCTTCGTCGCCGACGCGTGGCGGCACTCCGCCTCCTTCGCCGCCGGCGCGCCCGAGCAGCCAGCCTGCTCCTCCTTCTCCGCCTAGTCAGCAAGGGCGGAAGAGACCTGCCGCCGCTCCGGCTGCTCCTGCTCCGGCGCGTAAGCAAGGAAAAAAGGCAGCCGCTTCGTCTGGTCTGGCGACGTCTAGCAGTACAGCCAGAGGCGGGAGGCGATGCAGATTCGGTCCTTCTCTCACGCCTCTAGAGAAGTTACCATATGAGAGGTCCGACGAGGAAAACACGAAGATAGCTCAAGGCGAAGTGAAGGACTGGCTTGAAGGGTTGAAAGCACAGAGACATCCACCTCCGGAGGAGAAGATAGATGCGGTGAAAGCAAAGCACACTCTTGCTGCCCTGAAGCAACCAGCGAAAAGTAAGCCGAAGGACAACTATGACCGCATGATTCAAAAGTCATCTCAAGAAGCGAATCGGTCGGGAAGTACTAAAAGTTATCAAAGGTTAGCAGAAGGACGAGCTGGGAAACAAATTGCCCATCTCGGCGAACAAGCGGACCAATCGTGCCCCCCGCTCAAGGTGTCTAGCGACATGGTCGCTAATGATCCGAGGATGGTGCCCGGTTATACCAATCTTGGAGATTATGTGTCCGACGATGTACAATATGATTTCTTGGACGTGCAGATCGAAAGATACGAGTACGAAAAGCCTCTCGTCAAAAATGAAAGATCTCTATCAACGAATATGCGAAGATTGCATGATTGGTACTTGAAAATCTGCAGAGAGTCTGGGGGGAGGGATAGCTTGTATTTGAGAGTTAAACCAGAGCATGACCTCGTTGGAATTGAACTGTTACCTGTTCCATTTGAGGAGTTCTATCAGTTTTTCAATCAATTGGCCCTCGATAAAACAACGGTCACCTGCTACTGTTTGTAAGTAGTACTACTTCTGTCATTAAGTCTCTCTATATAGCTGATCTTCATTGCATGTATTTATAATTATCCTCACTATATTATGCAGATTGAAGATCGTCGAATTGAAGAAAAGACAAGTAGGTGATATTGGGTTCATTAACACATACCTTATAGATGCAACCGAGGTTAAATTGCGTCCCTCAGATACCGAGACCAACTTGCTACGATCGTTGGTGGTAAATGAAAACAAAGATATAATACTCTTTCCTTACAACTTCAAGTGAGTGTTACTGTCTTGTGCATATTTGGTTTCCCTTATATATCAGTCAAGGTTATAGTAATGTAATTGATGAGTTCATGCATGCGTGCGCAGCTTCCACTATATTCTCTTAGAGATTAAGCTTGAGAAGGGAGTAGTAACTGTCTTGGACTCTAAACGTAAAGATCCCGAGGAGTATGCGGACATGACTCAAATGCTCGACAGGTAAGTTAAATCGATCAATATTATCCACCATGCATATCAGCAACTTCATTTCTAATATCAACTAATTGTTTTCTTTGTCTGGCAGGGTTTGGAGAAAATTCACCAAAAAAGCTCCGGGACTGCCGAAGAAGCTAGAATTTAGGTACCCGAAAGTAAGTACTATATAGTAGCATGTTCCGCGCGCGCATCTCCTATATCTTGATTCAAGCGCTAGTTTCATCAATACCATTTGGCATTCTTGCTTATCAGTTTGATTGACCTCTATTTCTTGTAAAGTGGTTGTGGCAGGAACCCGGGAATGATTACTGTGGATACTACATTTGCGAGTCCATCCGCCACACGACCTGTGAGCGGGGCTACTCTGAAGCACAACTTGAAGTGCGTAAGCAATTAATAATATTCACAAATTTATAGCATCATTTCATGTATTGACCCCCTACTTCAAATTAGATGTTTCGGATGCGGGATGAACTCCTAACACCAGATCGTCTGCGAGCAATTCAAGAGGAATTGGCGGCATTCTTCCTTGAACACGTGATCGCGCCAGACGGAGAATACTATGTGGACCATGCGTCCATCCTACAGGAGATTATATTTGTAAGAGATAATTATTGTATATATGTACCCGGTAGTGTCGGATAGATATACGAGAACTTGTTGTTCGACCAATCTCTCGGAGAAGGAGAGGTGGTCGATATTACTTCTCTCTGTATGCATATATATATATATATATATATATATATATATATATATATATATATATATATATGTTGATTATACGATCTTCTGTTTCCTTCGTTTGCTTTACTAGCTAGCTAGCTAGCTAGCGTGTCTAGTACTCTCTATACGTATGTGTAGTACGTAGTGTCGACCAAGCACGGACATAAGAGAGGACACTTCTCTCTATTAATTAGCTAGCTAACACAATATGAAACACCCAAATTAACCCCCCAAAACCTCCAACCCCCCCTCCCCTTTCAAAAAAAAACAAAAACCACAACCACAGAAATGCTGACGCGTGGATGCCTTTTGGTCCCGGTTGGTGCCACCACCCGGGACCAAAGCCCCTCCTGCCTGCGCTCGGCGCACAGGCCACGTGGACACCCATCGGCCCCGGTTCTGGATTGAACCGGGACTAAAGGGTCAGAGCATTAGTACCGACACTTTTGTCCCGGTTCAGGAACCGGGGCTAAAGGCCCAAACGAACCGGGTCTGATGACCCTTTATCTACTAGTGGTTATTCACTTTTGCCCCGGTTCTGGATTGAACCGAGACTAAAGGGTCAGAGCATTAGTACCGACACTTTTGTCCCGGTTCAGGAACCGGGGCTAAAGGCCCAAACGAACCTGGTCTGATGACCCTTTATCTACTAGTGGTTATTCACAAACTAGTGATTCACACTAATTTCAAATAATTCAAAATTTAAACTATTCAAATTTGAAAACTACGGGCACTAACAGAAAGTTTGTAATTTTTTGTACCCAAAGCAAAAATATTCACAAAGAAACTCTAAATGCACAAAAAAACAACTCAAAAATAAATAAAGCAAAAAAAAAGCCCGCCTACTAGGCCAGAGCGGCCTGCATACGACTAGAAACCCAACCTGTTGTTGGGCCAGGATGTAGGCCCGCAAAGGCCCAGTAGGCCCACAGGGAAGCACAGAACATGTAGGCCCAGTAGGCCTGCTTTGGAGAGGAGCTCGAGAGAGCTACTTCACGGGGGGTATAAACCAGTGCGGACGCCCCTCGGCTAGCGAGGTGGGACTAAACTTGCCGCACCGCACCTGCGCCAGCGCACCCCCTTTAGTACCGGGTCGTGGCACCAACCGGTACTAAAGGGGTGTCTTTAGTACCGGTTGGAGCCACCAACCGGTACTAAAGGGGGTGCGCTTCCCGCCGCTTGGCCTGGCCAAAATAGGCCTTTAGTACCGATTGGTGGCTCCAACCGGTACTAAAGGTCCATCCTATATAAGAAAACACTTCAAAAATTTCAGTTTCTCATCTGCTTCTTCTCCTCTGGACCCTTCGTCGCCCCGTCCCCGTCGCCGCCCCGTCCCCGTCGTCGCCGCCCTGTCGTCGTCGCGCCCGTCGCCGCCCCGTCGCCACCCCGTCACCGCGCCCGTCGCCGCTCCGTCGTCGCCGCCCCGTCCCCGTCGTCGTCGCCGCGCCCGTCGCCGTCCCCGTCGCCGCCCCCCGTCGCCTCTCGATTCGCCGGTGAGCACACACACACACACACACACACACATATTTTAGTTATAGAAATAGTTATAAAAATGTTAGAAATTTTTCTTTTTTTAGTTATAGAAATAGTTAGTTATATAGCATTGTTAGAAATGTTAGAATTGTTAGAATTTTTTTTGTTTTTTAGTTATAGAAATAGTTATAAAAAGGTTAGAATTGTTATAAATTTTTCTGTTTTTCAGTTATAGAAATAGTTATAAAAAAGTTAGAAAATTTTCTTTTAGATGAATTAGCTAGATATTAATTAGGTATATATATATGAGATTTGAACTAGTTGAATTAATATAACTAGTTTATTTTTAGTATGAAAATTAATAGAACAAGTTTATTATTAGTATGAAAATTTATTTATATGAGATTATTTGAACTAGTTGAATTAATATAACTAGTTTATTTTTAATAAATGCGGAGTTGAACTAGTTGAATTAGTAGAACTAGTTTACTTTTAGGTATATGAGATTTGATGATCTAATTAAAATATTACTATATATAGCTACTTTATATATTTTAGTGAGAAAATTAATAGAACTAGTTTATTTTTAGTAAATTATTAGTTGAATCAATTGAATTAATAGAACTAGTTTATTTTTAGTAAGAAAATTTAGATATATGAGATTTGATGATCTAATTAATAGGAAATGTCGTCTGACCATGAAAATGATTTCATTAAGTGCGAATACTGTGAAGACCAGCGCGGCCTGTGCGACAGAAATTTCCTTGTTGATGATAGGCGCTTCAGCATCAAGCTGGATGAGACCTTCGAAGTGGATACAGTAAGTCACAAAGACAAGTCTTTTTTCGTAATTAAGCATGACTTATATATGCTTCATTTGCTTCAACTTATAATTTTAAATTTTCACTATTCTACTAGCGCATCCCCTGCCATGCAAGAAATTTTGTCTTGCATAAGATAGGTTTCAGTGTTATGGAAACTATGGAGGTAAAGAGAGTTTACCTGAAGACCGAGCATGGTTATACTTTCAACGTCAAATTATACAATGCAGACACGTACACCTATTTTGAATGCAAAACTTGGCAAGCACTATGCAAGGCTTATGCATTTGAGCCTGATATGGTTATCATCTTTGATATTCGTCCAGAAGATGATATTGAAGGTAATAGAGACATCTGGGTCGATGTGCAGACGCCTCCAATTCTACCACTATGTGAGTTTCTCAACCATATTTATTTCTTTGATATTGTTTATTCAAAAATAGTTGACAACTAATTTCTATTGACAGCTTATTTCTATTCAAGCAAACATGTCCGACGCTTGGTAGACAGGACGTACTACTGTCCCCGTGCTGAACAAAACTGCGAGGAGATAAGTCATTATGTTTCATGGCTTGAGGATCTTCATACTATCAAGACAAATTATCTTCCTGCACTTAGAAATGTTAGTACTCAAAACGTGCGACCAATAGTGATCGTTTTGAACTACGGTCACATCTATTTACGAGTGATGGTAACATTTTTACTATTTGTCCTCAGTGCATCTTTTACATACATTATTTTTTTCTTAAATTTCATTGCTAAGTATATTAATTACTATACGATGTTCTTCAACAGGGACTCCCGATGACAGTTGTGCCTCAGTGGATCGAGACTAAAGGTCACATGTCAATGGTTAGCTTACGGCCAAGATATCCTACATTGCACATGAGTGCATTCAGGATTTCTAAAAGCGATGAATGCTTAATAGTGAAAGATTGGAGCAAAATTGTTAAGGATCCCAGAGAAGTACTAGGGGCAGCAATGAGAAGCGCAGCCCACGATTAGGAGACAGGTTTATCTACATGCTCCAGTATGATGAATCAGGAGAGCTATACATGTTCTATGCTATTTTACCTGAGAGAGTGCAGCAGGAGTGATTTAGCTAGTTCATGCTCTTAGTACTTGTCCTCTCATGTCCGTGTTCTTCGTCCTGAACTTAATCTCAAAGGATGATTTGCTTTTGTGGTGTTATGAACGCTTGTAATATCATGACCATGTTGAACTCGATGATATCCTTGCTTCTGGTACAAGTGAATGATTTTTCTTTAAGCTAGTGTTGGTGGTGATTAGATAGCGGTAATGACTATGATGATTAAACAGTGGTAATGACGACTATGATGTTTTTTAGCTAGCTAGTATCGTAAAATACCAGCAATTGAAAAAGAATTAAATGGAAAACACAAAATTAAATGAAAAATAAATCATAAAACCAAAACCCCCCCAAACCTTGTAGTACAGGTTGGTTTTACCAACCGGTACTAAAGGGCTCCCGGCCCCCGGAGCTGGCTCGTGCCACGTGGTTGCCCTTTAGCACCGGTTCATGCTGAACCGATACTAAGGGGGGGGGGCTTTAGTGCCCACACTTTAGTGCCGTTTATGGAACCGGCACTAAAGGTCCTTACGAACCGGTGCTATTGCCCGGTTCTGCACTAGTGCCTTAACATCTGATATATCTTTGGACTCATCTGCCCTATTTTTATCCTTCTTAATTTGCTTGATTAAAGTGTCTAGTTTGTTCTTAAAGTTGCCAAAATTATGTCATTACTGAAACTACACATGCACCCCAAAATCCAAATATCCATGTGAAATTAGAGATTAGCAACATACTGTTTTTCAGTTTATTATATTTCTCACATGACAAAGTCTGCCATGCTGATGGTCTTTTTGTAATCAATATCCCATCATTGCCTTCTGATGTTTAAATACTACTTGATGGTAAAACCTATTTGCATTGAGCATTAGGTAATGCCATATCGCACCCCGTGAGGCAGAATGACATTTTATCAAGAAAGATCAAGCATGCAAGCATTAATGTTTAAACAAAAAAAATCGTAAAGAGATGGCATTCCTTTTAGGGGAGAGCGGTACGACATTTTTTTTTAAAATATGCAAGTAATAGGCATGCAAAAACTGATCACTCTACATCAAAACTTTATAGGAATTGAGATTTAAGGCTGGTATAATCTTGCCTTCATAAACTAATCACTTAGAGGCGGAAATCGGAAAAAGCTCACCGCCAACTGCTACTGCCGGATTGTCGCTTGCTTCAACCAGCATGTACAACATGACTGTGAATGATTAAATGATAACTGTTTCAACTTTGGATTTTGAAGGCGATTATTAGAGTGGAACCAGAAACAAGTTTCATGTTTTGAGGACTGGACAGGCTAAATATTGTTAACATTTTTCACTTATGTTAGTCCTGGTCTTTCTTGTGTATTCTTATTCAGTATAGTTTGAACAAAAGAAAAGATAAGTCTTTATCAATATTAGTTGGTCTTCTTTCCAATATCAATATATAATCATTCATTTCCTCTGCTTTTTAGAGGCCACTACACAACCAACCAGTCCTACATGACATGCTAACTCTTACAAAAATAAACAAAGAGAAAAAAGCTATTTAGATCTTTTGTTATCTCATCTCTATGATAAATTCATAAGGAAGTTCTTAGGCCTAACCGCCTAAGTGCCCAATGGAAATCTTTACAAGCCAAATTAAATGAAAGGAAAATATTAGGACCCCCATAGTTTGGCGTGCCTGAAACTTTATGAAAAAATAATAATAAAACTTCCACTTTCAATGTTTATAGAAATTTTAGTTTAAGAACTACATTCTCATTTCTTCACACTTGCCCATAACTTTCTAGTGAAGAATAACGATGCGGGAGTGGATACAATGGGAGAAGGTTTGTCAGTCTTTGTTTTAAGCAAACAATATGATAGTAAGAAAGGATATCACAATTTTAATGCACTAAAGTAAAAAATGAATATAATCTATAAACATATATATAACCCTACATACCGGTAAGGAAGAGCATTTACATTAACAGAAGAAGCCTCAAGGATAAAATACATAATTAATTTGGAAAGGCATAAACCCTTGCTCTTTGTATTGAGAACTCTGGAATGTATACCAACAGATATTCAATATTGAGAATGTCTTAGCATTTTTTCAGATCTAAACATATACATTATTCCATGAAAAGGGTTATGATCTGCTCTGAGTGGATAGAAATCAGCAAGGTATTTTGTGGAAGCAACAATTTAGTGTAGTTGGAAGTACTAATTTACCTTGCTCTTTAGTTCAGCTGGGTTGATATATGGCAATAGGAATCAAATAAGTTGTGTGTCTAGCATGCATGAGTAGTCAACTTTTTCTGGGACACTAAACAAACTGGACTTGTAGTAGTAAACTTTTCTCACCACTGAGGATCAATGCGATCTTATACTGAAGTGTCAATTAGAAACAAATGCATCACCAGAAAGATATAAACATATGGTTGAATAATATAGAACAACAAAGAAATTTGCTGCTAGGACTGAGCCGGCCTAATGTTGGCTGTTGCTACACCTTGCTGCCATTCATACAATTTCAGCGCAAGTATTAAGCAGCCAAGCACACACATAACACATTAGCAAAGCAAGCATAAAGGTACAGAAAAAAGAACAGAGAGGCTACCTACAGGCTGCAGCAGTTGGAGCATGGAGGCGGCTGTCGGCATGCATGAGTTTTCACATATATATCATAGCAGGGTCGAGATCCTCGTCCACCTCGACGTCAGTAAATGCAATGACTAAACTCGAGAGTACTGTAATGAAGACCAATTAGAAATGATAAGCTATATCGAGAAAAAATGTGAAGGTCTACACAGGTGAAGCAAATCACGCCCGAATACAAATCCTCCTAGAGTTCATATAAAGGATGGAGAAGCTATCATAGCTTCTTAAGTAGTAATAATCATGCAACACAAATAAACAATACAGAAAAAACCTTTTACATGAACCATACAGAACAGTGATGCCCTGCCAAATATGGATTTTAATTGGCCAAATGTGGTGGCGTATAGATAACTTGAAAGGTGTTGCGACGGTTTTGCCTTTATTTGGGAGAAAAACATATGCCTGGGATGGGACAGGGAGGAAAGAATGGAGTAGCGGAGACGGGAGACACGAATGAGTTGTTACCTGTCAAGAACGGGTAGGCATGCGTTTCCCCTCACCGATAGATGGTACTCAGGCCAGCACCAGCACGCCATCGAGGTCACTGTCCTTGATCTTGACCAATGGATGTGCCACCCACCATTGCGAACTCGTGGACATGCTTCTCCTTAGCAATGAGAAATAGGGAGCCAGAGCACGATACCAACGAAGGCTGTCAGTTGAGTGGTAAGCAAGGAAGGAACTGAACCGGTGGGGCATAATGTCATACATAATCGGTCATCTGCTGCTGCAAGGAAACGAAACTGGGCAGGAGCAGGCCATGGAGGCCGAGCCGGTCTCTCCCAGCCATCGAGAACGCCATTCCCTGCAGAAGTAGCACAAACCGGGTGTGTTAGGCTACCGCCGGAAAGCCCTCTGCAAAAGGAATAACGAGTAGGTGAGCAGGGTAGCCTTGCTTGACGCTACGAAGAAAAAGCCCCAAATCAGCTCACTCGATTTTCTAAACAGACTGTTGAAATTACCCTACATCTCATGAACATGGACTTTATAGAAAATTCTTCTACTTGATGATTCATTCATGGAATTTGGACACAGAAGCGTGGTACGCGGATCTTAATATTGCCAGCTCTATCGAAACAACAAAAATGATGATTTGATTTGTATCTGCCTACCAATCCACTACCAACAACATCGCTTCATGACGAGTGATGCAAATATCCATTAAATAATTAGGCAAAACTGATCAATCTTGTACATAGTGGATGGAGACCAGCTTTTCTACTCTCGGGTGTAGGTACACCCGAGTTTGGAAAAAATTAGAAAAACATGATCAAACAATGTCAAAAAAATCTGAATTTTGGGGACATGAAACTTCATCAAATATTCAAGCTTTCTGCAAAAATTCACAGAAAAATAACATCAGAGGAGCTCTCGGCAAAAAAAAAAACAAAATCTATGCTCTATGTTTGTGCACTGTTTGAGCACTGATTTTGTTTTTTTTTTGTGAGAGCTCCTCGGATGTTGTTTTTAGCTGAAATTTTGCAAAAAGTTCAAACACTAAAAGAACGCCCCAACCAAAAAACCGAATGGGGGAATCAGACGAACCTGGTGGTCGGGGACCTCACCATTGTTGCTCGCATCCTGCTTGACACCACGAAACCAAAGCAGCGTCAGGGAGAGCAGGTGGAGGATAGGAGGAGCAAGGCATGTGTGCGGGGAGGGGGTAATATCAATACCTGACTGGAACCGGACGGGATGGTGGAACACTGTAATGCCCCATATGTAACACTTTCCTATAATGGCAATAAAACTTCCTCTTTGATCCTTGTCATTATCCTTGGGGATTCTTGCCATCTATTTTATTTGCATTGCCATATTTTTTTTTTTTTGCATCCTTGCATTGCTCATCATCATATCATCATGGCATCATAGTTTACCTTATTTTGTGCATGTGTGAGACCTTGTGATATTGTTGTGTGTGAGGTTAAGCTAAGCCTTGCCAAACCCTACCCCTCTTCTTCTTCTTCTTCATCTTCTTCTTTCTTTTCTTCTGGCCTCTTCTTTGTTCTATTATGCAAGCCACCTAGCCAAGTGCTTTATGTTTCTTTCTTATCCTTTAAATCTTGCACCATGTGAGCAACCTCTCCACCAAATATCAATCTATTTGAAAATGATTTGGTTGGGTTTTAAAATATCAAGACTTTGACCCATATTCAAACTCCTTTTATTTTTCTGCCTCTAAAAATTTCCAAGTCAATTTATTTAAATAGGGCATAATTCACTAAGCATGGGGATATTTTTCTTTTCCTGTAACTCTTCCTATTTTATTCTGTGCTTTTCTTTTCTTTTCTGCCTGAGGAAATAAAAGAAAAAGAAAAGAGGCAGCAGCCAACACAGTGCACCTGGGCCTCCTCCTTCCTCTCTCTCTCACCGCAGGCCCATCTCTTCTTTTCCCTCTCTGCGCAGCCCAACTCCACCACAGGCCTAGCCAACAGCCGCGCCGTCGCGCCGTGGCCTTTCCGAGCGCCTGGCCCCACCTGTCTGTGACACAGGGCCGTGTCTCCG
The DNA here is from genome assembly GCA_902687465.1 of Secale cereale. Classification (NCBI taxonomy): domain Eukaryota; kingdom Viridiplantae; phylum Streptophyta; class Magnoliopsida; order Poales; family Poaceae; genus Secale; species Secale cereale. The sequence continues at coordinate 768,020,681 of LR738712.1, forward strand.
TCTTCCTCCGTCAGAAAAGTAGAGCACGCCCGCGCTCACCGTCGCGCCGTCAATTCACGGACGTCGAGGCCGTGCGCCGAGCCCCCCTTTTAAACCCAAAGCGTGTCCTCTCTTCCTCCCTAGGTTTCCTCTCCCCCCTCTCGTCGCCGGCGAGCCCCGCGTCGTCTTCACCCTCGCCAAAGCTGTCTACCTGCTTCCACGACGTCGTCTTCTTCCTCTACGTCAACTACAAGGACTCGATCGCCTCCACGTAGAGCTCTTCTTCCTATCCTTCCTCTACGGTGGCCGTAGGTGTTCGAGGCACGCCGTCATCGACTCCGTCCACGCCTGGGCCAGCCGAGCACACCGCCGTGCTTGTGGTGAGCTCCTCTCTCTCCCCGAGCCCTTTTCCCCTTTCTGCGCGTGCTCTAGGCCCTAGTTCTCCGAGCGCCCGATCGCGTCGCCGTCGGACCTCGTCGCCGGCGAGTGTTCCGACCCCTCTAGCTCATGTCGTGCTGCCCGTTCGCTTCGTCTAGTTGCGTAGGATCTCCCTGTGTTGTCGGCGTGCCGCCTAGAGCCTTGCTTCGCCTCGCCGTTGCTCCGTCGCCGCCGTGCTGTAGATGCTCGCCGCCGGTGCTTTATTGCCCCGTAGGTGCAGCTAGCGTGCGGGTTGGATGCGGAACTCCTCAAGGAGCCTCTCGCACCCCTCCGCCGTGCCAATTAGTCGCCGGAGCGGCTCCGACGAGCAACTCTGACGAGGGCCAGTGCCTCCCTTGTTCTGCATGTTGCTGTTTATTCTTCAGACTTACTACCTGCTATCTGTCAAGTTCAGTTCAGTAGCGTAGTGGTTTGTCTCCGTCAGATTCTGCGAAAGGGCGTGGGTTCGATCCCTCGCGGGGGCAATGGAAATTCGCCCATTTTTTGCCTTTCGCCTGAGGCTGACAGGTAGGCCCCACCTGCCAGCCTCATAGCGTTGTCCCAGCCCTCGCGCGCACCCACATCGCCAGCTCAGCCCCGACAGGCCCCCTTGTCAGTGGGCGTGGCTAGCTGAGCCTGGGTCATTTTAGACCCTGGCGCCTGTTTTGTTTTATTTCTTTTTCTTTTCTGTTTTTCTTGTTTATTTAATATCTGCATATTTATATTTCTGATGAAGTTGAGTTATATATGAAAAGTGCTTAGAATTTTGTGTAGATTATGAATATGCTACTTGCTGCCATGTTTAAAAACATTTAAAATGTTGTTTGAATTTAAATTTGTTTTAAATATGCTTAAACTTGTGAAAATCATAACTAAATATCTACAACTCCAAATTTAACAAACTTTATATGCACTTGGGGTAGAAAAATGTGTAGAATATTTTGGTGTTGTTGTTTAGCATGTTTGACAACTCTTTCACAGAATTTTTTCAAATACGTCCCAAATGCATTTAATTTAATATGCGAGTTTCTGGATATTGTTGTGTTTAATTCCAGCCCATTTAAATGTGCTAGCATGTTGCTGTTATGTTAGTTGCACCCTTGCCATGTTAACCAACCTCTTTAAGACATGTTGGTTGCTTGTTTGGAAAACTACATAAACTTGTTAAGTTGTCCCTTGTTGTTCCATGTTTGTGGTTAATCTTGTTTGGTTATGATGTTGTTGCACTCTTGTGACCCTAGGCCATGCATCATGTCTTTCCATGTTCATATGCTTCATGAGCATGCATCATGTGGTTGAGCACTGCATGGTGATTGATTTTGTTTCGTTGTTGCATTGTTGTGTTTGGTTAGAGCCCGGTGAAGAAACGGAGTACGAGGTTTCTAGCGAGGTTGAGTGTGAGGAGCAAGGTTATGTTCCATCCGAGGATTCAACAGGCAAGATGACCTGACCCATATATCATTACTATCTTTGCCTATGCTAGATGTCTCGCTCTTTTGCTTATTGCCTCGATGCCTATGTCTGTTTATCAGCCTCCTATTGTTTACATGAAACTCTCTAACCACCCAACCTAGCAAACCTTTGATTGGCTACGTAAGCTTCGCTCAGCCCCTCTTATAGCGTTGTTAGTTGCAGGAGAAGATTTGAAGATTCTTGCTTCATGATGAAGTTATTGTTGGGATATCACAATATATAATCTGTTAAGCTAAATCATCTATATACTTGGCAATGGGTAGAAGGCTAAGCCTTTGCTTGGTGTTTTGTTCCACTCATGCCTCCCTAGGAACCATTAAACCAGTGTTATTTTCCTTGATTTTGCGTCCCTAACACGGTTGGGGTATATGGGCCCTCCTCGATGACCCGCTTAGCGCTAAAGCTTTTCCAGCAAGGCCCAACATTGGTTTTACATTTGCCTAATAACTAAAACTTGCATAGGGAGTTATAAACCCTTTTCTTAATTAACAACCCGGGCCAGTGCTCCACATGAGTGTTGGTCCAAACTGAGAAGACTGCGGGTCCACCTCGATCAAACTCGAGGGCTGGTAAAAACTTGTAGGATGACTTATCCGGTCGTGGCCTGAGACGAGATACGCGCGGCTACTATCAGGGTGTCGACACGCCGGGAGGACTTGCTGGATTAGTTTTACCTTTGTCGGAATATCTTGAGCACGGGATTCCGAGAATACTCGGGTCTTCCCACCTTTGAGTTGTGACTCCGTAGATCGTTAGCTTGTGATGGGCTAAGTTGGGACACCCTTGCAGGGATTTGATCTTTCGAAAGCCGTGCCCGTGGTTATGTGGCAGATGGGAATTTGTTAATATCCGGTTGTAGAAAACTTGACACTATGATCATAATCCACTACCAGTGTGAGTAACCGTGACGGTCGCTTTCCGAAGGGGGTTTGGGAAGTGAACACGGTGGGGTTATGTTTGACGTGCTTAGTTAGGATCACTTCGTGATCACATTGAGGATCGTTGGCACTTCTCTTCTTGCTCTAAACACGTAAGCTAGTGCTAGTGCAGCTGCAACCTTGTATTTCAGCCTTGTTCCACACCCAAGGCTTTGATAGTATTGCTACCCGGGAACGGGATTGCTGAGTCCTCCGTGGCTCACAGATTCTACACCACACCAGATGTAGGTAACGTTGAGAACTACACAGCTGGTGGTTCAGAGTTGTACTGGGAGTTCGACAAAGAACGTGGGTGATACTACGTGTCTTACCTAGAGGATCTGTAGGGCTCTTACTAGGATGATCGGGACCTTGTGTTGTTTATTTATGGTATCTTTCATTTGGATCTTTGTCTGTAGTCGGACTCTGAAGTTATTTGGATGATGAATGTTTATGTAATGCATTGTGTGACGTGGCGAGTGTAAGCCAACTACTCTTTTACAATTTCTTCCCTCTTTTACATGAGTTGTGCAAAGATACCATTCTTGAGATCATTCTAGTATGATATTATGCCTTTAAGTCGTGCCTCGACACGTGGGAGGTATAATCTCATACTGGGCATTACAAACACGGCTGCGTGCGGGGGAATCCTCTCGGTTCCCGCCTCCTCTCTCGGTGGAATATGGCAGCGGAAGCAGCGGTCGTCTCCTGGCGTGCGAGTGTCCAAAAGGCGGGTTCTTGGGCAGCGGCGGCGGCCAACTCGTCCGCCTTTTGTCACGGCCGCCGTCAACCGAGCGAGCGTAGATCCTGGGGCCCCACATGGTCGCACCCAGATGTGACCCTTGACGAGGACGTGGCTGCCAACCGCGAGGACAAGCCTCGTCGTGGATCTGGGACTTGGACCTAGGCGCGGGACATGGCCGTCAACCGCGAGGACAAGTCTCGTCGTGGATCTGGGACTTGGACCTGGGCGTGGGACATGGCCGTCAACCGCGAGGACGAGCCTCGCCCTGGACGGCCCCACGACACGCGTTGTGCCGCCGCCTTGTCCGGCGCCCATGTCCGCGCCACGCCGTGCGCCCTGGCCGCCGTGCCCAGGCCAAGCACCGAGTCCCGCATCGCGCCCTGCGCCCAGGCCTGTCGACAGAGAAGCCGCTGAGCGCCTAGTCAAAGGGAGGAGCGGGAGCAATTCTGTGGGAGCGGCGGCGGCTATTCCGTGGGGAGTAGGAGGGAGGCGCAGAGGAGAGGCGGTGGCTCAGGCCGGAGATGGGGAGCGGCGGTGCCAGAGAGATGCGAGGGGGAGGGAGAGAAGTGAGAGGGGAGAGTGTGAACCCTAGCTGACTCACTTATTGGGGAGGGAGCAACGAATCAAAAGCGGCCACGTGGCATAGCCTATGTGAATTCGCGCTGCTACCCTCGGTGGGAAGTCAAAATTACAGGCGGTGGCACGATATTTCTTCACAGAAGAACATCACCAGGCACACCCGCCCCGAGCAGTCGCTGATAGAAGAGGCCCATCCAGCCTGGGTCCCGCGTGTCATTGAGAGATAGGTATGCAGTGCGGGTGAGAGATGAAAGGCACTATTCATTGATTGTCACATCACTGAAGATCCGATAGCCTGGATTCTCCCATCTGTAGATCAAATGGTCGGGATTCTTTTGGAGGCTGGATCCAACGGTCCAGAGGGCACATGCTCTTAGAAAGCTCCATAGGAGGCCACAATGTAACAATGGGATTCTCGATGTGTGTGCGGTCTTTGAGACTCTTGGTCACGTGGCACCAGTATAAGCTGAGTTCATGTACAGAGCACACGCCGAGAGCTTCGCGAGTCACTCGGCTTATATATAAGACGAGGCCTATGCTCGGATTTGTTGTCGTGTCTCGAGCTTCGAGCAATGGCAGCGCGGTACCCAGGCGATTCGGCGGCGAAGAACGGCTTCGGCCGCCGCCACCTTCACGAGTGGGAGACGCGCCTACTGTTCGAGGCTGACTACCCGGCTCCCCCGGACATGAGGGTGCAGGCGGCCTGGCGTTTGAGCGCCGGCAGCGTTCCGGTGCCGCCCACGCCCACCGCAATACGAGACGGCCATGAGGTGGGCGAGGGAGGACTACGTCAGCGAGCAGGTGGGTCGCCAGCGCCGCGCCCTCGAGGAACTCAAGGCGCGCCACCGCCGCCCCGTCCGCGAGGTGGACGGCGTCCTCTACCTCGACAGCGACGAGGAGGAGGCCGGGCTATCCCACGTCGGCGACCCTGGACAGGGCTGCAGCACGGACGGCCGCGGGTGGCAGGGCGAGGACGACGAGGACGAGGACGAGGACGACGACGACGACGACGGCGGAGACTACACCAACTTCTACAAGCGCCTAGGTATGTAGAAGACGGACGGCGGCGAGGCGCGGCGAGGACGGCATAGCTAGGCCGTGTTTGTTTTTTTATTTGTTTTTTTGTACAAATTTGAATGAATGTCGCCGAGTTTGGATGAATTTCGACGAGTTTGTGTCAAAAAAACGCAGGATTCGTTTAGCCCTGGGGCCGACCTGGGGGCGACGACTGGGAACGCAGTCGCCCCCACGCCGAAATTCTCGCCGGCTCGCCCCCAGGACGCGTTTTTTCGGCGTCCTGGGGGGCTGAACGGCTGGAGATGCTCTAAGACGAGGCCAATGCTCGGCTTTGTTGTCGTGTCTCGAGCTCCCAAGCGCAGCCACATGTACACTAGGGGTGGACTAACGAGCTACTCGGCTCGTTAAGTTCGTACTCGTTAAGCTCGTGCTCGTTAAGTCTCGGCTCGTTAAGCTCGTTAAGATTAACGAGCAGAAAACCCTGCTCGGCTCGGTTCGTTTGAAGCTCATTAAGCTCGTGAGCACTCGCGAGCACTCGTTAACAGATTATAATGTGTTACGGTCTAAATTATGAGTGCATAAGTGTGGTTTTTAAGATGAAATATGATGGCTACGAAAAGAAATACACTAGTTTGTTGCCTCCTATGTTGATTAGATTGAATAGGAGAGCTGAGGTGCTACAAAAAGTTTCCACGTAAGATAAAAATATGTGTTGTGTTGTTAGTAACGAGCTTAACGAGCTACTCGTGAAACTCGTTAGCTCGTTCGTTAAGCTCATTAAGCTTAACGAGCTAAAATCAATGATTGACTCTATTCATTAAGAAGTGAGCTACGAGCTTAACGAGTCGAACTATCGAGCGTTCATTAAGCTCGCGAGCTACGAGCTTTTGATCCAGCCCTAATGTACACCATAAACCAAGTGTATTGGCATAGGTGCACGGTGTACAGGCAAGCCAAGAGCCTCGCCCGCCGCTCAACTTATAACAGATTTGGTAGCATGTTTGGTGTACGGTGATTGTAGCTGTGTCCAAGGTTTTAAATTGCATTTTCCCGGCATTGTGGTGAGCTCCAAGCTATAGCTATGTCAACTATTGTGACCTATCGTCCACGCTATTTCACTATTTGCAATAACATTTTTTATGTAATAATAATAATAATAAATGCCTAATGAAAAAAAATAGGCAAATCAAGGACTAAAGAGAATCCATCTTTTAACCATATGGATATATGATTTTTCAATCCTTGTTGATGGATGTGATATCGTGAGTTAGTGTTTGGATACTACATTGTTACAGTACATGCTACTTTGGTCCATTTACACTTACAAGATAATAGCCTTAGTTATACTCCCTCCGTCCTAAAATAAGTGTCTCAACTTTGTACTAGCTCCAATACAAATTTGTACTAAGCTCAAGACACTTATTTTGGGACGGAGGGAGTAGTTGATAGCAAGTTATGCCAAATAGTGCAGCTAGCTATAATAGTCGTAGCTAGGGTAGTTGTACAAACTGTCATAGTTTCATTTATACTCTGCCACAAAAACTATAGCATAGGTATAGCTAGCAATTTAAAACCTTGGTCTGTATCTTAATGGAACACCTCGTAAAAAATCAATGTATTTGATATTTAGACTAAGAGTACAGAGTGTTTAATCTTGCTTTCCAATTGTTAAATTCAGGTTATTGTTGGTAGTAATGCTTTGACGTCAGCATAAATATGATGTGGCAAATATATAGTTTTACTACACATAAGGTGAAGATAGCAAACCAAAACTGGCTAGGGAAGAGTACCCATGTGCTAAAGTGATGGGCAATCAAGGCACCTTCATGTCACACATTCCCAACGGGTAAATATCGTTTGCTCTTGTTCCTCTGTGCTCCAATTTCAATGTTCGCTAGTAGGCGGAGCTACAACAAAAATCCAGGGAGGGCCGGTCTATGCTTTAACTTGTACACATGCGGTGTTTTTGGTGACTAAGTAGTATATTACCCGTGCAGTATTGGCCCGACGTAGCTCCGCCTGTGTCTTTAGCTACGATGAATATAAATCATCTATGTATCCAAAGACTAGTGGAGAGTGTTTGTTACATCTATATACGGTTTCCGTTGGCTTGAAAGGCATCTGGAACAATTCTACAGTAGGTTCGACGCAAAAAGTCTTAACCAGTTCGATCTCCAAGACCTGACCCTGTGGAGGATGTGGCGATTGGCCTGGACAGGGAGAGAGAGCCCTGAGGTCCTGGAGCCACAAGAGACAAGTACATTGTGTACTGACTTTTTAAGGGGTACATTGTGTACTGATGTGAGAGGTTATACTTGTTGGGAACTTTGGGCATGTAGTGGAGCCCACTAACAGTGGAGCCACACTACCAAGCCTCTCAAACTTTAATGTTAAGTGGGCACTTGTTCCCTACCATTAATCTTCTATATTTAAATAGTTAGCCCCTAGTAATTATTTTAAAGCACATGCAACTATGGTACCTCATCTCGCAAAAAAAAAAAAA
>LR738712.1:768065933-768092109 GCA_902687465.1 Secale cereale
AATCCATGACTTCATCATTTGCCAGAAGTAACCGGGGCATGTTGGTACGAAGTTATGCAAAGTTGTTCTGGAACGAAGTCCCTGATAGGATAATGCATCTTTTGTTACGAATTATCCTTTCTGGGACTCCGTTCCAAAACCACTTTGGAGAGCTTCGTACCATCATGCGACTGTTACTTTTGCCTAATGATGAAGTGTTGGTTTTGTTGAATCCTTTGACACTAGACAAAGGTGACATGAGGGGGTCTAGGGTTGTGGATCGCCGAGCAGTCGAGGGTCGAGGGGTCGAGGGAGGTTGCCTAGCTAGTGTCAAAGTATTGAAGAAATCCATGACTTCATCATTTGCCAGAAGTTACCGAGGCATGTTGGTACGAAGTTATGCAAAGTTGTTCTGGAACGAAGTCCCTGATAGGATAATCCGTCTTTTGTTACGAATTATCTTATCTGGGACTCCATTCCAAAACAACTTTGGAGAGCTTCGTACCGGTGAAGGGGAGACTCGGCTGGGTTCTTCACTGAAGACTCCATGCCTATGGCGGAAGGACCTCATCAACATTCTCAACTGGACGCCTCCGCCTCCTCCTCCTCCTCCGGCGAGTCAGGGCACTCCGCCTCCTCCACCGCCTCCTCCTCCGGCGAGTGACGATCAGGGCACTCCGGCTCCTTCTCCGGTGCTGATGGCTTCTCGCCCCTCATTGGTTACCCCAAGTGGAAGGTTTGAGATGCAGTGTAGCGGTAGTTTTCCCTTGGCAAAGATACCAAGGATCGAATTCCCTGAGACTCCAAGGGTCAACAAGAAGGTGTCAACTGCTAGCGGCGCAACTTAGCGATTGACAGGACCTGCACACAGATACAAATAACTTTGCTCCCAACGAGTACCGAGAGGTTGTCAATCCCTCCGGCCTTGTCATTTACAAAGGATCAAACACAAGAGATAATAGTGATAGGTATGACTGCAACTAGTAAGTAAGAACAGGAAGTAAATAATGGGTGTGATCAGTGATGGTAATATGGACCGGGGTCCCATGATGTTCACTAGTGATGTCTCTCTCCCAAAAGACGATAAAACAGCTAAGCGAGGTAAACGAATTACAGCTGGGCAATTGACAGGATTATGTGCGCAAACCAATGCTAACTATGCTGCAAGAAAGGTAGAGGATCAAAAGCATGGGCGGTACACCAAGGCAAGTAGACCGAAATCCATCTGCATCTACTACTAATCATCCACCTTGAGATATCTATCCAGAACATCTCGCTGGTATTAAGTTGCGAGTCCCACCCATAGTGTAAACTCAAAGCAACAGACAACTGCATTAAAAGAACTTTGCGTCAAGTAAACAATCCTTGCACCCGCAAGTACAAGCACCGTTGTTTTCCCCCTTGTGGCAACAGCACATCCCCTAGACTCATGTTTCTGTCACTCAAGCTAGTCATCGAGGGGCATGAACCCACAATCAAGCATAACGTTCCCTCTTGGAGTTACTACCTACTACTTGGCCAAAGCAATAAACAGCAACGGAGAACATGCAAGAATTACTCAAGAACATAAATATAAAAGAGGTGAATCAAATATATTACTCACACACAATCTGAACATAATCTCATAATCCATCGGATCCCAGCAAACTCAGCATAGCAACAGCATAAGGATTACATATGTGCCTCGATCATGTAGGGCAGCTTACGAGGTCTAATCGGTGAAGATCAAAGAGGGGAGGAGAACATCACATAGCTACTGGTCATGGACCCATGGTCCAAGGGAGACTACTCACAACTCATCCGGGAGGCGTCCATGGTGGTGGAGAAGCTCCCGGTGGTGATCCTCCCCTCCGGCAGGGTGCCGGGAAGAGTTCTCCTGGTGCTCCCGATCTTGGAAGCGCGGCGGCGGCGGAATAGAGATGAGATCGCGAAAAAGGGTTCCGTCCTCGAGGGTTTCGGGACGCGGTGTAAATATATGCCAAAGGGGGGCGTCAGAAGAGGCCAGGGGGGCCCAGGCGCCCTGGCCGCGCGGCCAGGAGGGGGGCCGCCCCCTCTGGTCGCCTGGAGCCCTGGTGGCCCCCCTCTGGCCCTACTTTGGCCGCATGGAAGCTTCCGGAACGCTGATTTTTTATATATTTTTCCCGGAATTTTTCTGGCAATTTACGTAATGGGAAAACCTGAAATACAAAAACAGCAAAAAACAGAAACTGGCACTGGGGTGCACTGAGTTAATAGGTTAGTCCAAATATGATCAAAAGTGTATGGAAGTGCATAAATATCATAGCGATATCACACAAAAGAGGCATGGAGCAAGCAGAAATTATAGATACGTTTTGGACGTATCAGGCGCGTGGCGGCACTCCGCCTCCTTCGTCGCCGGCGCGTGGCGGCACTCCGCCTCCTTCGCCGCCGGCGCGCCCGAGCAGCCAGCCTGCTCCTCCTTCTCCGCCTAGTCAGCAAGGGCGGAAGAGACCTGCCGCCGCTCCGGCTGCTCCTGCTCCGGCGCGTAAGCAAGGAAAAAAGGCAGCCGCTTTGTCTGGTCTGGCGACGTCTAGCAGTACAGCCAGAGGCGGGAGGCGATGCAGATTCGGTCCTTCTCTCACGCCTCTAGAGAAGTTACCATATGAGAGGTCCGACGAGGAAAACACGAAGATAGCTCAAGGCGAAGTGAAGGACTGGCTTGAAGGGTTGAAAGCACAGAGACATCCACCTCCGGAGGAGAAGATAGATGCGGTGAAAGCAAAGCGCACTCTTGCTGCCCTGAAGCAACCAGCGAAAAGTAAGCCGAAGGACAACTATGACCGCATGATTCAAAAGTCATCTCAAGAAGCGAAGCGGTCGGGAAGTACTAAAAGTGATCAAAGGTTAGCAGAAGGACGAGCTGGGAAACAAATTGCCCATCTCGGCGAACAAGCGGACCAATCGTGCCCCCCGCTCAAGGTGTCTAGCGACATGGTCGCTAATGATCCGAGGATGGTGCCCGGTTATACCAATCTTGGAGATTATGTGTCCGACGATGTACAATATGATTTCTTGGACGTGCAGATCGAAAGATACGAGTACGAAAAGCCTCTCGTCAAAAATGAAAGATCTCTATCAACGAATATGCGAAGATTGCATGATTGGTACTTGAAAATCTGCAGAGAGTCTGGGGGGAGGGATAGCTTGTATTTGAGAGTTAAACCAGAGCATGACCTCGTTGGAATTGAACTGTTGCCTGTTCCATTTGAGGAGTTCTATCAGTTTTTCAATCAATTGGCCCTCGATAAAACAACGGTCACCTGCTACTGTCTGTAAGTAGTACTACTTCTGTCATTAAGTCTCTCTATATAGCTGATCTTCATTGCATGTATTTATAATTATCCTCACTATATTATGCAGATTGAAGATCGTCGAATTGAAGAAAAGACAAGTAGGTGATATTGGGTTCATTAACACATACCTTATAGATGCAACCGAGGTTAAATTGCGTCCCTCAGATACCGAGACCAACTTGCTACGATCGTTGGTGGTAAATGAAAACAAAGATATAATACTCTTTCCTTACAACTTCAAGTGAGTGTTACTGTCTTGTGCATATTTGGTTTCCCTTATATATCAGTCAAGGTTATAGTAATGTAATTGATGAGTTCATGCATGCGTGCGCAGCTTCCACTATATTCTCTTAGAGATTAAGCTTGAGAAGGGAGTAGTAACTGTCTTGGACTCTAAACGTAAAGATCCCGAGGAGTATGCGGACATGACTCAAATGCTCGACAGGTAAGTTAAATCGATCAATATTATCCACCATGCATATCAGCAACTTCATTTCTAATATCAACTAATTGTTTTCTTTGTCTGGCAGGGTTTGGAGAAAATTCACCAAAAAAGCTCCGGGACTGCCGAAGAAGCTAGAATTTAGGTACCCGAAAGTAAGTACTATATAGTAGCATGTTCCGCGCGCGCATCTCCTATATCTTGATTCAAGCGCTAGTTTCATCAATACCATTTGGCATTCTTGCTTATCAGTTTGATTGACCTCTATTTCTTGTAAAGTGGTTGTGGCAGGAACCCGGGAATGATTACTGTGGATACTACATTTGCGAGTCCATCCGCCACACGACCTGTGAGCGGGGCTACTCTGAAGCACAACTTGAAGTGCGTAAGCAATTAATAATATTCACAAATTTATAGCATCATTTCATGTATTGACCCCCTACTTCAAATTAGATGTTTCGGATGCGGGATGAACTCCTAACACCAGATCGTCTGCGAGCAATTCAAGAGGAATTGGCGGCATTCTTCCTTGAACACGTGATCGCGCCAAACGGAGAATACTATGTGGACCATGCGTCCATCCTACAGGAGATTATATTTGTAAGAGATAATTATTGTATATATGTACCCGGTAGTGTCGGATAGATATACGAGAACTTGTTGTTCGACCAATCTCTCGGAGAAGGAGAGGTGGTCGATATTACTTCTCTCTGTATGCATATATATATATATATATATATATATGTTGATTATACGATCTTCTGTTTCCTTCGTTTGCTTTACTAGCTAGCTAGCTAGCTAGCGTGTCTAGTCCTCTCTATACGTATGTGTAGTACGTAGTGTCGACCAAGCACGGACATAAGAGAGGACACTTCTCTCTATTAATTAGCTAGCTAACACAATATGAAACACCCAAATTAACCCCCCAAAACCTCCAACCCCCCCTCCCCTTTCAAAAAAAAAAACAAAAACCACAACCACAGAAATGCTGACGCGTGGATGCCTTTTGGTCCCGGTTGGTGCCACCACCCGGGACCAAAGCCCCTCCTGCCTGCGCTCGGCGCACAGGCCACGTGGACACCCATCGGCCCCGGTTCTGGATTGAACCGGGACTAAAGGGTCAGAGCATTAGTACCGACACTTTTGTCCCGGTTCAGGAACCGGGGCTAAAGGCCCAAACGAACCGGGTCTGATGACCCTTTATCTACTAGTGGTTATTCACTTTTGCCCCGGTTCTGGATTGAACCGGGACTAAACGGTCAGAGCATTAGTACCGACACTTTTGTCCCGGTTCAGGAACCGGGGCTAAAGGCCCAAACGAACCTGGTATGATGACCCTTTATCTACTAGTGGTTATTCACAAACTAGTGATTCACACTAATTTCAAATAATTCAAAATTTAAACTATTCAAATTTGAAAACTACGGGCACTAACAGAAAGTTTGTAATTTTTTGTACCCAAAGCAAAAATATTCACAAAGAAACTCTAAATACACAAAAAAACAACTCAAAAATAAATAAAGCAAAAAAAAGCCCGCCTACTAGGCCAGAGCGGCCTGCATACGACTAGAAACCCAACCTGTTGTTGGGCCAGGATGTAGGCCCGCAAAGGCCCAGTAGGCCCACAGGGAAGCACAGAACATGTAGGCCCAGTAGGCCTGCTTTGGAGAGGAGCTCGAGAGAGCTACTTCACGGGGGGTATAAACCAGTGCGGACGCCCCTCGGCTAGCGAGGTGGGACTAAACTTGCCGCACCGCACCTGCGCCAGCGCACCCCCTTTAGTACCGGGTCGTGGCACCAACCGGTACTAAAGGGGTGTCTTTAGTACCGGTTGGAGCCACCAACCGGTACTAAAGGGGGTGCGCTTCCCGCCGCTTGGCCTGGCCAAAATAGGCCTTTAGTACCGATTGGTGGCTCCAACCGGTACTAAAGGTCCATCCTATATAAGAAAACACTTCAAAAATTTCAGTTTCTCATTTGCTTCTTCTCCTCTGGACCCTTCGTCGCCCCGTCCCCGTCGCCGCCCCGTCCCCGTCGTCGCCGCCCTGTCGTCGTCGCGCCCGTCGCCGCCCCGTCACCGCGCCCGTCGTCGCTCCGTCGTCGCCGCCCCGTCCCCGTCGTCGTCGCCGCGCCCGTCGCCGTCCCCGTCGCCGCCCCCCGTCGCCTCTCGCCTCGCCGGTGAGCACACACACACACACACACACACACATATTTTAGTTATAGAAATAGTTATAAAAATGTTAGAAATTTTTCTTTTTTTAGTTATAGAAATAGTTAGTTATATAGCATTGTTAGAAATGTTAGAATTGTTAGAATTTTTTTTTGTTTTTTAGTTGTAGAAATAGTTATAAAAAGGTTAGAATTGTTATAAATTTTTCTGTTTTTCAGTTATAGAAATAGTTATAAAAAAGTTAGAAAATTTTCTTTTAGATGAATTAGCTAGATATTAATTAGGTATATATATATGAGATTTGAACTAGTTGAATTAATATAACTAGTTTATTTTTAGTATGAAAATTAATAGAACAAGTTTATTATTAGTATGAAAATTTATTTATATGAGATTATTTGAACTAGTTGAATTAATATAACTAGTTTATTTTTAATAAATGCGGAGTTGAACTAGTTGAATTAGTAGAACTAGTTTACTTTTAGGTATATGAGATTTGATGATCTAATTAAAATATTACTATATGTAGCTACTTTATATATTTTAGTAAGAAAATTAATAGAACTAGTTTATTTTTAGTAAATTCTTAGTTGAATCAGTTGAATTAATAGAACTAGTTTATTTTTAGTAAGAAAATTTAGATATATGAGATTTGATGATCTAATTAATAGGAAATGTCGTCTGACCATGAAAATGATTTCATTAAGTGCGAATACTGTGAAGACCAGCGCGGCCTGTGCGACAGAAATTTCCTTGTTGATGATAGGCGCTTCAGCATCAAGCTGGATGAGACCTTCGAAGTGGATACAGTAAGTCACAAAGACAAGTCTTTTTTCGTAATTAAGCATGACTTATATATGCTTCATTTGCTTCAACTTATAATTTTAAATTTTCACTATTCTACTAGCGCATCCCCTGCCATGCAAGAAATTTTGTCTTGCATAAGATAGGTTTCAGTGTTATGGAAACTATGGAGGTAAAGAGAGTTTACCTGAAGACCGAGCATGGTTATACTTTCAACGTCAAATTATACAATGCAGACACGTACACCTATTTTGAATGCAAAACTTGGCAAGCACTATGCAAGGCTTATGCATTTGAGCCTGATATGGTTATCATCTTTGATATTCGTCCAGAAGATGATATTGAAGGTAATAGAGACATCTGGGTCGATGTGCAGACGCCTCCAATTCTACCACTATGTGAGTTTCTCAACCATATTTATTTCTTTGATATTGTTTATTCAAAAATAGTTGACAACTAATTTCTATTGACAGCTTATTTCTATTCAAGCAAACATGTCCGACGCTTGGTAGACAGGACGTACTATTGTCCCCGTGCTGAACAAAACTGCGAGGAGATAAGTCATTATGTTTCATGGCTTGAGGATCTTCATACTATCAAGACAAATTATCTTCCTGCACTTAGAAATGTTAGTACTCAAAACGTGCGACCAATAGTGATCGTTTTGAACTACGGTCACATCTATTTACGAGTGATGGTAACATTTTTACTATTTGTCCTCAGTGCATCTTTTACATACATTATTTTTTTCTTAAATTTCATTGCTAAGTATATTAATTACTATACGATGTTCTTCAACAGGGACTCCCGATGACAGTTGTGCCTCAGTGGATCGAGACTAAAGGTCACATGTCAATGGTTAGCTTACGGCCAAGATATCCTACATTGCACATGAGTGCATTCAGGATTTCTAAAAGCGATGAATGCTTAATAGTGAAAGATTGGAGCAAAATTGTTAAGGATCCCAGAGAAGTACTAGGGGGCAGCAATGAGAAGCGCAGCCCACGATTAGGAGACAGGTTTATCTACATGCTCCAGTATGATGAATCAGGAGAGCTATACATGTTCTATGCTATTTTACCTGAGAGAGTGCAGCAGGAGTGATTTAGCTAGTTCATGCTCTTAGTACTTGTCCTCTCATGTCCGTGTTCTTCGTCCTGAACTTAATCTCAAAGGATGATTTGCTTTTGTGGTGTTATGAACGCTTGTAATATCATGACCATGTTGAACTCGATGATATCCTTGCTTCTGGTACAAGTGAATGATTTTTCTTTAAGCTAGTGTTGGTGGTGATTAGATAGCGGTAATGACTATGATGATTAAACAGTGGTAATGACGACTATGATGTTTTTTAGCTAGCTAGTATCGTAAAATACCAGCAATTGAAAAAGAATTAAATGGAAAACACAAAATTAAATGAAAAATAAATCATAAAACCAAAACCCCCCCAAACCTTGTAGTACAGGTTGGTTTTACCAACCGGTACTAAAGGGCTCCCGGCCCCCGGAGCTGGCTCGTGCCACGTGGTTGCCCTTTAGCACCGGTTCATGCTGAACCGATACTAAGGGGGGGGGGGGGGCTTTAGTGCCCACACTTTAGTGCCGTTTATGGAACCGGCACTAAAGGTCCTTACGAACCGGTGCTATTGCCCGGTTCTGCACTAGTGCCTTAACATCTGATATATCTTTGGACTCATCTGCCCTATTTTTATCCTTCTTAATTTGCTTGATTAAAGTGTCTAGTTTGTTCTTAAAGTTGCCAAAATTATGTCATTACTGAAACTACACATGCACCCCAAAATCCAAATATCCATGTGAAATTAGAGATTAGCAACATACTGTTTTTCAGTTTATTATATTTCTCACATGACAAAGTCTGCCATGCTGATGGTCTTTTTGTAATCAATATCCCATCATTGCCTTCTGATGTTTAAATACTACTTGATGGTAAAACCTATTTGCATTGAGCATTAGGTAATGCCATATCGCACCCCGTGAGGCAGAATGACATTTTATCAAGAAAGATCAAGCATGCAAGCATTAATGTTTAAACAAAAAAAATCGTAAAGAGATGGCATTCCTTTTAGGGGAGAGCGGTACGACACTTTTTTTAAAATATGCAAGTAATAGGCATGCAAAAACTGATCACTCTACATCAAAACTTTATAGGAATTGAGATTTAAGGCTGGTATAATCTTGCCTTCATAAACTAATCACTTAGAGGCGGAAATCGGAAAAAGCTCACCGCCAACTGCTACTGCCGGATTGTCGCTTGCTTCAACCAGCATGTACAACATGACTGTGAATGATTAAATGATAACTGTTTCAACTTTGGATTTTGAAGGCGATTATTAGAGTGGAACCAGAAACAAGTTTCATGTTTTGAGGACTGGACAGGCTAAATATTGTTAACATTTTTCACTTATGTTAGTCCTGGTCTTTCTTGTGTATTCTTATTCAGTATAGTTTGAACAAAAGAAAAGATAAGTCTTTATCAATATTAGTTGGTCTTCTTTCCAATATCAATATATAATCATTCATTTCCTCTGCTTTTTAGAGGCCACTACACAACCAACCAGTCCTACATGACATGCTAACTCTTACAAAAATAAACAAAGAGAAAAAAGCTATTTAGATCTTTTGTTATCTCATCTCTATGATAAATTCATAAGGAAGTTCTTAGGCCTAACCGCCTAAGTGCCCAATGGAAATCTTTACAAGCCAAATTAAATGAAAGGAAAATATTAGGACCCCCATAGTTTGGCGTGCCTGAAACTTTATGAAAAAATAATAATAAAACTTCCACTTTCAATGTTTATAGAAATTTTAGTTTAAGAACTACATTCTCATTTCTTCACACTTGCCCATAACTTTCTAGTGAAGAATAACGATGCGGGAGTGGATACAATGGGAGAAGGTTTGTCAGTCTTTGTTTTAAGCAAACAATATGATAGTAAGAAAGGATATCACAATTTTAATGCACTAAAGTAAAAAATGAATATAATCTATAAACATATATATAACCCTACATACCGGTAAGGAAGAGCATTTACATTAACAGAAGAAGCCTCAAGGATAAAATACATAATTAATTTGGAAAGGCATAAACCCTTGCTCTTTGTATTGAGAACTCTGGAATGTATACCAACAGATATTCAATATTGAGAATGTCTTAGCATTTTTTCAGATCTAAACATATACATTATTCCATGAAAAGGGTTATGATCTGCTCTGAGTGGATAGAAATCAGCAAGGTATTTTGTGGAAGCAACAATTTAGTGTAGTTGGAAGTACTAATTTACCTTGCTCTTTAGTTCAGCTGGGTTGATATATGGCAATAGGAATCAAATAAGTTGTGTGTCTAGCATGCATGAGTAGTCAACTTTTTCTGGGACACTAAACAAACTGGACTTGTAGTAGTAAACTTTTCTCACCACTGAGGATCAATGCGATCTTATACTGAAGTGTCAATTAGAAACAAATGCATCACCAGAAAGATATAAACATATGGTTGAATAATATAGAACAACAAAGAAATTTGCTGCTAGGACTGAGCCGGCCTAATGTTGGCTGTTGCTACACCTTGCTGCCATTCATACAATTTCAGCGCAAGTATTAAGCAGCCAAGCACACACATAACACATTAGCAAAGCAAGCATAAAGGTACAGAAAAAAGAACAGAGAGGCTACCTACAGGCTGCAGCAGTTGGAGCATGGAGGCGGCTGTCGGCATGCATGAGTTTTCACATATATATCATAGCAGGGTCGAGATCCTCGTCCACCTCGACGTCAGTAAATGCAATGACTAAACTCGAGAGTACTGTAATGAAGACCAATTAGAAATGATAAGCTATATCGAGAAAAAATGTGAAGGTCTACACAGGTGAAGCAAATCACGCCCGAATACAAATCCTCCTAGAGTTCATATAAAGGATGGAGAAGCTATCATAGCTTCTTAAGTAGTAATAATCATGCAACACAAATAAACAATACAGAAAAAACCTTTTACATGAACCATACAGAACAGTGATGCCCTGCCAAATATGGATTTTAATTGGCCAAATGTGGTGGCGTATAGATAACTTGAAAGGTGTTGCGACGGTTTTGCCTTTATTTGGGAGAAAAACATATGCCTGGGATGGGACAGGGAGGAAAGAATGGAGTAGCGGAGACGGGAGACACGAATGAGTTGTTGAGTCTACCTTGGTCAGCAGCATTTACACAGATGCATGCATGGTTGCATGTCGGCAGCAGCAGCAGCTGTTACTTAGCAAGGTAGTAATGGGCAGGTCGGCAGCAGCAGTAGTTGCGTGCCTTACTAGCTAAGGTAACAATGGGCAGCGTAGATTACTAGTGTAGATAGTAGGTTATGACATATGTGCTCACGTCATAGCTACAAAAATATCCCAGTGTTAGGTCGGTTCACTCAGCTATAAAAGGAGCTATGTACCTCCGGTTGTAAGCATTCCTCTCCATTCAGCTTGAATACAAGGCAAGCAGCCACTCAGCTACATATATAAAGCTAGTACGAGCAGCTCCATCTCATTGTATGTGTGTGTGTGTTCTGCTAGCTTACACTAGCTGTAGTTTAGGTTGTCACTCCACTGCTTGGTTGATCCTCGGACAACTAGCTACTCGTCAGTAGTTTGGGCTAACAATTGGCATCAGAGCCCCAGGTTATGCCGAAGCATATGCCGAAAGAAGGCGTCGCCGGCGACGGCTCCAAGACCGCCGGGCAGAGCTCGGCTGAGGAGACCCGTGCGGCGGACGCACTCGCGCTGCGAGGAAGGCCGGGAGGCGAGCTGGGTGCGCCACGCTCCGTGCGAGATGTGGGCATGTCCAGTACCTCCTTCCCTCTCCTCACGCGGACCAACTATCCTAGTTGGTCGCTCCTGATGAAAGTCATCATGGAGGCGCGGCATATGTGGAAAGCCGTGGATACTGGCGATGTCGAGTATGAGGAGGACCGGTTGGCGATGGAGGCAATCTTGCGCTCCGTCCCACCGGAGATGGTGCTCACCCTTGGCGCCAAAAAGACGGCGAAGGAAGCATGGGACACCATCAAGACTCTGCGCATCGGCGTGGAGCGCGTACGGGAGTCGAAGGCCCAGACCTTGCGCCTACAGTACGAGGAGATCCGGTTCAAGTCCGGTGAACAAGTTGATGACTTCGCCTTGCGGCTGCAAGGTCTCGTCAACGAGCTCGCAACTCTCGGAGATCCCATCGACAACAAGATGGTGATTCTCAAGTTCCTCCGCGTCGTCCCCAGGCAGTACAAGCAACTGGCCTGGTCCATCGAGAGCTTGGTGGATCTCTCCACCATGACGATCGAGGAGTTGGTAGGGCGGCTCAAGGTCGTCGAGGAGCGCGGCGACGAAGCCGACAACCGTGCTAGCGGCGAACTACTGCTCACCAGGGAGCAGTGGGACACGCAGCTACAGCAGCGCGGCCGCGACGGCTCTTCCGGCAGTGGGGGAGGCGCCCCCACGGGAAGTAGAGGTCGCGGCAGAGGCGGAGGCCGCGCCCAGAGCGGCGGCGGCAATCGCGGTCGCAAGCCAAACCGGGCTGGGCGAGGCGCTGGCAACGGTGGCAAATGCCGCTACTGCGACATGCCGGGTCACTGGATCCGGGATTGCCACAAGAGGAAAGCTGATGAGGCAGCCGCGGCAACGGCAAACCTCGTCCAGGCTGACGTGGACGGCGGGCCGGCAATGATGCTGGCAAGAGTCGAGCCCTTGCAGGAGAGCCCAGCGTCCACGGGAACCATCACTCCAGTGACAGGCCACACCTCGACAACGACGTTCTCGGGGCCTGTTGACTGGGAGGCGATGAAGGCCCGGGTGTGGGGGAGCCACACCCCGGCGACGGCATCCACGACAAGCTCGGGAGCCGACGAGGCTGCGCAAGTTAGCGCGGCAACGACGCATATGGCGGACCACGCTCCGACCATGATGCTGGCGACCATCGACTCCGTGCAGGAGCGCACGGAGACTCGGGTTAGGCACACCCCGACAACAAAGTGTTCGGGGTCCACCGTGTTGATGGGAGATGGCTTCCCAACAACGGCGTGTGCGTGCGGCTACGTCTTCCTCAACGAGGAGAGAGCCGTGACCACACCCACGCTTGCAGGCGGCAAGCAAAGTGAGGGTTGGTTCCTTGACACCGGCGCCACGAACCACATGACTGGTTCGGTCGACGCGTTCGCGGAGCTGGACCGCTCAATCACCGGGAAGGTGCGGTTCGCGGACGGATCTGTGGTGGAGATCCACGGGCGCGGGACCGTCGTCTTCGCCGACAAAGGGGGTGATCACAGGGCGTTTACGGACGTCTATTTCATCCCAGCGCTCAAGAGCAGCGTCGTGAGTGTCGGACAGCTAGACGAGGGCTGGTTCGACATCGGCATCCGGCGCGGTGTTCTCACCGTGCGCGACCAACACAAGAGGCTGCTCATCGAGGTAACCCGCTCGTCAAACCGCCTCTACAAATTCTTCTTTCGACCCGTGCATCCTGTGTGCCTTGCCGTGGGTCATGTCTCCGACGCATGGCGTTGGCATGCCCGGTTAGGACACCAGCACTTCGACGGGTTACGGAAGATGGCACGAGGCAATCTCGTTCGGGGGCTTCCTCACATCGAGCACGCCGACGAGCTGTGCGATGCGTGTCTTGCCGGGAAGCAGCGGCGCCTGCCCTTTCCCGAGAAGGCACGCTATCGGGCGCAGAAACCCCTGGAGCTTGTTCACGGGGACCTCTGCGGCCCAATCACGCCAGCAACGCCAGGAGGGCGTCGCT
Source organism: Secale cereale (assembly GCA_902687465.1). Lineage (NCBI taxonomy): Eukaryota > Viridiplantae > Streptophyta > Magnoliopsida > Poales > Poaceae > Secale > Secale cereale. The sequence continues at coordinate 768,079,431 of LR738712.1, forward strand.
ACATCCTGCTGCTCGTCGACGACTACAGCAGGTTCATGTGGGTGCTGCTCCTCGCCTCCAAGGACGAGGCGGAGCAGGCCATCATCAAGCAGCAAGCGGCAGCAGAGGTCGAGTGCGGCCATAAGCTGCGCGTGCTGCGCACAGATCGTGGCGGCGAATTCACATCGGCCACGTTCTACAAGCACTGCGACGAGAAAGGGGTGCAACGTCACCTCACAGCCCCTTACTCGCCGCAGCAGAACGGCGTCGTCGAGCGGAGGAACCAGACAGTGCTCGGGATGGCACGCTGCATGCTCAAGGCAAAGCAGGTGCCGAGCACGTATTGGGGGGAGGCCGTGCTCACGGCCGTCTTCATCCTCAACCGCTCCTTCACAAGGAGTGTCGACGGAAAGACGCCTTACGAGGCGTGGTATGGAAGGAAGCCCGACGTACGCTTCCTCCGCACCTTTGGCTGCGTCGGGCACGTCAAGTCGACGCGCCCTCAACTGAAGAAGCTCGACGACAGGAGCACCCCGATGGTGTTCATGGGCTACGAGACAGGCTCTAAAGCGTACAAGATGTACGATCCTGTCTCAAAGCGCGTCCATGTCTCGCGCGACGTCATCTTCGACGAAGACGCGCGATGGACTTGGGAGGCGTCCGGGGAGGCCCCGACAAGCAGCTCCTTCACCGTGGAGTACCCGATGTACTCTACAACCCCGGGAAGACCGGGAGGTGTGGATCCGGGAACCGCAACCCCGAGAACACCGTCCCTGGATATGGTGTCCCCGGACACCCCGGCATCAAGTAAGGTGGTTCCCAGGAGGCTGTTCGCGACCCCGCCAACAGCAAGGTCGGAGCTGTTTGACGCTGACGATAGCGTTGGCGCCCCCCACAGGTTTCGGCGCATGGGGGATCTCCTCGGCGAGGCTGCAGCAACACCGCAACAGCCCGAGGACGAGGACGTTGATGATGATGAGGTCCTGCATCTGATGGCCGGCGAGGAGCCGACCACGTTCGCGGAGGCCGAGCAAGAGGATTGCTGGCGCCACGCGATGCTGGACGAGCTGGCGTCAATCAACGACAACGCCACTTGGACACTCACCACACTGCCTGCTGGGCATCGAGCCATCGGGCTCAAGTGGGTGTTCAAGGTGAAGAAGGACGAGCACGGCGCCATTGTCAAGCACAAGGCGCGCCTCGTCGCAAAGGGGTACGTGCAGCGTGAGGGAGTGGACTTCGAGGAAGTCTTCGCTCCGGTGGCAAGGCTGGAGTCCGTGCGGCTCATCCTTGCCGTGGCTGCTCACCGCGGGTGGGAGGTACACCACATGGACGTCAAGTCGGCGTTTCTCAACGGCAACCTTAACGAGGAGGTGTACGTCTCCCAGCCACCCGGGTTTGTTGCCAAGGGCCATGAGCAGGGCGTGTATCGACTACACAAGGCCCTGTACGGTCTTCGGCAAGCCCCAAGGGCGTGGAACGCCAAGCTCGATGCAAGCCTCGCATCCCTTGGGTTCTCACGCAGCGCTTCTGAGCATGGTGTGTACTCGCGTGGCTCCGCGAACACGCTGCTCATCATCGGCGTCTACGTCGATGACCTGGTCATCGCCGGAGCAGAGCCTGAAGAGGTTCAACGTTTCAAGGGAGAGATGCATCGTCTCTTCAGCATGAGCGACCTCGGGCTGCTTCGGTACTACCTCGGGCTGGAGGTGAACCAGGAGGGTGGTCGCATCACGATCACGCAGATGGCCTACGCCACCAAGATGCTCGAGCGAGCAGGCATGAAGGACTGCCATGCCGTGCACGCTCCAATGGAAGCACGACTGAAGCTCAGCAAGGATAGCTCTGAGAAGGCGGTGGATGCTACGCTCTACCGCAGCATCATCGGGAGCCTCAGGTACCTCGTACACACCCGACCGGACATCACGTTCGTTGTTGGGTACCTGAGTAGGTTCATGGAAGCACCGGCAAGCGATCACCTCGCTGCCGTCAAGCACCTGCTCCGGTACATCGCGGGTACGCTCACGCATGGATGCGTGTATCGCCGTGGCGACGGCGAGAGCTTGGTCGGGTATAGCGACTCCGACCATGCTGGTGATGTGGACTCTCGGAAGAGCACCTCGGGCATACTATTCCTTCTCGGGAATAGTCCCGTCAGCTGGCAATCGGTGAGGCAGAAGGTTGTCGCCGTATCTTCATGCGAGGCAGAGTACATCGCGGCAGCTACAGCGGCCTGTCAAGGCATTTGGCTTGCTCGCCTTCTCGGCGAGATGCTGAATCAGGACACCGCCCCTGCGCTCATCTTCATCGACAACAAGTCGGCGATTTCCCTCTGCAAGAATCCAGTGCTTCACGACCGCAGCAAGCACATTGATCTCCGCTATCACTTCATACGTGACTGCGTCGAGAAAGGCACGGTGATCGTGGAGTTCATCAGGACTGGTGAGCAGAAGGCGGACATCCTGACCAAGTCACTTGGTCGTGTCCGGTTCCAGGAGCTGCGCGAGAAGGTCGGCATTATTGACATCAAGCTGCTTCGACAAGGTTGAGGGGGAGATTGTTGAGTCTACCTTGGTCAGCAGCATTTACACAGATGCATGCATGGTTGCATGTCGGCAGCAGCAGCAGCTGTTACTTAGCAAGGTAGTAATGGGCAGGTCGGCAGCAGCAGTAGTTGCGTGCCTTACTAGCTAAGGTAACAATGGGCAGCGTAGATTACTAGTGTAGATAGTAGGTTATGACATATGTGCTCACGTCATAGCTACAAAAATATCCCAGTGTTAGGTCGGTTCACTCAGCTATAAAAGGAGCTATGTACCTCCGGTTGTAAGCATTCCTCTCCATTCAGCTTGAATACAAGGCAAGCAGCCACTCAGCTACATATATAAAGCTAGTACGAGCAGCTCCATCTCATTGTATGTGTGTGTGTGTTCTGCTAGCTTACACTAGCTGTAGTTTAGGTTGTCACTCCACTGCTTGGTTGATCCTCGGACAACTAGCTACTCGTCAGTAGTTTGGGCTAACATGAGTTGTTACCTGTCAAGAACGGGTAGGCATGCGTTTCCCCTCACCGATAGATGGTACTCAGGCCAGCACCAGCACGCCATCGAGGTCACTGTCCTTGATCTTGACCAATGGATGTGCCACCCACCATTGCGAACTCGTGGACATGCTTCTCCTTAGCAATGAGAAATAGGGAGCCAGAGCACGATACCAACGAAGGCTGTCAGTTGAGTGGTAAGCAAGGAAGGAACTGAACCGGTGGGGCATAATGTCATACATAATCGGTCATCTGCTGCTGCAAGGAAACGAAACTGGGCGGGAGCAGGCCATGGAGGCCGAGCCGGTCTCTCCCAGCCATCGAGAACGCCATTCCCTGCAGAAGTAGCACAAACCGGGTGTGTTAGGCTACCGCCGGAAAGCCCTCTGCAAAAGGAATAACGAGTAGGTGAGCAGGGTAGCCTTGCTTGACGCTACGAAGAAAAAGCCCCAAATCAGCTCACTCGATTTTCTAAACAGACTGTTGAAATTACCCTACATCTCATGAACATGGACTTTATAGAAAATTCTTCTACTTGATGATTCATTCATGGAATTTGGACACAGAAGCGTGGTACGCGGATCTTAATATTGCCAGCTCTATCGAAACAACAAAAATGATGATTTGATTTGTATCTGCCTACCAATCCACTACCAACAACATCGCTTCATGACGAGTGATGCAAATATCCATTAAATAATTAGGCAAAACTGATCAATCTTGTACATAGTGGATGGAGACCAGCTTTTCTACTCTCGGGTGTAGGTACACCCGAGTTTGGAAAAAATTAGAAAAACATGATCAAACAATGTCAAAAAAATCTGAATTTTGGGGACATGAAACTTCATCAAATATTCAAGCTTTCTGCAAAAATTCACAGAAAAATAACATCAGAGGAGCTCTCGGCAAAAAAAAAACAAAATCTATGCTCTATGTTTGTGCACTGTTTGAGCACTGATTTTGTTTTTTTTTTGTGAGAGCTCCTCGGATGTTGTTTTTAGCTGAAATTTTGCAAAAAGTTCAAACACTAAAAGAACGCCCCAACCAAAAAACCGAATGGGGGAATCAGACGAACCTGGTGGTCGGGGACCTCACCATTGTTGCTCGCATCCTGCCTGACACCACGAAACCAAAGCAGCGTCAGGGAGAGCAGGTGGAGGATAGGAGGAGCAAGGCATGTGTGCGGGGAGGGGGTAATATCAATACCTGACTGGAACCGGACGGGATGGTGGAACACTGTAATGCCCCATATGTAACACTTTCCTATAATGGCAATAAAACTTCCTCTTTGATCCTTGTCATTATCCTTGGGGATTCTTGCCATCTATTTTATTTGCATTGCCATATTTTTTTTTTGCATCCTTGCATTGCTCATCATCATATCATCATGGCATCATAGTTTACCTTATTTTGTGCATGTGTGAGACCTTGTGATATTGTTGTGTGTGAGGTTAAGCTAAGCCTTGCCAAACCCTACCCCTCTTCTTCTTCTTCTTCATCTTCTTCTTTCTTTTCTTCTGGCCTCTTCTTTGTTCTATTATGCAAGCCACCTAGCCAAGTGCTTTATGTTTCTTTCTTATCCTTTAAATCTTGCACCATGTGAGCAACCTCTCCACCAAATATCAATCTATTTGAAAATGATTTGGTTGGGTTTTAAAATATCAAGACTTTGACCCATATTCAAACTCCTTTTATTTTTCTGCCTCTAAAAATTTCCAAGTCAATTTATTTAAATAGGGCATAATTCACTGAGCATGGGGATATTTTTCTTTTCCTGTAACTCTTCCTATTTTATTCTGTGCTTTTCTTTTCTTTTCTGCCTGAGGAAATAAAAGAAAAAGAAAAGAGGCAGCAGCCAACACAGTGCACCTGGGCCTCCTCCTTCCTCTCTCTCTCACCGCAGGCCCATCTCTTCTTTTCCCTCTCTGCGCAGCCCAACTCCACCACAGGCCTAGCCAACAGCCGCGCCGTCGCGCCGTGGCCTTTCCGAGCGCCTGGCCCCACCTGTCTGTGACACAGGGCCGTGTCTCCGTCTTCCTCCGTCAGAAAAGTAGAGCACGCCCGCGCTCACCGTCGCGCCGTCAATTCACGGACGTCGAGGCCGTGCGCCGAGCCCCCCTTTTAAACCCAAAGCGTGTCCTCTCTTCCTCCCTAGGTTTCCTCTCCCCCCTCTCGTCGCCGGCGAGCCCCGCGTCGTCTTCAGCCTCGCCAAAGCTGTCTACCTGCTTCCACGACGTCGTCTTCTTCCTCTACGTCAACTACAAGGACTCGATCGCCTCCACGTAGAGCTCTTCTTCCTATCCTTCCTCTACGGTGGCCGTAGGTGTTCGAGGCACGCCGTCATCGACTCCGTCCACGCCTGGGCCAGCCGAGCACACCGCCGTGCTTGTGGTGAGCTCCTCTCTCTCCCCGAGCCCTTTTCCCCTTTCTGCGCGTGCTCTAGGCCCTAGTTCTTCGAGCGCCCGATCGCGTCGCCGTCGGACCTCGTCGCCGGCGAGTGTTCCGACCCCTCTAGCTCATGTCGTGCTGCCCGTTCGCTTCGTCAAGTTGCGTAGGATCTCCCTGTGTTGTCGGCGTGCCGCCTAGAAACTTGCTTCGCCTCGCCGTTGCTCCGTCGCCGCCGTGCTGTAGATGCTCGCCGCCGGTGCTTTATTGCCCCGTAGGTGCAGCTAGCGTGCGGGTTGGATGCGGAACTCCTCAAGGAGCCTCTCGCACCCCTCCGCCGTGCCAATTAGTCGCCGGAGCGGCTCCGACGAGCAACTCTGACGAGGGCCAGTGCCTCCCTTGTTCTGCATGTTGCTGTTTATTCTTCAGACTTACTACCTGCTATCTGTCAAGTTCAGTTCAGTAGCGTAGTGGTTTGTCTCCGTCAGATTCTGCGAAAGGGCGTGGGTTCGATCCCTCGCGGGGGCAATGGAAATTCGCCCATTTTTTGCCTTTCGCCTGAGGCTGACAGGTAGGCCCCACCTGCCAGCCTCACAGCGTTGTCCCAGCCCTCGCGCGCACCCACATCGCCAGCTCAGCCCCGACAGGCCCCCTTGTCAGTGGGCGTGGCTAGCTGAGCCTGGGTCATTTTAGACCCTGGCGCCTGTTTTGTTTTATTTCTTTTTCTTTTCTGTTTTTCTTGTTTATTTAATATCTGCATATTTATATTTCTGATGAAGTTGAGTTATATATGAAAAGTGCTTAGAATTTTGTGTAGATTATGAATATGCTACTTGCTGCCATGTTTAAAAACATTTAAAATGTTGTTTGAATTTAAATTTGTTTTAAATATGCTTAAACTTGTGAAAATCATAACTAAATATCTACAACTCCAAATTTAACAAACTTTATATGCACTTGGGGTAGAAAAATGTGTAGAATATTTTGGTGTTGTTGTTTAGCATGTTTGACAACTCTTTCACAGAATTTTTTCAAATACGTCCCAAATGCATTTAATTTAATATGCGAGTTTCTGGATATTGTTGTGTTTAATTCCAGCCCATTTAAATGTGCTAGCATGTTGCTGTTATGTTAGTTGCACCCTTGCCATGTTAACCAACCTCTTTAAGACATGTTGGTTGCTTGTTTGGAAAACTACATAAACTTGTTAAGTTGTCCCTTGTTGTTCCATGTTTGTGGTTAATCTTGTTTGGTTATGATGTTGTTGCACTCTTGTGACCCTAGGCCATGCATCATGTCTTTCCATGTTCATATGCTTCATGAGCATGCATCATGTGGTTGAGCACTGCATGGTGATTGATTTTGTTTCGTTGTTGCATTGTTGTGTTTGGTTAGAGCCCGGTGAAGAAACGGAGTACGAGGTTTCTAGCGAGGTTGAGTGTGAGGAGCAAGGTTACGTTCCATCCGAGGATTCAACAGGCAAGATGACCTGACCCATATATCATTACTATCTTTGCCTATGTTAGATGTCTCGCTCTTTTGCTTATTGCCTCGATGCCTATGTCTGTTTATCAGCCTCCTATTGTTTACATGAAACTCTCTAACCACCCAACCTAGCAAACCTTTGATTGGCTACGTAAGCTTCGCTCAGCCCCTCTTATAGCGTTGTTAGTTGCAGGAGAAGATTTGAAGATTCTTGCTTCATGATGAAGTTATTGTTGGGATATCACAATATATAATCTGTTAAGCTAAATCATCTATATACTTGGCAATGGGTAGAAGGCTAAGCCTTTGCTTGGTGTTTTGTTCCACTCATGCCTCCCTAGGAACCATTAAACCAGTGTTATTTTCCTTGATTTTGCGTCCCTAACACGGTTGGGGTATATGGGCCCTCCTCGATGACCCGCTTAGCGCTAAAGCTTTTCCAGCAAGGCCCAACATTGGTTTTACATTTGCCTAATAACTAAAACTTGCATAGGGAGTTATAAACCCTTTTCTTAATTAACAACCCGGGCCAGTGCTCCACATGAGTGTTGGTCCAAACTGAGAAGACTGCGGGGCCACATCGATCAAACTCGAGGGCTGGTAAAAACTTGTAGGATGACTTATCCGGTCGTGGCCTGAGACGAGATACGCGCGGCTACTATCAGGGTGTCGACACGCCGGGAGGACTTGCTGGATTAGTTTTACCTTTGTCGGAATATCTTGAGCACGGGATTCCGAGAATACTCGGGTCTTCCCACCTTTGAGTTGTGACTCCGTAGATCGTTAGCTTGTGATGGGCTAAGTTGGGACACCCTTGCAGGGATTTGATCTTTCGAAAGCCGTGCCCGCGGTTATGTGGCAGATGGGAATTTGTTAATATCCGGTTGTAGAAAACTTGACACTATGATCATAATCCACTACCTGTGAGTAACCGTGACGGTCGCTTTCCGAAGGGGGTTTGGGAAGTGAACACGGTGGGGTTATGTTTGACGTGCTTAGTTAGGATCACTTCGTGATCACATTGAGGATCGTTGGCACTTCTCTTCTTGCTCTAAACACGTAAGCTAGTGCTAGTGCAGCTGCAACCTTGTATTTCAGCCTTGTTCCACACCCAAGGCTTTGATAGTATTGCTACCCGGGAACGGGATTGCTGAGTCCTCCGTGGCTCACAGATTCTACACCACACCAGATGTAGGTAACGTTGAGAACTACACAGCTGGTGGTTCAGAGTTGTACTGGGAGTTCGACAAAGAACGTGGGTGATACTACGTGTCTTACCTAGAGGATCTGTAGGGCTCTTACTAGGATGATCGGGACCTTGTGTTGTTTATTTATGGTATCTTTCATTTGGATCTTTGTCTGTAGTCGGACTCTGATGTTATTTGGATGATGAATGTTTATGTAATGCATTGTGTGACGTGGCGAGTGTAAGCCAACTACTCTTTTACAATTTCTTCCCTCTTTTACATGAGTTGTGCAAAGATACCATTCTTGAGATCATTCTAGTATGATATTATGCCTTTAAGTCGTGCCTCGACACGTGGGAGGTATAATCTCATACTGGGCATTACAAACACGGCTGCGTGCGGGGGAATCCTCTCGGTTCCCGCCTCCTCTCTCGGTGGAATATGGCAGCGGAAGCAGCGGTCGTCTCCTGGCGTGCGAGTGTCCAAAAGGCGGGTTCTTGGGCAGCAGCGGCGGCCAACTCGTCCGCCTTTTGTCACGGCCGCCGTCAACCGAGCGAGCGTAGATCCTGGGGCCCCACATGGTCGCACCCAGATGTGACCCTTGACGAGGACGTGGCTGCCAACCGCGAGGACAAGCCTCGTCGTGGATCTGGGACTTGGACCTAGGCGCGGGGCATGGCCGTCAACCGCGAGGACAAGTCTCGTCGTGGATCTGGGACTTGGACCTGGGCGTGGGACATGGCCGTCAACCGCGAGGACGAGCCTCGCCCTGGACGGCCCCACGACACACGTTGTGCCGCCGCCTTGTCCGGCGCCCATGTCCGCGCCACGCCGTGCGCCCTGGCCGCCGTGCCCAGGCCAAGCACCGAGTCCCGCATCGCGCCCTGCGCCCAGGCCTGTCGGCAGAGAAGCCGCTGAGCGCCTAGTCAAAGGGTGGAGCGGGAGCAATTCCGTGGGAGCGGCGGCGGCTATTCCGTGGGGAGTAGGAGGGAGGCGCAGAGGAGAGGCGGTGGCTCAGGCCGGAGATGGGGAGCGGCGGTGCCAGAGAGATGCGAGGGGGAGGGAGAGAAGTGAGAGGGGAGAGTGTGAACCCTAGCTGACTCACTTATTGGGGAGGGAGCAACGAATCAAAAGCGGCCACGTGGCATAGCCTATGTGAATTCGCGCTGCTACCCTCGGTGGGAAGTTAAAATTACAGGCGGTGGCACGATATTTCTTCACAGAAGAACATCACCAGGCACACCCGCCCCGAGCAGTCGCTGATAGAAGAGGCCCATCCAGCCTGGGTCCCGCGTGTCATTGAGAGATAGGTATGCAGTGCGGGTGAGAGATGAAAGGCACTATTCATTGATTGTCACATCACTGAAGATCCGATAGCCTGGATTCTCCCATCTGTAGATCAAATGGTCGGGATTCTTTTGGAGGCTGGATCCAACGGTCCAGAGGGCACATGCTCTTAGAAAGCTCCATAGGAGGCCACAATGTAACAATGGGATTCTCGATGTGTGTGCGGTCTTTGAGACTCTTGGTCACGTGGCACCAGTATAAGCTGAGTTCATGTACAGAGCACACGCCGAGAGCTTCGCGAGTCACTCGGCTTATATATAAGACGAGGCCTATGCTCGGATTTGTTGTCGTGTCTCGAGCTTCGAGCAATGGCAGCGCGGTACCCAGGCGATTCGGCGGCGAAGAACGGCTTCGGCCGCCGCCACCTTCACGAGTGTGAGACGCGCCTACTGTTCGAGGCTGACTACCCGGCTCCCCCGGACATGAGGGTGCAGGCGGCCTGGCGTTTGAGCGCCGGCAGCGTTCCGGTGCCGCCCACGCCCACCGCAATACGAGACGGCCATGAGGTGGGCGAGGGAGGACTACGTCAGCGAGCAGGTGGGTCGCCAGCGCCGCGCCCTCGAGGAACTCAAGGCGCGCCACCGCCGCCCCGTCCGCGAGGTGGACGGCGTCCTCTACCTCGACAGCGACGAGGAGGAGGCCGGGCTATCCCACGTCGGCGACCCTGGACAGGGCTGCAGCACGGACGGCCGCGGGTGGCAGGGCGAGGACGACGAGGACGAGGACGAGGACGACGACGACGACGACGGCGGAGACTACACCAACTTCTACAAGCGCCTAGGTATGTAGAAGACGGACGGCGGCGAGGCGCGGCGAGGACGGCATAGCTAGGCCGTGTTTGTTTTTTTATTTGTTTTTTTGTACAAATTTGAATGAATGTCGCCGAGTTTGGATGAATTTCGACGAGTTTGTGTCAAAAAAACGCAGGATTCGTTTAGCCCTGGGGCCGACCTGGGGGCGACGACTGGGAACGCAGTCGCCCCCACGCCGAAATTCTCGCCGGCTCGCCCCCAGGACGCGTTTTTTCGGCGTCCTGGGGGGCTGAACGGCTGGAGATGCTCTAAGACGAGGCCAATGCTCGGCTTTGTTGTCGTGTCTCGAGCTCCCAAGCGCAGCCACATGTACACTAGGGGTGGACTAACGAGCTACTCGGCTCGTTAAGTTCGTACTCGTTAAGCTCGTGCTCGTTAAGTCTCGGCTCGTTAAGCTCGTTAAGATTAACGAGCAGAAAACCCTGCTCGGCTCGGTTCGTTTGAAGCTCATTAAGCTCGTGAGCATTCGCGAGCGCTCGTTAACAGATTATAATGTGTTACGGTCTAAATTATGAGTGCATAAGTGTGGTTTTTAAGATGAAATATGATGGCTACGAAAAGAAATACACTAGTTTGTTGCCTCCTATGTTGATTAGATTGAATAGGAGAGCTGAGGTGCTACAAAAAGTTTCCACGTAAGATAAAAATATGTGTTGTGTTGTTAGTAACGAGCTTAACGAGCTACTCGTGAAACTCGTTAGCTCGTTCGTTAAGCTCATTAAGCTTAATGAGCTAAAATCAATGATTGACTCTATTCATTAAGAAGTGAGCTACGAGCTTAACGAGTCGAACTATCGAGCGTTCATTAAGCTCGCGAGCTACGGGCTTTTGATCCAGCCCTAATGTACACCATAAACCAAGTGTATTGGCATAGGTGCACGGTGTACAGGCAAGCCAAGAGCCTCGCCCGCCGCTCAACTTATAACAGATTTGGTAGCATGTTTGGTGTACGGTGATTGTAGCTGTGTCCAAGGTTTTAAATTGCATTTTCCCGGCATTGTGGTGAGCTCCAAGCTATAGCTATGTCAACTATTGTGACCTATCGTCCACGCTATTTCACTATTTGCAATAACATTTTTTATGTAATAATAATAATAATAAATGCCTAATGAAAAAAAATAGGCAAATCAAGGACTAAAGAGAATCCATCTTTTAACCATATGGATATATGATTTTTCAATCCTTGTTGATGGATGTGATATCGTGAGTTAGTGTTTGGATACTACATTGTTACAGTACATGCTACTTTGGTCCATTTACACTTACAAGATAATAGCCTTAGTTATACTCCCTCCGTCCTAAAATAAGTGTCTCAACTTTGTACTAGCTCCAATACAAATTTGTACTAAGCTCAAGACACTTATTTTGGGACGGAGGGAGTAGTTGATAGCAAGTTATGCCAAATAGTGCAGCTAGCTATAATAGTCGTAGCTAGGGTAGTTGTACAAACTGTCATAGTTTCATTTATACTCTGCCACAAAAACTATAGCATAGGTATAGCTAGCAATTTAAAACCTTGGTCTGTATCTTAATGGAACACCTCGTAAAAAATCAATGTATTTGATATTTAGACTAAGAGTACAGAGTGTTTAATCTTGCTTTCCAATTGTTAAATTCAGGTTATTGTTGGTAGTAATGCTTTGACGTCAGCATAAATATGATGTGGCAAATATATAGTTTTACTACACATAAGGTGAAGATAGCAAACCAAAACTGGCTAGGGAAGAGTACCCATGTGCTAAAGTGATGGGCAATCAAGGCACCTTCATGTCACACATTCCCAACGGGTAAATATCGTTTGCTCTTGTTCCTCTGTGCTCCAATTTCAATGTTCGCTAGTAGGCGGAGCTACAACAAAAATCCAGGGAGGGCCGGTCTATGCTTTAACTTGTACACATGCGGTGTTTTTGGTGACTAAGTAGTATATTACCCGTGCAGTATTGGCCCGACGTAGCTCCGCCTGTGTCTTTAGCTACGATGAATATAAATCATCTATGTATCCAAAGACTAGTGGAGAGTGTTTGTTACATCTATATACGGTTTCCGTTGGCTTGAAAGGCATCTGGAACAATTCTACAGTAGGTTCGACGCAAAAAGTCTTAACCAGTTCGATCTCCAAGACCTGACCCTGTGGAGGATGTGGCGATTGGCCTGGACAGGGAGAGAGAGCCCTGAGGTCCTGGAGCCACAAGAGACAAGTACATTGTGTACTGACTTTTTAAGGGGTACATTGTGTACTGATGTGAGAGGTTATACTTGTTGGGAACTTTGGGCATGTAGTGGAGCCCACTAACAGTGGAGCCACACTACCAAGCCTCTCAAACTTTAATGTTAAGTGGGCACTTGTTCCCTACCATTAATCTTCTATATTTAAATAGTTAGCCCCTAGTAATTATTTTAAAGCACATGCAACTATGGTACCTCATCTCGCAAAAAAAAAAAAA
>LR738712.1:768121660-768253623 GCA_902687465.1 Secale cereale
ATAGACTGCATAAAGGTGAAGATATGATTTACTAGGCATAAAGGTGAAAATATATAGCAAACCAGAAATGAAAATAGCTGGAGAAGCGTACCCTAGTGCACAAATAATGTGGTGGTGGGCCAGTAATGTACCATTCATGTTGCATATACATCTAGTCGATAAATATCAGTCTCTTAGAGGCCTATCAATTAAAGTCCCAATTTCCTCTAGCAACCATGTCTAGGGATCGTCCATATATCGCGAGACCGAAAAGTGTCGGTCATATTTATACGAATTGTGTAGGCTTGAATGGCACCAGGGATGGATTTAGGACGGGGATGGACAATCTCGTAACCATTATTTACTCTCAGACCAGCCCAAGTAGAGAGCATGGCAATTGTCCCGTTCGGGGAGAGTGCTCTGCGGGCCAGCAGCTTCATGACCTGCGGCTTACAAACAGTGAGGACATGGCATCCCCATGTCATGAGAATCAGCAACGCGAGAGAAAGGGTTCGTGTCTCACCATGAACATCGTGGCGGCCGTGAAGTTGAAGGTCACCCGATCAGGCGGCATGGCGAGCCAGCTTCCATCCCTGGCCTGCACCTACAGGCCCTCCACAGCTCCACCTCATGCTGCACGATCCTTGTGATGATTCTCCTATCGCCGTGTGCCTGCATGGACACGCTGGTCGCCGCGTCCGGCGGGACACACTGTGTGGGCTAGCGCGCCCACCAGGTGCGCGTGGATGCACTACTCATCGTCGCCCAGGCCCTCAAGGACCATTCTCTCCACTGTCCTCCGCACCTTAAACACATTTCACTGAAGTGGTTTATCATGACGATCTTGTTTTTCCTTGTCAACACGAATTGTTTCACCCAGTACAGTGGCAATATCCGTTAAGAAGTCACACTAATTAACTCGTTCTAAAACTTAGAATATGCCGTTGAGATTCGTACCAGCTTGTGTTCTACACTATACTCCATGCCAACCCAGGCTTCACTGCTAGAATTTCAATGTACGCGGAGTGCTTGGCTCTTCGCCGGAAACCAAAACACGGACAATCAGCAAAGCTAAGTAATATAAGAAGTAAACTCGGCAATAGATACATCACGGCAAACATATGCAGTTAGCGAGTACTAATCCAAGTCACGGTAAACATACTTGGCAAAAGCAAGATCTTCGGCAAACATTATGTATACTAGTCGTCAACCCGTGCACCTGCACGGGCTAGCAATTTTAGTATCAGATATATCATACTTTTTTTTTTTGAAATTAGATATACCATACTTTTGACATAATTAGAAATGTCAAACAATCATTTGAATATGTTGATATAGGTCATTATTATTACACATGCACATTGGATCCAATGAAGTTATATTGCTTTGACTATTTTGTGATTATATTGTTTAAGCCAATTGTGTCACAACGTTATAAATAATATCGTCGTGTGATGGCAAATCATGTCATATATATAGAAGATATTTGGAAATATGGAAATTCTACTTTATGAAGGTTATATATGTGTATATTTGTTATGTCGGTAGCAAACATGGTTACAAACGCAAAAGTTATTGTATGTATCATGCACTCGTGATCTATAAGGTTCTAAAAGGTATAAACATCAAATGTTCTATTGTAGCATTTATCTTCCTTTCTTAGTTAACCTAAAAGAAGAAATACAACTTTCCTTTTGCCACCGAAGAATGGTAGAATTGGAAATAATTTGTTTCTATACCCAATAATGGACACATGCATGCATGACTTTCTGTCAACATACATGATATCAAATGAAATAATATACACATTGTAAGAATTTGATGTTGTGTATTCCCATTATACTATAAGAACTATAAATTATTCATACGAAAAGTTTTTGTGTCCACCAACGAATTCTTAAACAATTTCTGTTATGATTAAGATGGATGGAAAAAAATATATTTTTCCATCGAGACTATAAATATCTAATACCCGAGATTCTTTGTGGTGCATCATACCTCCGGATTCTTTTTTTGTTGATGCACTAATTCACACGTATATAAAGATGTTTTTTTGCATGGGTATATAAAGATGTTGTATTAACTATTTTTTACGGAAAAAAAGACACGCACAGACGTACTATATATGCAAATATGTATTAGCAATGAGTACCTCTAAAGAACCGTAGGAATCCAAGGCTAGAGTATACGCGAACCAACCTGTGGTTGGGATGGTTATGTGGACAGTGGTATCCCCAACCCATCAGGGTTCAAATCTTGGTGCTCACATTATTCCTGGATTTATTTTAGAATTTCCGGCGATGCGCTTTCAGTGGGAGGAGACGTTCCCGTCGACGACGAGGTGCCTACGGCGACTTCGTAAATCTCAAGATGATATGCCGGCTCAGTCCCTCGGAGGTGCTCATAGGGGTAGGGTGTGCGTGTCTGCGTTCATAGGGGTGAGTGTATGCGCGTGTATATGAGCGCTTGCGTCTGTACTGATGCTCAAAAACAAAAGGCTAGAGTATACGATACTTAGATTTACTTTTCTGAGGGAGAGATGTTTTTCCTTTTTCACGTGATTATTTTTCCCTTTCTCAGTTGGTAGAAGAATTTATCTATGGACATCAAATGGATCTGCCTATTTGAGTTTTTATTTTTATTTTTTTTGCGATGAAAAATGAGTTTTATTCCAAATTGATAGAGTTACAGTCGAGAGGAAAAAGATCCTTGATACATGGTGGTCCTAGATGCATCCACACAGCCGTGGTACACTCTACGCGACTATACTTTGCCAAGCGGTCAGCAACTCTATTCTGATCCATATTTAATTTTTGGGGAATAAACTCCCTATCCCTCATCAACTCCTTAATTTCAGCTACGAGTTGTCCATAGGCAGAACGAATCAATCCATCTCCTGTCAAACACGATAACGTCACACTAGAATCAGATTGAACAATCACCGGACAATTGGAATGTTGTATAGCAAGTGCCATCCCTTGCATAAGTGCGTGTATCTCCACTTCCAGTGAATCATTACACATTCCCAGTTTTTATTGAAGGAGGCTATCCTTTTTAAAAGGAACCGATGGACACATTCCCACTTTTTTGAACACCAATTTTACATGTCAATTTTTTTTCTCGGAATGATCTATATGTTACGTAAGTCTCAGCGGCCAGGAGTTGAGGAAGAGATTTTTTTTTTTTTTGCGTGAATGTTTTTCCTCGTTGAATCAGGACAATATTTTATTGCCGGACTTTTAATCGTCATCAAGTGGGTCTTTTTTTTAGCATAAAGGAAAGTGGATTTTTTTTCCGTTTCATCAGTGGATTTTTAATGGAAGGAGGCTATCTTTATTTGAAGGAACCGTGGATGCTTTCCTTTTGGATCACCGACGTCAGATGCAATAATTTTTCTTATTTTCATCCGTGGAGTTTATATGGTAGGAGGCTATCTTTAAAAAAGAAATCATGGATTCTTTCCTTGTTTCTTTTCAATGATGTGGAGAGTGTTTTCTCAGAAAAGGAAACGCTGAATTTGTCAGACACAATCTGTTTTTTTTTCCTTTCCATCCGTGGCTGCAATCTTTTTTTCCTTTTCATCCATGAAGTTTATATGGAAGGAGGCTATCCTGGAAAAGGGAAGCGTGGATGCTTTCCTTGTATTGCTTCTCCTACGTTTTTTTGTTTCACCAATGTTAGATGTGTTTTTTTTTAACTGATGTTAGACGTGTTTTTTTAAATATAAATAAAACATTGAACGTGCCAGATGCAATCTGTTGTATTGTTTCTCCCACTTTTTTTTGTTTCACCATTGTTAGATGTGTTTTTCTTGAGTAAATCATTGAACGTATCTGATGCAGTCTGCTTTTTTTTTTTACATCCGTTGAGTTTTTAAGAAATTGTGGAATCTTTCCTTGGTTTGTTCCACAAACATTGAACGTGTCAGAAGTTTTCTTTTTTGACAGGACAACCATCTATGTTACGTAAGTTTTCCTTTCATCTTAGACGTAGATTCTATAATCCAACGGTTTAATTAATTTTGATGACGTGGATTAATGAGAGGGCTTGAATGGTGCCTCCAATTAGTAAATCAGTGAGCCCACGGCAAAGAGGTGCCATGTGGCAAGTCCTACAGAGTTTAATGGCGGGTGTACATTGCCAAGGGCCCTTTGACTTGGATTTGGTGATATAGGTATGTAGCTGCTGATGTGAACTTGGATTAGTACTTGTGATGCTTTTGGGTATATGAGTGATGAATTCTTACGCATTCCTTTTTAAAATATTTTTCTCTTTCTTGATAGATGAAGTAGTATGCGGTATACAGAGGTAGGTGTGAGGAGTCTACCATTCATGGTCCGCATGCAATGAACAAGTGCTTCATT
Organism: Secale cereale; assembly: GCA_902687465.1. NCBI lineage: Eukaryota > Viridiplantae > Streptophyta > Magnoliopsida > Poales > Poaceae > Secale > Secale cereale. The sequence continues at coordinate 768,126,004 of LR738712.1, forward strand.
ACAAAGACACATCCTATAATTTACTCAATAGTATAGAAAGCAGGCAAAAAAACATTACAAGCAGAATGTGCTCAATCAGAAGAGAAATCATGAATTGGGCAATGGTGCAGAACAGCTGGCTAGTAGATTGATGAACATGATAATCCTCTTTCAGTTCGTCCTAATCATGGTGTTGCTTGCTGAGTAGATAGACATGCATTGACCACTTTCACTAGTAGAAAACAGACCTTACTTCCAGATCATTAGTCCTGGTCTGGTTCTGGCCCGGTTGCAACGGCTAGGAGCGGACGGGGGCACGGGACTCATTAGTCCTGGTTCATTTTCTACCTATAGTCCCGATTTGTGGTACAAATCAATACTAAAGGGGTGATGGCAGGCTGGCGTCAGGCTGGGGTCCCACGAGCACATTTAGTCCCGGTTTGTATCACAAACCGGGACTATAGGTAGACCTCTAGTCCCGGTTTGTATAACCAATCGGGACTAAATATGTCCCTATATAAATCCTTCGTCCAGCCCGTGCCCATTTTCTGTTTCCCCCTTTCTCTCCTCTGTTCTTCCCCTTGCTCGAGCTCATCCTTCATTTTTGCCAAATATTTTTCAAGATTTGAGGCACCCCATCTCTCCAAGTGTTCACAAAGGTTCGAGTTTTTTTTCCTTTCATCTCTCATTGCTAGATTAGCTCGTGCAATGCTCTATAAGAATGGTGATTTTTCTGTTTTAGTTTGGGAGTAATTATCTGGAAGTTTATTTGATTTATATGCAATATGAGCTCGAATTAACTTGTTAGTTTGCATATGTGTAGGTGTAGTTTACTTAGCGCCTCCCCGTCCCCGTCCTAACCACCTTCGTGAGGCTCTTTTTCTTATTCTTTATATATCAATAAAAAACTTATTTGTAATAACTTTCTTACATTTATGATTGTTTGTTATACATAGTGCCATGGTCTTGATATCCGTTCCCGTAGGCCCTCGTCCGGTTTATGATTCGGATGTGGTATATTCTCTTTTATAACTATTTGTTGCATTTCACATTTATGATAATTATGCCCATCAAGTTGACATAGATATTTTTATCTAGGAGGTATGTGAACCGGAAATTGCAACCGATCCTCTTGTGAGAAGTTAAATTTAGTTAAAAAACAAAACAAGTATTTAAAAGAAAATTTGAAAATAATTATAGAAGGGGAGATGAAATTGGAGATGTATTTTGCCGATGTCGTCGATGATCACAAGATCAAGATGGATGCAATGCGCTGGAAGATTAGAAAGATTTAAAAAATATGCCGTTAATAAAGGGGCTTTGTATCACTATGCTGTTGAATCCATTATTACCTTAGTTGCAATCTTGATCGCATTTGTTGTTGTATTTAAATGTATGAACTTGAATTAATATGGTATTTTCGGTGTTGTGTAATGAAGTAAGCCGACAATGGAGGTATGTTGACAGACGCTCTCGCCAATTAATTGATGGCGAGCATAGTTTTCTGCGTGCGGATGAGGCAAACAAGCGGGGTATTTTACGTGTTGTCCATATGGTGTATGTAAGAATGATAGGAATTACTCTAACTCAAATGACATTCATATCCACCTATTTACGTCTGGTTTCATGTCCGGCTTTAACTGTTGGACCAAGCACGGAGAAAGACGGGTTATAATGAAAGAGAATGACGATGAAGAGGATGATGACAACTATCCTGGGTTCTCTGAATACGATAGTATTACAATGGTGGAAGAAGCTGGAGAAGATGCATCAAATGAGCCTGCTGATGATCTTGCTCCAACCGGGGTTATATCTTGGAAAAGAAAAAGAATTATATGGAAAATATAAAATTAAAAGGAAAAATAATCCATAAACACTAGATGGCAGGATACTACAACATACTTATTACTTATGTATGTTATGCTACTCTACTCTCTTCTGTTACTGCAAGATGCTAGTCTTCGATAGGCCAGGCCTTCCCTTCTATTCTGGCAATTCTGCAGTATAGTCCACATATACAACTCTTTTCCAATGATATCGATGCAGGCTTAGCATAGATCTGATTTAAGTCTTGCGAGTACTTTGGATGAGTACTCACGGATGCTTTGCTACCTTTTCCTCTCTACTTTCTTCTTTTCGGATGATGCGATCAGGTGATGGAGCTCAGGAGCTAGCTGAACCCGCTGGCAACTACTATGACCCCGACGGTGCCTACTACTACGTGGAGACCGCCAACGACCAAAATTAGATAGGAGGCTCCCAGGAAGGAGGCATTCACCTTTTTCATCCGTGTAGTTGTTTGTGCTAGCCTGCTTAAAGCAAACTTGTTTACTTATGTTTGTACTCAGATATTGTTACTTCGTCTGACTCGTTCGTATTCGAGCTTATGTATTCAAGCCCTCGAGGCCCCTGGCTTGTAATATAATGCTTATACGACTTTAATTTGTGTCTAGAGTCATGTTGTGATATCTTCCCGCGAGTCTCTGATCTTGATCATGCACATTTGCATGTATGATTAGTGCACGATTAAGTCGGGGCGTCACAACAGGGTTATTGGGGATCGATGACACATGTGGCAGTGTTATCTGTGATGCGGTAGGTATATATATAGTATCTAGGTCGCGATGTCCGCAGTGCACGGTGAAGCTGAGGTGCTCCATCAGGACATCGTTTCATCACATGGGCATTCAGCGAGTTACTTTTTCCATAAACAGCGCAACGTTGAAGCACACCATACTTTTTCCTAAGATGGATTATGAACCCTTGGGATTAAAGTTCAAGAATATGACGCCTTTCATGTTCACTAGTTTCACTGAAGCTCAAATCTTTTTTTTTTCCTCACATGATTGTAATAAATCTTCTCATTCTCTAGCAACCCGTGCTATATTTTTGAAGGACATACTGGATTTTGTAGCCTGTTTGGTGACCTGCGATTTAATTGTGTCTTGATGGAATATATAGTCAGAAGTTTTCAATATATTCCATGCTTAGACTAATTGTTCAGAGCGTCCGGTCTCGTTTCCAATCGTAATAGATTATGGTTGTGTGGCTTGTAACCGACGAGAGTCTATGACATAGCCAATATATGGTTTACTTGCCATTAATGTGAAGATGGAAAATCAGATATAGCTAGAGAAGAGTACCCTGGTGTAATGCGGTGGGCCAGCAAGGCACATTCATACCACACATATCCAATCGATAAATATCAGTCTCTTTGAAGCCTCTCATTTCCAGTTCTAGTTTCCCGAGGCATTGATGGCCAAAGATCATAAATATATCCAGAAAGTGCAAAAATCTGTCATATTTGTTCGAATCGTGTAGGCTTGAGTGGTACCGGGAACGTTTTGTAGGGTAATGAAGCAGAGTACGTTTAACTACTTTTCTCACTGTCACCTCACCATCTGGAGAAGATGGCATTTGTCTCGGATGGGAAGAGAGCTCTGTGAGCCAGCGGCCGTTGGTCACGACCTGCGGCTTACGTACCATGGTGACATGACAACCCTGTGGCGTCAAAATCAACAACTTGCGAGAGAGCGCTCGTGTCTCACCATGAACATCTCGCCAGCCAGGAAGGCGACGGTCGCCCGATCGGGCGGCACCCCGAGCTATTCTGCGTACAAAGCATCCACCTCGAGACTTCTGTGAGCCAGTTAACATCGGGATTCGGGAGCAATGAAATGGTGATCTTGAATATATATGTTTGGGATTGGTCATGGCTTTGAGGACATGAAGCTGCCCATTCACACATACGTGGCCCAGAGGGTGTCCCTGACTGCAACTGTGACAACACGCTTGCCAAGTCGATGCTTGGCTGGACATGACCTCCACAATGAGGCTTGAGGTATGTGAATCTGAATCTTCTTCTACACTAACTGCGTAATACTCATAAACCCCATCCCCACATTAGGTTAAAAGGAGAGGTTCAACATATGATGATAACAATATGTTTCTTCCAGGTAGATGTAAAATGTGATGCAGGATGGACCGAGGTTCATGTGCTTCTAGTCCACCCAGGCGTTGGTACATATCAGCTGGGTTTCTTTTCTGACGCTGACAACGAGGAGTAAACTGAAGAGCTCCCAAGAGTTGGTGAGTGAAAACCACTTTGCCTGCTGCCAATGGGAGATTCGAACATAGAAATAACACAATCTATCTAGCATATTTTTACGTTCAACAATTGTATTTATTCATCATCGTCTGATATAATGAAAAATACAGATCCCCTGTTATGCCACAATGTTATGGTTTATTTTTCGTATTTGTTGTGTGTACCCTATTTTCTTTACTCCGATCTGTGGGGTGCGCCGTGCAGCTATAGTTCACTTCAGTTGGGAATATGCCAGTCACCTAGAGCTTGAAAGTCATTTGGAATTATTTTAACATGAGACAGAAACTCGAAACCATGCATATTGTCGTGTGACCAGTTTATCTCTTTGGCTCTCCTTTCAACTGACATCTGCTATATCTGATCATCATGACCTGACCTTGTACATAGTAACATCAACACCTGCCGCAAACTCGACACAAAGACTATTTTTAGACTTAAGTAGACTGACATGCTAACCATCATGCATATATAATCCATTATATGTAATATATATGCATACTACTATTTCTTGGACTTTTACAAGGTAAGTCGTTTTTACGGTTTTGACAAATTGATCGGAGCATGCCGAAGCAAGCACAAGTAGAAGGAAGAGGTCATCACAGAGAAGTAGGCTGACATGAGAGAAAGTGGTCCCTGCTGCAAAACATGACCCAATTATCTTACTTCTTTTCACACATGGGCAACTATTGGGAAAGAAATGCTGAGGCAACCCACTACTTCCATTGATTACTGGAAGCTACCTTCGACAGAATGGAACTATAGTGTTGTTTTGCCCGATATCATGAGAAATAACCCTCATCCACATGGTCCCCAACGGTGGCATGCTCGTTTCGTTGTTCTGTAGGGAGGGCTCTGGTAGTCATACGACTGTGGGCCCAACAATAGTAGAACCTTGTGAATCAAACCTACTACTAAACATTGATTTTCCCCCTAAACCGACAACCCTATATGGCGATGCTCCACATCGAGGGGGGGACGTATCTAGTGCACCCGGTCAATTGGTGCTACCGGTGCACCGGACCACCTTGCACATTAAAAAATGATCGAAAAACCCCGGAAAAAAATAGTGCGTCGACACAACATCAATGTATGTTGTCACAAAAATTCAAAACAATGCTCAAGATACGAAAATGACAAATTTGACGTCAATGTGCTAATGGGCCAAAACTGAAGCCCAACTTGTATTATGTAATACTCCCTCTATTCCACAATGTAGTGCCTATAGATTTTTGTGAAAGTCAAACTTTGCCAACTTTGACCAAGTGTATAGAGAAAATTGTCTACATCTACAATACCAAATATGTACATTCTGAAAATATAACTCACGATGTATCCAATGATGTGCTTTTGGTATTCTAGATGTACATACTTTTCTCTATAAACATGGTCAAAGTTTGTAATGTTTGACTTTTGTAAAAATCTATAGGCACTACATTATGGAACGGAGGGAGTATTCAATGTCAAATTTGTCATTTTTGTATCTCAACAATGTTTCGAATTTTGATTTAAATTTTTGTGACAACGTACATTGATGCTGTGTCAATGCACTAAAAAAATCCAGATTTTTTCAAACATTTTTTATTGTGTAATGGGCGACCGATGCACCGGCAGCACCAATTGCCTTGGTGCACTAGATACATCCCCACATCCAAGGTGCTTTGCCGACCGCTCGGCGGTTTGTCAGCGAAGATGCATCTGTGGCGACATGAAGTGTTGATATGGTGGAGTGGGTATGGTTCGATGACAGTTTGCCGCGTCCTGCCGTAATCTGCCTCTGCCATTTTGGCTTGGAGCTCGTGCATGCAATATGTTGATCATTGATGTTCGGCTCTCCGCGTGGTGCTGCAGTTAGCGTTCATAGACATGATTTTGGATTTGGTGCGATGTCCATGCCAGAGAAATCCATGCTAACAGATATCTCCGGAAACGCATTCCATGGAGTGATAATGATGTGTGGATGCACCCCTCCATCCAACATCATCTTTTTCGGCCTGTGGTGCTGGCAACATGCAACATCTCGAGCCCTAAGGCGTAATCTCAAGACTAACATTTGTTGGTAGCACCCGCCACCCGGCATTTCTTCAAGGAATTTCTTTCAAGATGCCTGAAACATGATCTTTGGTGTTAAAGTCAAGATCTGATATTAGCAGTGTGATCCGGTGTTGGTGGCCCTCTGGAGTCCTTCCCTTTATGTATGTGTTGTTTTCGGAGGAACTCTCTTGTAGTTCGGGTGTTGTCATTAGCAGTGGTGGTATCGGTGTTTGCTTGTTGCGTGTTGTTTGTCACGGTGACTATTTTCCTTTCGTTTTGGCTGTGTGTATCCCTAATGTCTTCACTAAGTATTAATATCGTGCCATTGCAGAAGTCGGTTTATGTTATGTTCAACTTGGACGCTGCTTTTAATGAGAGATTGAGGTCTAGTGCATGTGGTTGAGGAGCTATGACATGAATGGTGATGCTAACTAATTTACGGCACGCATACACAATACAACTTGATATTTAGGCACTCCGTTGCACCATCATTCTCACTGATCTGATGGGCACTGGGCGAGTTATTTTTGCCATGGACTGCATTAAGCTTTTGCATCTTTGGGTGCTGGCGACACAGAAGTAATGCAAGGTGGTTGATGGGTGTACCATATTTTGTATCCCATTTACTCACAGGTGATTTTGCGGTGTCTTAGTGGATTATATTCCATATCAAAAATATATTTTAAAAGGGTAAAAGGCAGAGGCGGAACTAGGATTTCCCAAAGCCTAGGTCTAAAACTAAGTGTCTACAAAAAAAAAAAAAAAACAGCCCAGACTAGTGTACCATATGTAACTATGCATGTTAGAAGTATAATACTCTCTCTGTTTCCAAATATAATTATTTTTAGATATTCTAGTATGAACTATATACCAAGCACAATAAGTGAATCTACACTCTAAAATAGATATATATATACATCTGTATGCAGTTTATATTAATATCTCCGAAGACTTATATTTAGAAACAGAGGGCGTACATGTTCACATATTGTATGAAATATAAAATCCATGATTAAAACAAGAGAAATTGCATAAATACTGAATAGTTTAACAAAGCGCATCATTGCACAAGTTGATACTAAATTAATGAAGAGTTTATTAATTTCATCGCATTGTTTCTTCATCAGCATTTGTTCATCCTTTTTGAAAATAAGAAGATAATATACCATCATCATAAAGTGTGTAGTTGGATAGTATGTACTATGTCCGAGTCCTCTTTGTCTTGGATTCTAATTTCCTGTTTGACAACAATTGAAAATTGAATGAAGTTGTACAGTTTATCAAAATAAACTTGACTTTAGTTGTATAATTTAATAATACCAAACTTTGATACAGAAGAACTGGGGAAAATAAGTTAGATGATACATGGTAGAAACTATATGTTCAGGTCATTGTATATACTTGAATGAAGTTGTTCAGGTCATTGTATATACTTGAAACAGATTTACTAAAAAACTGTACAAGGAACAGAGAAACTGTTGGATAATAACCTGGTTTGGTAGTGGGCAGTTGCAGAGGCGGAACCAGGATTTCCCAAAGCCTAGGGCTAAAACTAAGTGGCTACAAAAAACAGCCCAGACTAGTGTACCATATGTAACCATGCATATTAGAAATATAATACTCTCCCCGTTTCAAAATATAATTATTTTTAGATATTCTAGTATGAACTATATACCAAGCAAAATAAGTGAATCTACACTCTAAAATAGATCTATTATACATCTGTATGCAGTTCATATCAAAATCTCCAAAGACTTATATTTAGAAACGGAGGGAGTACATATTCACATATTGTATGAAATATAAAATCCATGATTAAAACAAGAGAAAATTCATAAATACATGTAAATAGTTTAACAAAACACATCATTGCACAAATTGATACTAAATTAATGAAGAGTTGATTAATTTCATCGCATTGTTTCTTCATCAGCATTTGTTCATCTTTTTTGAAAATCTTTATCTTTATCTTTATCTTTATATAATCTTTACCTAATCTTTACCTAATAATAAAGCACGGATTGAATCCGTCGGGTTCACCGTCACAATACGCTTCTTCCCATGATTTTACGCTTTCAGTTTGAATATAAAACATATACGCGAGGTGGTACTAATTTCAACCCGCGGTGTGCCGTTCGCAGAGTTTCTGCCTTGCTCGGTCTTTCCGAACTTAGGCACCTCACCTATATTGGGCCACATTGTTCCACCGCTGGGCCTTTTCTTAGGGGCCACTGAGTCACGCGAGAGGCTCTCCATCTTGGTTGTGGCCAACTGAGCTGGTAAGCTTGTGCTACGAAACAAGGGTTGTTATCAAAATAAATAGTCCCACCTTGATTCTTTGCAATCAATCCCAATAATTTATATACGCTGGTGGCTTTGCAGCATCAACAAGCATAGGAAGGAACGAGAACGAAGGAAATAATCACGGGGAAGAGGGAGCAAAGGAATAGAATCCTCAATGTGTGAGGCTAGGAAGGAACAACTCAGGATAATCCGATAAGCAACACAAATCGGCAAGACGGCCCTTCAATCAACCCGAGCTTGTCAGCCATGGCCGCCACTGACCTAGCGCGGGCGGAAGTAGATGAACTGCCGGCCGAAACGGAGGAAGGAAGCAACTGCCAGAGCCGAAGATACAAGGGCTTGAACCAAAGCTCCTTCAGCCATGCAAAAAACATCCCAATTCGTCGGCACCTAAGATGAGGTTGATGACCATGCGCCGACCGGTCAAAGTCCGCTGACTTGGGGCAATCGGGTTGGTTCCGATCCGCTAGAAGCTCCAGGAGATCAATGGAAGCAAATCTGACACACGGGTGAAACGGGAGATTGGGAACCTCCACCGGTGAACTACCGACAGTGGTGAGCCTCGGGTACGGAAAACACAAACAAGAACTAAATAAAGGAGTAAGCACCGGATTCAAAGACACCACCTCCAGCCTGACCGTCATGGCCAGAGAGAGAAGAGGAAGAACAAATGCCAATAAACTGGTTTATTAGATGCCAGAGGGGAATACACTGTGTACACGTTGAGGAAGGGGAAGAGATGGGGCGATGCACAACAACCAGCTTTTTTTAGAAGTACATGCATGTCCATATTAGCCACAAATGTTGGGAGTAAACCACGCCTCCAGGCGGTGACTGCCGTGCGCGCGCGGGTATGCGCTCCAGGTCCGGCTCGTAAGGTAGCGGCCGTTGGCGAGAGTCGAGGGCCGGTGCGTTGGTTCGTTAGCTAGCCCGCATGGCCGGGTCTCCTGTGTAACGCGCATGCACCGTAGTTAGCAGGTTAGTTGGTTAGTGCGTGCATGCATCAGGAAATGGGTAGTGTGCTACGTGCGTGCGTGGCCGAGTGTGGCGGCCGGTTCTATGTGTGCTGGGCTATATAAGCTGATGCATTGTGTCTTGCGCCGGTAAGAGCCGAGTGTAGCCATGTAGCCACTGTAAAGAAGAAAAGGATTGGGGCGTTCGTGCGCCCGTGGCGGCGTTCGTGCGCCGGCCGGAAAACCTTGTTCACTGTTCTTCTTCTTCCACCTCCGTTCGAGTGCGAGGAGAGGTAGTTAGAGGGCTGCGGTTCCAACAATTGGTATCATGAGCTGGTTCATCTTGGGCGCCGTTCTCCTTGCCGGAGGCGTCCCGGCGGTGGCGGAGTTCGCCAGCGTCTGCGCGATGCTCCGGGCCATTCGTCGATCTATGGAGGTGCGCGGCGCGGCGAGGAGGCCGCGGTGGCTGCGGCGGCATGATGAGGAGGCCACGGAGGACCTGCGTGGTGGCGGCTTCAACGACACACAGCGGCATGGCGGCATGGAGGTGCTGCGCTGCGATTGAGGCCGCAGCGGTGCAGGGCAATAAGCCGTGGTGGCGAGCCGGGCGCGACCGGTGCGTGTTATGGGTGCGCACTGGACGTGTCGGATGCGTCGGGACCGCAGGCACGCGTACGAGCGTGTGCTTGACGTTGGGAGGAGGCGTATGTCGCCGTTGTGCTCAAGTCCGTGCTCGAGTTCGGCTACATCCTTTCGGCGTTTGTTGCCGGCGGCTGCCATGGCGGACGCGGAGGCGACGCGCGGTGAGCGTCTGGTGCGGTCGGGCTCCTCGGGTGCGTCGGGTGCGCGCGGGACGTGCGGGATGCACAAGTGCGGTCGGGCTCGTCGGGCGCGCCGGATGCGCGCGGGACGTGCGGGCCGCAGAGGGACGCCAGGCGTGTGTCGCCGGCGGAGGAGAGAGCTCGGTTTGTGTCGCCCGAGCCGTGACGGAGCATGATGCGACGGGCGTCGATGTGCCAGGTCGAGTCCGTGATCTGGGTCACGACCAAGACGACGACAATGACGAGAGCTACAACAACTCCGATGAAGGCCAGATCGTGGTTTAGGAGGAGTGTGTTGGGAGTAAACCACGCCTCCAGGCGGTGACTGCCGTGCGCGCGCGGGTATGCGCTCCAGGTCCGGCTCGTAAGGTAGCGGCCGTTGGCGAGAGTGGAGGGCCGGTGCGTTGGTTCGTTAGCTAGCCCGCATGGCCGGGTCTCCTGTGTAACGCGCATGCACCGTAGTTAGCAGGTTAGTTGGTTAGTGCGTGCATGCATCAGGAAATGGCCGTGCATGTAGGGTAGTGTGCTACGTGCGTGCGTGGCCGAGTGTGGCTATGTGTGCTGGGCTATATAAGCTGATGCATTGTGTCTTGCGCCGGTAAGAGCTGAGTGTAGCCATGTAGCCACTGTAAAGAAGAAAAGGATTGGGGCGTTCGTGCGCCCGTGGCGGCGTTCATGCGCCGGCCGGAAAACCTTGTTCACTGTTCTTCTTCTTCCACCTCCGTTCGAGTGCGAGGAGAGGTAGTTAGAGGGCTGCGGTTCCAACAATTGGTATCATGAGCTGGTTCATCTTGGGCGCCGTTCTCCTTGCCGGAGGCGTGCCGGCGGTGGCGGAGTTCGCCAGCGTCTGCGCGATGCTCCGGGCCATGTGTCGATCTATGGAGGTGCGCGGCGCGGCGAGGAGGCCGCGGTGGCTGCGGTGGCATGATGAGGAGGCCGCGGAGGACCTGCGTGGTGGCGGCTTCAACGACACACAGCGGCATGGCGGCATGGAGGTGCCGCGCTGCGGTTGAGGCCGCAGCGGTGCAGGGCAATAAGCCGTGGCGGCGAGCCGGGCGCGACCGGTGCGTGTTATGGGTGCGCACTGGACGTCTCGGACGCGTCGGGACCGCAGGCACGCGTACGAGCGTGTGCTTGACGTTGGGAGGAGGGGTATGTCGCCGTTGTGCTCAAGTCCGTGCTCGAGTTCGGCTACATCCTTCCGGCGTTTGTCGCCGGCGGCTGCCATGGCGGACGCGGAGGCGGCGCGCGGTGAGCGTCTGGTGCGGTCGGGCTCGTCGGGTGCGTCGGATGCGCGCGGGATGTGCGGGATGCACTGGTGCGGTCGGGCTCGTCGGGCGCGCCGGATGCGCGCGGGACGTCCGGGGCGCAGAGGGACGCCAGGCGTGTGTCGCCGGCGGAGGAGAGAGCTCGGCGTGTGTCGCCTGAGCCGTGACGGAGCATGATGCGACCGGCGTCGATGTGCCAGGTCGAGTCCGTGATCTGGGTCACGACCAAGACGACGACAATGACGAGAGCTACAACAACTCCGATGAAGGCCAGATCGTGGTTTAGGAGGAGTGTGTTGGGAGTAAACCACGCCTCCAGGCGGTGACTGCCGTGCGCGCGCGGGTATGCGCTCCAGGTCCGGCTCGTAAGGTAGCGGCCGTTGGCGAGAGTGGAGGGCCGGTGCGTTGGTTCGTTAGCTAGCCCGCATGGCCGGGTCTCTTGTGTAACGCGCATGCACCGTAGTTAGCAGGTTAGTTGGTTAGTGCGTGCATGCATCAGGAAATGGGAGTTTGTTAGTGCGTGCATGCATCAGGAAATGGCCGTGCATGTAGGGTAGTGTGCTACGTGCGTGCGTGGCCGAGTGTAGCGGCCGGTTCTATGTGTGCTGGGCTATATAAGCTGATGCATTGTGTCTTGCGCCGGTAAGAGCCGAGTGTAGCCATGTAGCCACTGTAAAGAAGAAAAGGATTGGGGCGTTCGTGCGCCCGTGGCGGCGTTCGTGCGCCGGCCGGAAAACCTTGTTCCTTATTCTTCTTCTTTCACCTCCGTTCGAGTGCGAGGAGAGGTAGTTAGAGGGCTACGGTTCCAACAACAAATACAACCCCCGCACACTCAGCTACTAGAAGAAACTAGAGAGGACATGTGTCCTAGAACATAAGCACAAAGGACCCCAGAAAAACAAAAATATCAAATAACCCTTTGGAGATCCCTGCCCATGAGTCTTGTTTTCAGATGACAAATGATATAATCACAGTTTTTAAATAATAAGAAGTGTTAAAGTTCGGATGCGCTGAAAGTATTAGAGCTTGGGTACCTATCTTAATCACAGTCTCTTCAACCCCCGCACGAGAGCCGCACCTTCGTCCGCCGGAGCCATCGCCGGGAAGATCGGGCCAGGCCCATCCAGACCCAGATGAGGCCCAAAATGGCCCATATCTAGGCCGGGAGGGCGCCACCGCCAGCCACCGCGTCAGCCTGCCGCCAAGTGGCGATGCCACTGCCTGCAGACCACCCGGGGCAGCACCGCCTGAGGCAGCCGCCGTCAGAACCACCGCAGACAGAGGAACATCACCGCAAGCCGCCACCACCCCGAGCCAAGGTGCCGCGCGCGTGGAAGGGCGAGGCTGCCAACACCACACGGGCAAGTCCAAGTGGCGCACGCCGACGACGGGAGGGGTATTAGGAGGGGAGAGGGCGTTTGAGGGAGGGGAGAGGAGCCCTCAGTCGCCTCTCTCGGGGAGGCTACGCGGGGGGTGGGGTGGGGGGGATGAGACCGGATATTTAATTTGACCGTCGGTGGGGAATCTAACTCAGAACCACGGCCGTGATCATAAGCTCGCAAACCAACTAAGCCAGCTAAGGATCATGCATAGATAAAGATTCTACGAAATTTAAGCGGGGCATGGATCTGTGTTTGACAGGACTTGGACCAAAAACACTGCCCCTTTTTGACAGAAAATACGGCCTAAATGGCAAGCTGTTGAAGGCCTGCCTGTCCAATCGAGGTAACATATTCCCCAAAAAAACTCAGGTAACATATGACTTCACCAGAAGTTCTGGTTCATTTTGAACTTAAATAGTCCCACCTCACTTTTTTACATTGAATTTCACCAAGTTGCTCTAGATCCACGAGCGAAATCGGGAGTCAACAAACAAAGAATGAGAATGGATCTTTAAAAATCACATGAAGAAATTAAAGGAAATATGATATGATTCCCGGGATTGAGGGGCTGCCATGCATTCCTAAAGAAGGAAGCTGCACCCGATTGATTGGGCACTGATCACATGAAAAAATTAAAGGAAATATGAATGTCACTAATCGCATAGGAGGACCTAACTAAAGGAGGAGACAACAGTTTGAGGATTAATTAACCCCAAGAGTGTGGGGTTGAATGGATTTTAAGCAACAGCGGGCTTGGATTTTAATTGTGCCATGTTTTCCTCATTGTATTTACATATACAATTCTTACTAAACTAGCCCTAATTTTTTCTTCATTTACAACAGATGACATGTGATGTGTTGCTTGCACTTACTGTCCTTACCGAATCTGAGACAATTTTAATTTCTCTCATTGTAACACACTGGAAGATATGTTTACACATACAATCCTTACTAAATTCACGTTAATTTTTTCTCCCGTTGCAACGCACGATCATTTTTGCTAGTCTATACCTAATAATAAAGCACGGAACGAGTCCGTCGGGTTCACCGTCACAATACGCTTTCACCCAGTCGTAATACGCTTTTACGATTTGTATATATAAAATCGTAATATAAACGAGGTGGTACTAACGCCTCCCGCCTCTACCTAATAATAAAGCACGGAACGAGTCCGTCGGGTTCACCGTCACAATACGCTTTCACCCAGTCGTAATACGCTTTTACGATTTGTATATATAAAATCGTAATATAAACGAGGTGGTACTAATTTGGGGTCAATCCGTTATAGAATACTAGCAAAAGAGCCCGTGCGTTGCAACGGAAGACGAAAATATCACACGGCCCTCACCCGATAACCATGGCATGGGTTTTATCGTGCGTATTCGAGAAAAAATATGACATGAATTTTAAAACCTATTTTGGAAATCATGCAAAATAAAAGAAGAAGCTCTACGATCGGCCCAGCAGGCCTATCTAATTCTTCCTAACCCTAGCCCGGTCCCATCTCCCTCTCGTCCCCCCTCCCCCGCATCCTCGATCCGCCCCTCCCTCGTTTCTCTCTAGCGCCGCCTCTAGGAGAGAAGCGTCGCGCGCCCGCGCTTCCTGCCAGTGCCGCCTCCCATGGCCGGCCACTGAGCGCCGCCGCCGTCCCTCTGTTCCGCTCCGCTCTGGCGTCCCTCCTCTTAGCTCTTGCCCTTGCACCCCGATCATCAAGAGTAGATCATGCTATTTTTTCCACCAAGAAGTATATCTAAGCATAAAAGGAAGCGCATCGATCAAGATTAAGAAAATCTCACAATATCAATTTGTCGCTCAAAATAGCACGCAAAAGCCATGCAGTTTAAACACAAAACTACTAAAGCTTTTTTTTTTGAATACGCACAATGCTTTATACGTATTAAAAATAGTGAAACAACTAAAGTAAACATTACGCCTGTGCTGAATCCACATGAACGACATCTCTTCGGGCACATCTAAACATCATCTGATCGATCCTACCAAAATTTCATACCGCTGTCTAAACTCTAAAGATGACACACACACGCCAGTTGAGTAAAACAAAAGCGACATCAACGTCCGAGGCTGCACACGGCGGAGAGGACGTAGAGGTTTTCGCGCAGGTAGCTGGTGTAGATGAAGGAGACGTTGCTGTCCTGCGGGATGTAGTGGCCAGCGTTGAGGAGGCAGACGCCAGGGACGACGGCGCGGAGCACCTTGGGGTCGACGGGGATGACGGAGCGGAAGTTGCCACACTGCAGGCGGATCCTGGAGATGACGCATGGCCTGCCCGTGCGCTCGTCGCCGGCGCACTGGTTCGTCACGGTCACCCTGTACATAGATGAGCCGTCGCTCCGAGGCTCTTCGTTATGAAGAGGTCCTTCTAGAGGTCGCCGTGGGCAGCGGCGGCGGCGAAGCCGGGCGGTCCGGAGTTTAACCTGCCATCGTCCTGGTTGCCTCGGCCCTCTCCGGACCGCCCGGCTTCGCCAGACATAAGCGATACTCCTAATCTTACTAAACACCCGCTTAAGAAAAAAAAATCTAACTGGGCACCAAACGGTAGTCCTGATCTGTCTGTCTCCTTCTACATGAGATCACCGAACAGCTTCCTCGCGACGCAGCGATGCATGTCACTGAATCAAAGCAACTATGGCACCATGATGGGGATAAATCGTACTACAGTTGTGGACGGATGCAGACTGCGCGCCGCCGACGCGCTTCCGGCTGCCTAGTTGTCCCCGCCTTCACTTCAGGAACCCCTCCGGCCTCACTCACACATGGAAATTAGCCTTCTCCCTTCATCACACATGGCCAGCCATTCCTTTTCCTCTGCCCCTCCTCGTTATCCTTCGATTCTTCCCACACCATTCCTTTTCAATTCCCGCCTGCATCCTCCGGCCTCACAGCTCATCCCCGCCACATGCAGGCCGGCCTTTCCTTTTCCTCTGCCCTCGTCAT
The DNA here is from genome assembly GCA_902687465.1 of Secale cereale. NCBI lineage: Eukaryota > Viridiplantae > Streptophyta > Magnoliopsida > Poales > Poaceae > Secale > Secale cereale. The sequence continues at coordinate 768,141,805 of LR738712.1, forward strand.
CCTTCAGTTCTTAATTCCCGATCCGATTCCTTGTTACCCAGGAACATCAAAAGGTATATAAATTGGAAGTGTTGAATATAACAGGGCGAGGTGGGACTATTTAATAGAAAGTCATCCTTTTTTTTCAAACGAAAAGACGTAGCTTTCTCAGTTGGTTGGTATAGTAGCTACTCGGCTTTGTTTTTCAGACGGGCCCGGGTCGGATTTGTTTTTAGATGGGCCAAGACCATGGAATCGATTAGGGAAGAACTGAGGTCTTTTTGACGCAGACCCAAATTAGTACCACCTCACGTATATGTTTTAAATTCAAACTGAAAGCGTAAATTGAAGGGAAAAAGCTTATTGCTCGTTCCGTGCTTTATTATTAGGTAAAGATATAGCAAATATGCCCGTGCGTTGCAACGGGAGAAAATAAATATGTACTTAAAAATCTGAAAACAATTTACAAATAATTCAACTTGCAAGTAACAAAACAATGTCAAATTGATATCTATAGAAGCTGGAGCTTCGTGTATGGCCTGAGTTAAATTGAACAAAGACATTTTGCAGCATCTATAAGAAAATACTCTTCACCATCTAGACATTTTTCAGTTTTGTTGTCAAAACGAATGTAGTACAGTAATTCTCTAATAAAAAAAGCAATATACACAAGAACTGTGCACGCATTGTCATTCTGAAGAACAACGTAATATCCCGAGTGGCATGCGCCTTTTTTGTCCTGAAATTTGCAATGGCATGTAACACATGTTTTGTCTGGCTAAGGATTGGCATGCGCGGAGCCGCGGACAATGGCTAATTACTAATTATCCACGTTTGTTTGCACCCAAGATTGACATTCTCACAAATGGCATGTATCACAAGTGTTTTCTAGCTAATAGGGAATGTTACACATGCCTAATACTGTTGATTTCCTTTTCATCTGACGGTAACAGCGCAACAATCAACATACTGTTGCTACCGCTGTTTTTAGGCGTAGCAAACAGCACACGTCCTCAGCGGCATGGCCAATTCCCAACTGATGCAAGTATGTGATTCCTACGGAGGACACACACGGACCTGAACGGTGGCAGTAGATGGAAACAGCGGCGGCAGAGGTGATGTGTGGAGCTTCATAGCTGGTCAACATCTGCATCGAGATTCAGTTGGGATCCCACCCTTGTCTATTGGGGCCGCCGGGAACCGCCGCCCCTCCGAGCATCAGCTGGAGCCTCCGCGCTGCAGTGGGAGCCGCCGCACCTCCAAGATGCAGCGGGAGCGCCGGGCCGCTGAGCTTCAACGGGAGCCGCCACACCTCCAAGCTGCAACAGAAGCACAACAAACCAATTAAGATACAAATATTATGAAGGTTAGCACATAAGCTTTGCACTGTAAATTCCATGGGCTGCTACTTTCCTCCGGCTCCTTGTGCGTGACATGCGAGTCTGCGAACCATCTCCTTCCTCTGTAAATTCCCAGGCCGCTACCTTTCTCCAGCTCCTCGTCGTCCGTGACCAGCGACGCATCTCCGGAAGAGCACCGTTGAGTGGCCCACACACTCCTCATCAAGCTCTGACCCAACCTCCTGCTCCTCACCCCCGCTGCATCCTCGGACTCATGTGTCAGCGGCGCCGCGGGGTCTTCCAGGTGGCTGTGGTTTGCTCTGGCTGCGCGTCACGACAGAAGCTGCGCTCAAGCGCAGCAGCAGCGGCGGGGGCGGCGAGCGGCCAGAGGCACGGCCACGGCGGAGGGCGGGTTGAGGTCGGCCGCAGCGGCGGGCGGGTTGAGGGCGGCGGGCCGGCGGCGAGTGAGGCAGCGGCGGCCGAGAGATTTGGCTCAGCCTGGGCACAGGCCAGGGTCGAGGCGAGGATGAGTACGGGTTTCTTTTTTTTCATCGAGCCGTTTTCTGGCAGATTAATGATGGATTGCGGGTCAAATAATCAAAACAGCAGGGACTCTTCTGTAGAAAGGACGCAGCCAGGGCTGGTGGCGAGTGGAGCCGAGCGGTGGTCGGGGCGCGGTCGTGTGCGAGACGGAGGCAGGATGAGTGCGTATTCATCGTGCAACATAAGATTAGTACCACCTCGTTAATATTACAATTTTGTATATACAAATCGTAAAAGCGTATTATGACTGGGTGAAAGCGTATTGTGACGGTGAACCCGACGGATTCAATCCGTGCTTTATTATTAGGTATAGATAGTTCATGTATTGTTTACTAACGAATACGCACTTCATCCACACACGTGATCGAGCAGTGGATTTGAACTCACGACCTTTCGGCCACATAACTTGACATAACTTCACCCGGCCTACCAATGCGTTAAATTAGGCCTTGCTCCAGTCCAATGCGACTCGAAGTCCTGACTCCTTCTGTTTTCTTTTCCTTTTTAATCCCTCCACGACAGCCGGATCCAAAAGAGAGGGGAGGGGGCCGATGCTTCGCATATCGTCATCTTCGTGCCCATGGTTGGAGGCCAGTAATCAACATCATCATCGATGGCACACATCTCGATCGTCGTCGCGCATGATGCATGCGCTCTGTCCGGAGCTCTGTCCTCCCCTAAGGCGAGCGCGGGGTCGGACCTGCTTGTGCTCATGGTGTGCACAAGGACAGGAGAGATCTTGGCGTTGGTGGCCGAAGCTGCTGAAGAATGATGCAGGAGGCGGGAGGCGCACTGGAGGTTGAACGGACGACGACGGGAACGTGACGGGGCTACTTCTCCGACCGAAGTTGGAATTCCCGGGGCGCAGCGACGCTACCTGCGAGCTGAGGCAGAGACGAGCGGGAGGCAGAGCACGCTCCGAACTTGAGACGGAGGTTGTGCGCGCTAGACGACGACCTTCGACGCGCTCCAGCCCGGGGCAGCTAATGCGTCAGGATCATGCATCCAAGGCAAACACGACTCCTTGAACGGGTGTCCCTCCTTGCATGGCCCTCCATGGCGCACGGACGGAGGCCTCCGGCCAACAACGATCTCAGGATCGATCATCGGCGCCAGGGGCGCTCAGCGCTAACCGACGTTCCACAACGAGTGGCAGAGGAGACGACGAAGCGCGCGAGCACGCCAGCACAACGTCGTCCCTAAGCGGCGCAACAGCAGTCACTCAACCCAGGAACTGGACGATGCATACAAATCGAGACAATGGTTTAAGCTTGTCAGGTTAGTGTACATGCATGATTTGCCTATTATTTTATGTGTACCATCACGCCTCCTATAAATCCGTACTGGTGATAGAGCAGGGGGTTTTTATTAGCGATGTTGCTGGTGTTGGTAAAGGCCGATTAATCTGAGAAAATTGGCAATATGTCTGTATAAGGTAGTGTAGGACTTTTGGCAAAATTCCCATCAAGTCTCTGCTCTGCTGAATTTTTAAGAATTCTGCCATCATGTCTTTTTCTTCACTACTTACCTTTAGCTGATTTGCAATTGCAATTTCCAGGTGGTTATCGGTTGATTCTGACCGGAAGTATCATGCTCGAAGAGATTTAGACGGTGTTTGTGCAAAAGTGTACAAGGTATGAAACCTATTAAAATTGAATGATATTTTAACCTCAAGCCAATGCCATCTGTAATACACCAACTGTATGGGACCCTACGGCTCCACATGATATCATCTTCAACTGTATGCATGTGGATTTAACAACACAAAATTTATCTAGAAATGCTAACAGGGAGTGATCGAGTGTGAATGTTTTTCTTTAGATATAATGTAATAAATATAAAAATATCGTTTCATTCTAACTCATAATAACAAAAACATGAGAAAACATAATATATTTTAGTATGGGTATGTGGATTTCAAATAGGGTACTATCTTTATCTCGGACATATAAATGATTTTAATTACTGCCAATGTCTATATGGTCGCATTATTTATTGCAATGAAATAAAAACATGAGAAAACATAATATATTTTAGTATGGGTATCTGGATTGCAAATAGGATACTAATCTTTATCTCGAACATATAAATGATGTTAATTACTGCCAATGTCGATATGGTCGCATTAGTTATTGCAATGAAATTGGATTTGCTATTGGAGATTCGACTTGAGTCTCGACATATGTAGTCATGTAATTGATTTGCCTTTCCGTAGGTTTTTTACGTTTTTGAGTTTGTCCTCCGTTGCCACAAAATACATAATTTTTCAGCAAATCAATGTATAGCAACCGTGCATGCTTCAATCCTGTTTTTTCTTTGAATTTGTAGAGTATGTTACTTCTTATGTTTTTATCGTTTGGGTAAATCACAACACCAACATTAAACTATTTTTTTATGACGGGGAGGAGGACAAGCGGCAACACGGGTGAGGTAACATGTTGAAATGGTGGACATGTGCCTATGTGTGTGCGCCCGGGGCGGGTGGATGGAGTGTTAGAGTTGTGTGATGTTTTCTTTTTGGGAGAGAGTCTTGTGCCATACTTATGCGGTTAGGAGCGTGTGATGTTTTTTCTTGTTGCAACACAGATGCATGTTTCATATAGTTATTATGTTCTCATCAGTGGCTTGATTTGAAGATCACAGTTTTGTTACCCGTTGCAACGCACGGGCCCTTTTGCTAGTAATGATAAAGCACGGAACGAGTTTTGTCAGGTTCAACGTCACAATACGCTTTCTTCTCATGTCATAATACGCTTTTACGATTTATATAAACAAAATTGTAATAAACCTGCATGAAAGGCCACATGCAGCTGTCATCCTTGAAACTGTTGACCTTGTCCTCCTTTTTCATTAGGTATGACTCTTACTCCGTAAGCGGTTCAGCTTGCGCGCAAGAAAAAGGAACAAGTCAAGAGTCATACGAGATAACGAGCACAACATCAATTGAAAGATTTTGTTGTACGCCTACCACTACACCGCCTAAGCCATATTATTTAGCAAAGCAACAAAGCGCTTAGCAATCTGAACATGCATGCATCACCGGCGGCCAAAGCTGGGACAACGCTGGAACTAGAGTTCTGAGCAACGCCCCGCCAGCGCGTTATTCTCATGCATGGCCGCAGGAGCCGCAAAACGGGGCCAGTTTGCAGCTGCTCGTCGCCTGAGCAACTGTCCGGCCACGCCATCCCAGTCTGCCACCGTCGTCCCATTCCGTCGTTGCAGCAACGGCTGTGCGCCCAATTAGTGGCTGCTCGTCGCCTGAGCAACTGTCTGGCGACGCCATCCCAGTCCGCCACCGCCGTCCCAGTTCGTCGCCGCAGCAACGGCCGTGCGCCAATTAGTGGCTGCTGGTCGCATGAGCAACGTGTCACGGCGCCATCCCCGTCCGCCGCCACCGCCCCAATCCGTCGCCACAGCAACGACCGTGCGCCCAATTAGTCCTTTAAGCCGGCGCCGCTGAGGCGATTAAAAAATGCTTCAAAACCTTCTATTTGAAGGCTTTTCTTGAAAACGGATATTATAATTTCTAGAGAACTGAAATTATGACTGTGCTGTCCCGTCCCGTCCGTGCTGATTCGCACGCCGGCATGACGGTCAAATGAGTGCACTCGAATCATCTCCCTCCTTATCAATAACTAGATCATGATGACGCGTGTTGCAACGCCCTTCTATTTTGGCAATATATGATGAATTTGAGTAAATAAGTAGTGATGCAAAACATTAAAGTTAAATTTACACAGTCCTTTAAGCCGGCGCCGCTGAGGCGATTAAAAAATGCTTCAAAACCTTCTATTTGAATGCTTTTCTTGAAAACGGATATTATAATTTCTAGAGAACTGAAATTATGACTGTACTGTCCCGTCCCGTCCGTGCTGGTTCGCACGCCAGCATGACGGTCAAATGAGTGCACTCGAATCATCTCCCTCCTTATCAATAACTAGATCATGATGGCGCGTGTTGCAACGCCTTTCTATTTTGGCAATATATGATGAATTTGAGTAAATAAGTAGTGATGCAAAACATTAAAGTTAAATTTACACAAACCAACTCATATATTTGTAAGCTTTGAATATGGGAAATTTAGTTGATTTGAAGTGAATTTCTACGGTAGTAGGGATGACCTGGTGCGTCGTTTCTGCCATGGTTTTTTTTTTTTGAAAACTTTCTGCCATGGGGTGGGATAATCACGTGAAGGGGCAGCGGCCCATCCCAAATTAGTGGCAAAAGCCCAAAATTGTTACCAGAGGAGCGGCCCAGCAGGGCTAGCGTTTATTAGTAGCGAACCAAGCGAGCCTAAGTGTGATTAGAGCTGATCAAACGGCCGAAATTGCCCAAAATTGATGATCGGACAGCTGGGGACACTGATGGTCCGAGAGGGCTGGGAAAGTGCTCAGTTTTAATGTATCTAAATGATTCCATGGATTTAAAAGGACCGCAACAATTAAAGTGCATCTTTTTTCGCATCAGTTAGCTGCCTTAATTACGGCCGGCTACATGCAGACACTCAAAATCCCTCGCAGCCAGTACGCGGAACAGCATGCCACGAGTCGCAGCGAGGTGAGGTATGTCAGAACAATATAAAAGAGGAGAAAGGTGCGAATGAAATCCAATACAGGAAAGGGATAGAGGGCCAATCCTAAGATGCAGAGACAGGGTCCTAGGCCAACATAAAGAAAAAAAAGGAAAAAAGGAATGAGCATGGCTGCTCAATCGATGGTGTCGGTTGGAACTGCACGGCCGTCCGTGCTGGAGCGCATGGCCGGAGCTAGCTCATCCGCACAACCATGGGAGTGGGGATTCTCAACCGAGGGGGCAGGCCATGCCATGGCCGGGGGAGCGGGGAATCCTCGCGGGCTGGAGCGGGGGGAGATCCCGCAGTGGCATGCGGTGAGGGGGCACGTGGGAGGGGGGATCCTGGCGGTGAGCGCACGCTACAACGGCGGCGTGTCGTCAGAGTTTTTTTTTTGGGAATGCGTGTCATCAGAGTTGGGATGTGGATAACTGGCGGAGAAAACGTTGAGGAGATAAGGTTGTGCGAGGGAGGAGGTCCGAGCGACGAGTTCAATGGCTGGAGGAGCGCTACCAATGCGGACATAGTTTAATGCCTGGTTTCTTCTAGACCAAACGACGTGTGTAAGCCAGCTTTTTTTGACACGTTTTTTAGACTAACGTGCACGCATGTTGACAGGTTCGTTTTCTCATTTTTAGTAGTTTTGATTTTTTTTTGCGACATTAATATTTTGGGTCCTTTAGACACCCATAGAAATCCTCGAGTCCATCACGCGGACGTGTTCTTTTCTTGACAGCACCATCACGCTGACGTGTTAGTGTGCACACACGTCTTTGTTCTGTGAACTTTGCACACGTTGCCCTTTCGTTATAAAGTTGAATTTGAATCATCTCAGAAAAAGGTTAAATTTGACTGGCTACTAAGACGTGAAAACTGAAAAAGAACGAATACCATACATACATGGATGAGAGATAGACAATGTTGGACTAACATATACACACAGATTAGGGCACACACGGTAAAAACATATATGCTTACAAATCCAGTGAAGTATATATATAATAATTTGTCTCCAGGTGATCCCAGTTCATATGAGTGCATAGTCAACCATTGACGCCAAAACAAAAAAAAACATTTATAGTCACGGCAATAGTCTTTACCCGTTTGGTTTATCGTAATTGATGTTTAGTTAATAGCGAAGCACGGGGCATGGGTGTGTGGTTTTTTCTCCCGTAGCAACGCACGGGCAATTTTCCTAGTAATTATAAAGAATGGAGGCTTTCATAGTTTTTCATAAGTCATCTCCTCATATCCGTTGATTTTGCGTTGAGCAGAAGATTGACGGTTGAGATTTAAAAGCTTTTTTTTCGTCTCCTGTTATACAAACAAATAGGACGTCTATATATTTATTTGCTGCCATGCCGGGCTTCTATTAACGAGAAGCAAACAAGCCTAAAAATCGAGTCTTACATTACAACACGATTCTAATTCTACCCGAGGTTAGAGGGCCACTACTTTTTCTTGAAATATCCAGCATCGCTGGCATTCATTGATAATAGCAGGAAGCAACGGAAAACAACAAAGTGGTGAAGGTCCTAGGACCACAGGATCCGAAGAGCAAAGATAAAGAAAAAAAACAGCAGCCCTAAAAGCTACAGCACAATGCTCCATACAACCCAAACTAGACAACGCAGCTCCAACTCTGACAGTGAACTACTAAGGTAAGCTAGCACGGGTGGCGTCACGAAGGATCACCGAACGAACCACCAATCCCGCATCATCGTATACCACCAGCTCCCACCGCGGCTTCGACTTCACATCAACAGACAGTCGAGGCACTCCCACGGACACGCCGGAGAAGAAACCAACTACCACAACCAAGGCCATGCCTCCGATATTGCTCACCGCCGTCTTCGTTGCCACAGATTCTAGGACGCCTAAACTGCCGCCAACCACTGGTCCCGCTTGCCGATGCCGAACTCCGAGACGAAGCCCCCAAAAGGCAAAATGATGCCAAGGCGCCGCCATCGTCCGGTCAAACGATCAAGGGTTTCCCTGGAGAGGCCGAGATGCGGATCCATGCGAAGGGGTGCGGCCGCAAATAAGAGATGCCTCCAGGAAGGTCACGACGGCCACAGCCACCGTCATCGTTGGTCACGGCACAGGCCCGAGACAGTGTTTTCACCCAAGCTTTCACACAACCTCAGCCACACATCCTCCCACACTAGCACCGACAAGCTCACCAATCAATCACCACCGCACCAGCCAGCCGACGAAGGGGCCGCCGCCGTAGCCATCTGCACCTCGCAGAGGCCACCGACGACCAAACTCAAGAGCCAGTAGGAAGATCCAATAAAGACCACCGAGAGCAAAGCCACCGGATGCAATAGACCGCCGCACCGTCCCGAGCACCAAGCCCGCAAGGAAAGGAGGTGCGCTACCCGAGACCATCAGCCACCATGGCTGCCGGCTACAGCCAAGCAACACACGCACACCACCCGCACCATGTGCGCCATCGCGGCCGCCGGTGACCAGATCCGCCACACCTGTACCTTGAAGCAGCACCCCTGTGCCGCCATATGCCTCGAGCCGCGCCGACTACACCGCCAACGCCCGCCGCGTGTCGAGGGCGAGCACCGGACCAGATCCGCCAGGAGTGTTGTAACCGTGGCTATGCCCTAGCTCTACCTCACTCTCACGCTGCACCTCTCTCTCTCTAAACTATATCAACAGAAGAAGAAGAAGAAGAAGAAGAAGAAGAAGAAGAAGAAGAAGGTCATAGGTAGTTTTCCCGGGCGCTCGAACACCCCCCGCCGCACGTACCGCGTTGCTTTTTATTTCCTGAGCACGTACTCAGCCACTGCCCTTGGCGATACACAGAGGACCCAACGCTCTTATACGCGCGCTTGTACGCACGCTGCGCCCACGGAGCACCCACTCGCCCACACCCCGCGCCCCACGGACTACTTGGCTCGCGCTCCCGTCGCGCCCGTACGCAGACGACGCGTCCACTAACTGCCCTGCACGCGGTCACCCTCCGGCTCCATCGCCAACTGACTAACGCGCGCACGCACACCGGCCACTAACCAGCTAACCCATCCACGCACTAACAACCCGCTAGCCAACTACATGCACGGACACCCTTGTATCTAACTACCTAGCCAAACACACACGACCATGCCTGGACTATGTCCCAACACACTACACACCCGACCCTGCCACGGTCCCGACGCGTCCGATGCGCGAACACACACGCACCCGGTGTGGTCGCCACCGCGACGGCCACGGCTTTATTCCTAACACTCACCCCCCTAAGCCATGGCTCAGAGGAGTCCACCGTCTTCAACCCCAACGTCCACCATCAGCACGCGCTCCGCCGCCGGCTCCCTCCGCAGCTGGGGGCAGTCGCGCTTGAAGTGCCCGCGCTCGCCGCACTTGTAGCAGCACCCGCGTCGGTCGCCACCGTTGCTCGACGCCATGCTCTTGCCATCGTCATCGTCCCAAGCACCGCCGTGTCAACGCTCCCGTGATGCCCACTGCACCACCGTCATGAGCAGCTGCTCGCCCCCGCGCTCGCCGCCGTTTTGTCAACGGCGCCGTACCTGCTCGTCGAACGCGTGGAGCTGCCCGACCGCCTCGTCGAATGCCATGGTTGTCACATTGCAGAATTGCTTGATGCCCGCGACGACGGGGAACAACCGATCTGGGACGGTATCCAGCAGCTTCTTGACGAGCACCGCGTCGCCCAGCAACTCCCCTAGGCTCGCGAACCGCGTTGTCATCCCCGCCAGCCTCCCGACGTACGCGTCCAGCGCCTCGCCTTCCGCCATCTTCACACGGTCAAAATCGCCGCGCAGCGTCGACAGCCTCGCCGCGCGGACCCGATCGGCACCGACGAATCTCACCTTCAGGGAGTCCCATACCTCCTTGGCGGCGAGCTTCGTCGCCACCTGCAGCAGCACGTCCTCCGGCAGCTCTTCGAGGAGCATCATGCGCGCCGCCTTGTCTTTAGTTGTATAATTTAATGATACCAAACTATGATACATAAGAACTGGGGAGAATAAGTTAGATGATACATGGTAGAAACTATCTGTTCAGGTCATTGTATACACTTGAATGAAGTTGTTCAGGTCATTGTATATACTTGAAACAGATTTACTAAAAAAATGTATAAGGAACAGAGAAACTGTTGGATAATAACCTGGTTTGGTAGTGGGCAGTTGCAGAGGCGGAACCAGGATTTCCCAAAGCCTATGGGTAAAACTAAGTGGCTACAAAGAAAAACAGCCCAGACAAGTGTACCATATGTAACCATGCATGTTAGAAATATAATACTCTCTCCGTTTCGAAATATAATTATTTTTAGATATTCTAGTATGAACTATATACCAAGCAAAATAAGTGAATCTACACTCTAAAATAGATCTATATACATCTGCATGCAGTTCATATTAAAATCTCCAAAGACTTATATTTAGAAACGGAGGGAGTACATATTCACATATTGTATGAAATATAAAATCCATGATTAAAACAAGAGAAAATTCATAAATACTTGTAAATAGTTTAACAAAGCACATCATTGCACAAGTTGATACTAAATTAATGAAGAGTTGATTAATTTCATCGCATTGTTTCTTCATCAGCATTTGTTCATCTTTTTTGAAAATCTTTATCTTTATCTTTATCTTTATATAATAATTATAAAGAACGGAGGCTTTCATAGTTTTCCATAAGTCATCTCCTCATATCCGTTGATTTTGCGTTGAGCAGAAGATTGACGGTTGAGATTTGAAAGCTTTTTTTGCGTCTCCTATTATACAAACAAATAGGACGTCTATATATTTATTTGCTGCCATGCCGGGTGTAATGCCCCGGATGTAATACTTTCCCTTTTGGGCATATAATATATCTCTGGCTTCATCTATTCCATTCCGGGTTCTTTGTCTTTTGGGTTTTCGCCGTTTTGTCGCGTCGCGTGTGTGGCATTCATTCATATCATATAGTCATGTGCATCGCATTGCATTTGTGTTGTCGGTTGCATCCGGTTCCACGCGTTCCTTCCCGTTGTCCGTTTCGCATTCCGGAGCTCCCTCACGTGTCCGTGGCGTCCCGTAGGCCTACATTGGTGTTTGGCCGTGTAACGTTACCCGTTTGGCGTGAGGCTTGTCGTGTCTTGTTGTTTTGGTTCGTGTAACCCGCCTGTCAAATCTCGTCGCGTTTCGAGTCCGTTTGCTACCCCAACAGTTATTGTCGTGGGCTCAAAGTGCCTCCACTTTGAGGCCCAAGACACCCCTCCAACAGCCCACCAAACCACTCCAAACCCCTCCTATCATCTAGGCCATCCAATTCTAATCGTGTGGCCGAAAACCGCACTCCATTTGGACAACCCTAGCTACTTGTGCCTATATATTTGTCCACTCCCCCAAATTTTGCCCCCAAATCAAGGAAACCCTAGCCCCCACCTTCTCCTTCCTCCAGCCACCACCACCTCGCCGGAGTTTCGCCGGAATCTCGCCGGAGTTCCACTACCCCGCCGGAAAAACACCTCACCTCATCTTCCAACCACCTCATCCTCTCCCTCATCGGCCCCACGTCCTCCTCGCACCGCAGCCGCCAGGCTCCAGCACGCCGGTCCCTTCCTCTCCCGCAGATCGCGCCGCCCGCCTCTTCCCCGCTAAGATCGAGCCAGCTTCGCAGCCGCCGTTGCCTTCGCTCGCGCGGTCAACGCCCGCGCCGCCGCCAGGCGCTGGATCGGCGGATCCAGTCGATCCGTTCGACCGAGCCCCACCTGGGCCGCGCCAGCTCCCGGCCGCATCGGCCTCTCCATCCGCAGCGCCAGATCGAGGCCCGAGCGCCGCTTCGCCAGCCGCTCGGAGGCCCGCGCCGATCGCCCCCTTGGGCCTCAGCCGCAGCGCACGTCCGGTGCAGCAACGTCACCTCCGCGTTCAACACACGTCCGGTGCAGCAACGTCACATCCTTCTTGATCCAGCAAGGGGGGAGGAGAAGTCGTCAGAGATCCGGCAGCACGACGGCGTGATGACGGATGCAGTGGAGATCGCAGCAGGGCTTCGCCGGGCGCCCTGCGTGGGAGTATGGAGGTGTGACGGGAGGGGGAGAGGCGCCAGGGCAAGGGTGCGGCTGCCCTCTACCTCCCCTCATATATATAGGGGGGCCAGGGGGTGCGCCAGGGCCCCTGCAGATCCAATCTGCAGGGGGGGCGGCGGCCAGGGGGGGGGGTCCTTGCCCCCCAAGGCTAGTGGGGCGCCCCCTCCCCCCTAGGGTTTCAACCCTAGGTGCATGGGGAGTTGGGCCCCTAGTGGTGCGCCAGCCCATTAGGGCTGGACACTTCCCCTCGCGGCCTAGGGGCCCCACCGGGATGGGTGGCCCCACCCGGTGGTCCCCCGGGGCCCCTCCGGTGGTCCCGGGACGCTCCCGGTGACCCCCGGAGATCACCCGATGGCCGAAACTGGACTTCCTATATATCAATCTTTACCTCCGGACCATTCCGGAACTCCTCGTGACGTCCGGGATCTCATCCGGGACTCCGAACAACTTTCGGGTTTCCACGTGCATTTATCTCTATGACCCTAGCGTTACCGAACCTTAAGTGTGTAGACCCTACGGGTTCGGGAGACACGTAGACATGACCGAGACCACTCTCCGGTCAATAACCAACAACGGGATCTGGATACCCATGTTGGTTCCCACGTGTTCCTCGATGATCTTCATCGGATGAATCACCGTGTCAAGGATTCACTCAATCCCGTATGTTATTTCCTTTGTCCATCGGTACGGTACTTGCCCGAGATTCGATCGTCGGTATTCCCGATACCTTGTTCAATCTCGTCATGGCAAGTCTCTTTACTCGATCCGTAATCCATCATCCCGTGACTAACTATTTAGTCACATTGAGCTCATTATGATGATGTCTTACCGAGTGGGCCCAGAGGTACCTCTCCGTCATACGGAGTGACAACATCCCAGTCTCGGTTCGTACCAACTCAACAGACACTTTCGGAGATACCCGATGCGTACCTTTATAGCCACCCAGTTACGTTGTGACGCTTGGCACACCCAAAGTATTCCTACGGTATCCGGGAGTTGTACAACCTCATGGTCTAAGGAATAAATACTCGACACCGAAAAGCTTATGCATTACGAACTATACGATCTCGTGTTATGCTCAAGTTTGGGTCTTGTCCATCACATCATTCTCCTAATGATGTGATCCCGTTATCACTGACATCTCATGTCCATGGTCAGGAAACCGTGACCATCTGTTGATTAACGAGCTGGTAACTAGAGGCCTACCAGGGACTCATTGTGGTCTATGTATTCACACATGTATCGCTGTTTCCGTACAATACAATTCAAGCATGAATAACAGACAATTATCATGAACAAGGAAATATAATAATAATACTTTTATTATTGCCTCTAGGGCATATTTCCAACATGTGGCAGTGTCCCGGGGAGTTGAGCTTCGGGGTATTGTCGTCACAAGCATATCGCGGCAGTACTAAATACTTAAGACGGCCGACATCGAAAATCTCTCCTATACGGTTAGTGGCAAGATAACCCCGACATCACCCAGTACTGGGGAGGTAGTTCGGGAGTATTGCCATAGCTTGTTATAGTGGATGCTTTTCGAAGGTCCAAGGTAGACAGTTTCCGAGAAAGACTGGTTATGTGTTGAATGATGGATACAGCTGGATGTAGGTTTAGAGTTGATTGCGCGGTGCTTCCCCTGTATCCCCAACACCCGATTGCATAACTGGAAATTTTCGGAAATTCATAGGTGGGTTTATCCAGTAGATCGTAGGCATTCTTCCAACGAATGCAGGTTAGCGAGTTCGGGGTGTTTATCTCCATGATGCATGCTTGTATGTTTCGGAATCACCATCATGTGTACTTTGATGTGGTGCTTACCACTTGCCATGTTTATTTTTGAGGTGACTTAAACTTGCTCTTATAGATGACATGATGAAACTGCTGTTTTAACACTTAGTGAGATTTTCACTAAGTCTGGAATCTGTAATTCTCAGATGCCATGTTTGCTTGCTGTTCTAGGACAATCCATGATAGTTTTGGGGTGACTCTTGATGGTTCCTTGTAGTATATATTGTTGGCTTTCCATTCATACTCTCACATGCTTATTTGAGTGTCTGTAGCATATTTAACTTTTGCTCCAAAGTTGCAATAAAATTCTGCTGTCAGGATTTTGTTGTCAAGTTCAATATGTCCAAGCTTGTTGCTATTGATCCGTGGCTCCTTTGGGGGTGCACCTTTGGACTTATTTGCTGTAGGATATGTCTAATTTATGTTCATGCTCTTTGCCATGATGTTTGAGTGCTGTAGCTTATTTATCTAGTGCTCCGAAGTTGTTATGTTGCTGTAATTTTCAGCTTTTGCATGTTTATTGTTTTGTGTGTAACTTTTAGCCCGTAGCTCCGATTGCAGCAAGTCTTATATGAAACTTGATTGATTTTCCGTGTATATTCATAATATCCTATTGTTATCATGTTTTTAAGTATTTTTCTTGAGTGCTATTTTCTGTGCTCCGTGTGCTTCCTTAGTGCATCCATCATCCATCCATCATTTTGGTGTGCGCATTGCATCTTGTTGATTCGTGCCTTGTGTGATTGCATTGTTTGGAGCCGGAAGCTGAGACCGAGTACGAGTACGAGAACGAGGATACCACCGAGCTTGTGAACGAGGACCCCTCTTTCGATCCGAACGACAACTCTTCAGGCAAGATGACCGAACCCGGATACCATTACTATTTTTGCCTATTGCTACAAGTCTCGATCTATAGTTTTGCCTCGATGCCCATGTCTTTCATGTCAGCCTCCTACTTGTAACCATGACCATGTTTAACCACCCTACCTATGCAAACCGTTGAATGGCTAAGTACGCTTCGCTCAGCCCCTCGATAAACCGCTAAGTGCTAAGTCTTTTCCAGCAAGTTCCAACATTGGTACTATTTGCCTAATAACTAAATAAACTTGCATAGGGAGTAATTAACCCTCTTTCTTAATCAACAACCCCGGGCCAGTGCTCCACATGAGTGTTGGTCCGAAACGGGGAGCCTGCGGGGCCACCACGAGGGAACTCGAGGTTTGGTAAAAACCCGTAGCTTCACCCATCCGGTCGTGACCTGAGACGAGATACGCGCGGCTACTATCAGGGTGTCGGCACGCCGGGAGGATTTGCTGGATTAGCCTTACCTTAGTTCGGAGTATCTTGAGCACGGGATTCCGAGAATACTCGGGTCTTCCCACCTTGGAGTTGCGACTCCGCGGATCGTGGGCTTGTCATGGGCCAAGTTGGAACACTCCTGCAGGGTTATGAACTTTCGAAAGCCGTGCCCGTGGTTATGTGGCAGATGGGAGCTTGTTAATATCCGGTTGTAGAAAACTTGACACATTGTTCTAATACACTACCAGCGTGTGTTCCGTGACTGTCATTTTCCGAAAGGGTTTCGGGAGATGAACACGGCGGGGTTATGTTTGACTTGATTAGTTCAGGATCACTTAGTGATCATCTCGCGACCGTGGAGCCATCTCTTCTCGCTCTCTTATGCGTAAGCTAGTGCTAGTTGCTGCTGCAGACACTTATTCTTTTCTTTAGCCTTGTTCCACACCCAAGGCTTAGATAGTCATGTTACCCGGGAACGGGATTGCTGAGTCCTCTGTTGCTCACAGTTACTTCACCACACCAGATGCAGGTCCGATGGTGAGCTATCCAAGTGATGGCACCGAGCTAGACTGGGAGTACGACGAGGAGCGTAGTCGTTACTATGTTCGTTATCCTGATGACCAGTAGTGGAGACTTCTACTAGGATTCGACCCGACCTGTGGATTTAAATTATGTTTGGTATCTTGTCATTTGGATTTTACCCTTAGATGGGCAGTGATGTTCTTTTGTATGATGATTGAAACATGTAATGAATTTGGGTGACGTGGCGAGTGTAAGCCAACTATTTTATGTTTTCCATCCCCATCTTTTACATGAGTTGTGCAAAGATACCAAACTTGCGATCATTCCAGCATGGGGTTATGTCTCTAAGTCGTGCCTCGACACGTAGGAGATATAGTCCCATCCTGGGCATAACACCGGGCTTCTATTCACGAAAAGCAAACAAGCCTAAAAATTGAGTCTTACATTACAACACGATTCTAATTCTACCCGGAGGTAAGAGGGCCACTACTTTTTCTTGAAAGATCCAGCATCGCTGGCATTCATTGATAATAGCATAGCTTCCTTAAATTTTCCTTTTTACCGTGGTCGAGGAGGAGCACGGCCACAAAGGCCTTATCCTGCTCAACTATGGCAGCGACAAACGCCGGCGCTCCTCATCGCCCTTGACCTGCAAAGAGGAGCCCCAGTACTGGACGCTGCATCCCCATTGCCTACCCTTGCAGATCTGTTGGGAGGGAAGAACCTGCTCGCATGAGTGGCGCATGAAGAAGCCCAGCAGCACTGCCGGAGTGAGACAAAATGCACAATAATGGCAAGAGTCATTACGACATCGGCCATTTTGTTCATGTCGACATCTGTCAGGGAACAATCTCGCTAATCGCTTAATCAAAGGAGGAAGACACAAGATTTGCATCACGTACAACCGTGTGACTTTTCTGGTTTTTTTCTCTTCTATTTATTCAGTACAGAAGGAAAGAGGTGGCCCGGTAGATCCTACCACGGCGCCACGATCCGGAAGACTCACGCCATCCCACGAGTTCGCATCGTGCCTAGCCACCAGACCTAAACGCATGGGCTGATGTGACGTGGTCACATCGTGCTACAGGCCCATGCAGCCTACATGCAAGGCACGCACACGTCGCGGGCTCTTGCCAAACTAACTGAGCTAGAAACTAGCTAACAATAGTTTATTCCTAGCGACTAGATTAGCTAACAAACACCCCCTAATCTTGTCGCTGCGTGCTTATTTTTGTCATGCCGATTCTCCCCCTTAGCTCCAGGAACCTGATGCGTCCGAGCGCCTTCTTGAGAATGTCGGCAAGCTGATCGTTGGTGCAGATATAGTCGATGTAGATGCGCCCCTCTTCCATGCACATGCAAATGAATTGACGCCGCAGCTCGATGTGCTTACTCCGATCATGGTAGACGGGGTTCTTCGCGTGAGAGATGACAGACTTGTTATCAACCAGTAACCTTGGCTGCTTGACGTTGCATTCAGAATCTCTCCAACCAGCCGAGCTAGCAAAATACCTTGGCATGCAGCAGCAGTGGCGGCCATGTACTCGGCCTCGCATGAGGAGATCGCCACCACCCGCTGCTTCTGGGACTGCCAACTTACTGGGCTGCCACCGAGGAAGAAGAGCACTCCCGTCGTGCTCCTCCTGTCGTCGATGTCGCCAGTGTGGTCCGAGTCACTGTAACCCGTGAGCTCCGGCGTGTTGGGGAACGTAGTATTTTAAAATTTTCCTACGATCACGCAAGATCTATCTACCAGATGCATAGCAACGAGAGGGAAGAGTGTGTCTACGTACCCTCGTAGACCGGAAGCGGAAGCGTCAAGTGACGCGGTTGATGTAGTCGAACTTCTTCGCGATTCAACCGATCAAGCACTGAACGTACGGCACCTCCGCGTTCAGCACACGTTCAGCTTGATGACGTTCCACGAGCTCTTGATCCAGTTGAGCTTCACGGGAGAGTTTCGTCAGCACGACGGCGTGGTGACGGATATGATGTATCTACCGGCGCAGGGCTTCGCCTAAGCACTGCGACGGTATGACCGAGGTGTGTTTCTGTGGAGGGGGGCACCGCACACGACTGGAACAATTCAACTAGTGTGTCCTAGGGTGCCCCCTGCCCCCGTATATAAAGGAGCAAGGGAGAGGCCGGCCCTAGAGGGGGCGCGCCAAGTGTGGGGAGTCCTACTAGGACTCCCAAGTCCTAGTAGGATTCCCCTTTCCTTTCCGGAGTAGGAGAGAAGGAAAGAGGTGGAGAGGGGGAAGGAAAAGGGGGCTGCACCCCTTGTCCAATTCGGACCAGAGGGGGGGCACGCGCCTCCTTCCTTTTGGCCTTTCTCCTCTATTCCCGTATGGCCCAATAAGGCCCATATACTCCGAAAAATACCCGAATCACTCGGAACCTTTCCGATGTCCGAATATAGTCGTCCAATATATCGATCTTTACGTCTCAACCATTTCGAGACTCCTCGTCATGTCCCCGGTCTCATCCGGGACTCCGAACTCCTTCGGTACATCAAAACTCATAAACTCATAATACCGATCGTCATCAAACGTTAAGCGTGCGGACCCTACGGGTTCGAGAACTATGTAGACATGACCGAAACTCATCTCCGGTCAATAACCAATAGCGGAACCTGGATGCTCATATTGGTTCCTACATATTCTACGAAGATCTTTATCGGTCAAACCGCATAACAACATACGTTGTTCCTTTTGTCATCGGTATGTTACTTGCCCGAGATTCGATCGTCGGTATCTCTATACCTAGTTCAATCTCGTTACCGGCAAGTCTCTTTACTCGTTCCGTAACACATTATCTCGTGACTAACTCATTAGTCTTTTGCTTGCAAGGCTTATTATGATGTGTGTTACCGAGAGGGCCCAGAGATACCTCTCCGACACTCGGAGTGACAAATCCTAATCTTGATCTATGCCAACACCACGAATACTTTCGGAGACACCTGTAGAGCATCTTTATGATCACCCAGTTACGTTGTGACGTTTGATAGCACACAAGGTGTTCCTACGGTATCCGGGAGTTGCATAATCTCATAGTCATAGGAACATGTATAAGTCATGAAGAAAGCAATAGCAGTAAAACTAAACGATCATAGTGCTATGCTAACGGATGGGTCTTGTCCATCACATCATTCTCCTAATGATGTGATCCTTTGATCAAATGACAACTCATGTCTATGGCTAGGAAACATAACCATCTTTGATCAATGAGCTAGTCTAGTAGAGGCATACTAGGGACATACTGTTTTGTCTATGTATTCACACATGTACTAAGTTTCCGGTTAATACAATTCTAGCATGAATAAAAGACATTTATCATGATATAAGGAAATACAAATAATCATCTTTATTATTGCCTCTAGGGCATATTTCCTTCAGTCTCCCACTTGCACTAGAGTCAATAATCTAGCTCACATCGCCATGTGATTTAATACCGATAGTTCACATCGTTATGTGAATAACACCCATAGTTCACATCACCATGTGACCAACACCCAAAGGGTTTACTAGAGTCAATAATCTAGTTCACATCGCTATATGATAAATACCCAAGAGTAATAAGGTGTGATCATGTTTTGCTTGTGAGAGAAGTTTAGTCAACGGGTCTGTCACATTCAGATCCGTATGTATTTCGCAAATTTCTATGTCTACAATGCTCTGCATGGAGCTACTCTAGCTAATTGCTCCCACTTTCAATACGCATCCAGATTGATACTTAGAGTCATCTGGATTTAGTGTCAAAGCTTGCATCGGCGTAACCCTTTACGACGAACTCTTTATCACCTCCATAATCGAGAAATATTTCTTTTAGTCATCCAAATACTAAGGATAATTTTGACCGCTGTACAGTGATCTACTCCTGGATCACTATTGTACCTCCCTGTCAAACTCATGGCAAGGTACACAACGTGTTTTGTACACAGCATGGCATACTTTATAGAACCTATGGCTGAGGCATAGGGAATGACTTTCATTCTCTCTAGATTTTTCTGCCGTGGTCTGGCTTTGAGTCTTACTCAACTTCACACCTTACAAGTCAGGCAAGAACTCCTTCTTTGATTGATCCATTTTGAACTACTTCAAAATCTTATAAAGGTATGTACTCATCGAAAGTCTTATCAAGCGTCTTGATCTATCTCTATAGATCTTGATGCCCAATATGTAAGCAGCTTCACCAAGGTCTTTCTTTGAAAAACTCCTTTCAAACACTCCTTTTTGCTTTCCAGAAAATTCTACATCATTTCCGATCGACAATATGTCATTCACATATACTTATCAGAAAGGTTGTAGTGCTCCCTCTCACTTCTTGTAAATACAGGCTTCACCGCAAGTCTGTATAAATCTATATGCTTTGATCAACTTATCAAAGCGTATATTCCAACTCCGAGATGCTTGCACCAGTCCATAGATGGATCGCTGGATCTTGCACATTTTGTTAGCACCTTTAGGATTGACAAAACCTTCTGGTTGCATCATATACAAGTCTTCTTTAATAAATCCATTAAAGAATGCAGTTTTGTTATCCATTTGCCAGATTTCACAAAATACGGCAATTACTAACATGATTCGGACAGACTTAAGCATCGCTACGGGTGAGAAAGTCTCATCGTAGTCAACTCCTTGAACTTGTCGAAACCCTTTCGCAACAAGTCGAGCTTTGTAAACAGTAACATTACCGTTTGCGTCGGTCTTCCTCTTGAAGATCCATTTATTTTCGATGGCTTGCCGATCATCGGGCAAGTCAACCAAAGTCCATACTTTGTTCTAATACATGGATCCCATCTCAGATTTCATGGTCTCAAGCCATTTTGCGGAATCTGGGCTCATCATCGCTTCCTCATAGTTCATAGGTTCATCATGGTCTAGTAACATGACTTCCAGAACTGGGTTGCCGTACCACTCTGGTGCGGAACAAACTCTGGTTGATCTACGAAGTTCAGCAGAAACTTGATCTGAAGTTTCATGATCATCATCATTAGCTTCCTCACTAATTGGTGTAGGAATCACTGGAACGAGTTTCTGTGATGTACTACCTTCCAATTCGGGAGAAGGTACAATTACCTCATCAAGTTCTACTTTCCTCCCACTCACTTCTTTCGAGAGAAACTCCTTCTCTAGAAAGGATCCACTCTTAGCAACAAAGACCTTGCCTTAGGATCTGTGATAGAAGGTGTACCCAACAGTTTCTTTTTGGGTATCCTATGAAGATTTACTTCTCCGATTTGGGTTCGAGCTTATCATGTTGAAACTTTTTCACATAAGCATCGCAGTCCCAAACTTAAAGAAATGACAGCTTAGGTTTCTCGTCAAACCACAGTTCATACGGTGTCATCTCCATGGATTTAGATGGTGCCCTATTTAACGTGAATGTATCTGTCTCTAATGCGTAACCCCAAAAGCGATAGTGGTAGATCGGTAAGAGACATCATCGATCGCACCATATCTAATAAAGTACGGTTATGACGTTCGGACACACCATTACACTGTGGTGTTCCAAGTGGCGTGAGTAGTGAAACTATTTCACATTGTTTTTATTGAAGGTCAAACTCGCTAACTCAAATATTTTACCTCTACGATCATATCGTAGAAACTCTTATTTTCTTGTTACGATGATTCTCCACTTCACTCTGAAATTCTTTGAACTTTTCAAATGTTTCAGACTTGTGCTTCATTAAGTAGATATACCCATATCTGCTCAAATCATCAGTGAAGGTCAGAAAATAACGATACCTGCCGTGAGCTTCAACACTCATTGGTCCGCGTACATCAGTATGTATGATTTCCACCAACTCTGTTGCTCGCTCCACGGTTCCGGAGAACGGAGTTTTAGTCATCTTGCCCATGAGGCATGGTTCGCAAGCACCAAGTGATTCATAATCAAGTGATTCCAAAAGTCCATCACTATGGAGTTTCTTCATGCGCTTTACACCAATATGACCTAAACGGCAGCGCCACAAATAAGTTGCACTATCATTATTAACCTTGCATCTTTATGAATATGTGTATCACACCATCGAGATCCAACAAACCATTTTCATTGGGTGTATGACCATAGAAGGTTTTATTCATGTAAACAGAACAACAATTATTCTCTAACTTACATGAATAACCGTATTGCAATAAAGATGATCAAATCATATTCATGCTCAACACAAACACCAAATAACACTTATTTAGGTTCAACACTAATCCCGAAAGTATAGGGAGTGTGCGATGATGATCATATCAATCTTGGAACTACTTCCAATACACATCGTCACTTCATCCTTTAACTAGTTTATGTTCATTATGCAACTCCCATTTCGAGTTACTACTCTTTAGCAACTGAACCAATATCAAATACCGAGGGGTTGCTATGAACACTAGTAAAATACACATCAATAATCTGTATATCAAATATACCTTTGTTCAGTTTGCCATCCTTCTTATCCGCCAAATATCTAGGGCAGTTCCACTTCTAGTGACCATTTCCTTTGCAGTAGAAGCACTTAGTTTCAGGCTTGAGTTTAGCTTTGGGTTTCTTCACGGGAGTGACAACTTGCTTGTCATTCTTCTTGAAGTTCCCCTTCTATCCCTTTGCCCTTTACTTGAAACAAGTGGTCTGGTTAACCATCAACACTTGATGCTCTTTCTTGATTTCTACCTTTGCCGATTTCAGCATCGTGAAGAGCTCGGGAATTACTTTCGTCATCCCTTGCATATTATAGTTCATCACGAAGTTCTACTAACTTGGTGATAGTGTCTAGAGAACTTTGTCAATTACTATCTTATCTGGAAGATTAACTCCCACTTGATTCAAGCAATTGTACTACCCAGACAATTTGAGCACATGCTCACTGGTTGAGCTATTCTCCTCCATCTTGTAGGCAAAGTACTGTCAGAGGTCTTATACCTCTCGACACGGGCATGAGTATGAAATACTAATTTCAACTCTTGGAACATCTCATATGCTCCGTGGCGTTTCAAAACGTTTTTGAAGTCCCGGTTATAAGCCGTAAAGCATGGTGCACTAAACTATCAAGTAGTCATCATATCGAGCTTTTGTCAAAAACGTTCATAACGTCTACATCTGCTCCTGCAATAGGTCTGTCACCTAGCGGTGCATCAAGGACATACTTATTCTGTGCAGCAATGAGGATAATCCTCAGATCACGGAACAATTCCGCATCATTGCTACTAACATCTTTCAACTTGGTTTTCTCTAGGAACATATAAAAAATAAACGTGGAGCAACATCGCGAGCTATTGATCTACAACATAGATATGCTAATACTACCAGGACTAAGTTCATGATAAATTAAAGTTCAATTAATCATATTACTTAAGAACTCCCACTTAGATAGACATCCCTCCGGTCATCTAAATGATCACGTGATCCAAATCAACTAAACCATGTCCGATCATCACGTGAGATGGAGTAGTTTCAATGGTGAACATCTTATGTTGATCATATCTACTATATGATTCACGCTCGACCTTTCGGTCTCCAGTGTTCCGAGGCCATATCTGCATATGCTAGGCTCGTCAAGTTTAACCCGAGTATTCTGCGTGTGCAAAACTGGCTTACACCCGTTGTATTTGAACATAGAGCTTATCACACCCGATCATCACGTGGTGTCTCGGTACGACGAACTTTCGCAACGGTGCATACTCAGGGAGAACACTTATACCTTGAAATTTAGTAAGGGATCATCTTATAATGCTACCGTCGTTCTAAGCAAAATAAGAAGCATAATAAGATAAACATCACATGCAATCAAAATATGTGACATGATATGGCCATCATCATCTTGTGCTTTTGATCTCCATCTCCAAAGCACCGTCATGATCACCTTCGTCACCGGCGCGACACCTTGATCTCCATCGTAGCATCATTGTCGTTTCGCCAACTATTGCTTCTACGACTATCGCTACCACTTAGTGATAAAGTAAAGCAATTACATGGCGATTGCATTTCATACAATAAAGCGACAACCATATGGCTCCTGCCAGTTGCCGATAACATTACAAAACATGATCATCTCATACAAAACCGTATAACTCATCATGTCTTGACCATATCACATCACAACATGCCCTGCAAAAACAAGTTAGACATCCTCTACTTTGTTGTTGCAAGTTTTACGTGGCTACTACGGGCTTAGAAAGAACCGTTCTTACCTACGCATACAAAACCACAACGATGTTTCGTCAAGTATGTGCTGTTTTAACCTTCACAAGGACCGGGCGTAGCCACACTTGATTCAGCTAAAGTGAGAGAGACAGACACCCGCCAGTCACCTTTAAGCAACGAGTGCTCGTAACGGTGAAACCAGTCTCGCGTAAGCGTACGCGTAATGTCGGTCCGGGCCGCTTCATCTCACAATACCGCCGAAGCAAAGTATGACATGCTGGTAAGCAGTATGACTAGTATCGCCCACAACTCATTGTGTTCTACTCGTGCATATCATCTACGCATCGACCTGGCTCATGATGCCACTGATGGGGAACGTAGTATTTTAAAAGTTTCCTACGATCACGCAAGATCTATCTACCAGATGCATAGCAACGAGAGGGAAGAGTGTGTCTACGTACCCTCGTAGACCGGAAGCGGAAGCGTCAAGTGACGCGGTTGATGTAGTCGAACTTCTTCGCGATTCAACCGATCAAGCACTGAACGTATGGCACCTCCACGTTCAGCACACGTTCAGCTTGATGACGTCCCACGAGCTCTTGATCCAGTTGAGCTTCACGGGAGAGTTTCGTCAGCACGACGGCGTGGTGACGGATATTGTAGGGGAACGCAGCAGAAAATAAAAATTTCCGACCTACGCACCAGCCCAGGACCACTATGAAGACTGCATACAAGGTTTTGATCATTTTCGTTACCGACTCGTAGCGCAGCGGAAGTAGAGTCGATGACGATCGTCGGTGCAGACCCCCGCAGCTAGGATTTACAACCTCCCAACCGCGAGGATGTATACCCTCATCTTCTCCTCGGACAGCCCTCCGGGAGACGGTCGAACAGTCCCCCGGACGGTGTCGCGGACAGCCCTCCGGGAGGACCTTCGAAACTCGAACGGTCACCCGGACAGCCCTTCGGGAGGACACACAGAACTCGGACCGTCACTTGGACAGCCCTTCGGGAGGCACTCACGAACAGCCTCTCAGGGCACTAAGATCGAAACTACGACCTCTCTACAGAGTTGCACACATACGGTGTCATCTATCCGGCAGGGCTTCGCCGTCCAGAACTAGTTCCTACCGGAACCCAGACAGCCTTTCGGCTCTACGAAACTATTTTGTGGGAGGGAGAGAGAAGCCAGATCATTGCAATGGCATGTATGTGAGCTAGGGATGAAGGAGATGGCAGCCCCAACTCCTCCTTTTATAGGCCAAGGCAAGGGGTGGGGTGGGACGTGGAAATACCAAAATACCCATGCTACATGTCCCACATGAAGGGTAAAATGGTAATGCAAGTGGGGCCCCCAAGGGGGACACCACCATGGCAGCCCAACACCTTGTCCCCCCATGGGGGGGGCCCCCCAACAAGCCACCAACATGTCTCCATGAAACATGCATGCTCCCTAGACAAAAAGCCACCAAACATGCAACCCCCGATTCGTGGGATCTTGTCCCCTCGCGCTGAGACAAGATGTTTTCCGCGAAACTTTTTTCTAAAAAATTCCAGAAGGTCCCAGAACATTTCCGGTACCCTCTAAAATTATTCTGGGCATGATCCGAAACATTTTCGGTGCTGTGGTTTTTATCAGCGGAAAGCATCAACATCGGTTACGGCAATTTCGAAACATTTCCGATTTTTCTCTCTGAAAATTCCCAGAAGTTCCCAGACCAATTCTGGCACCCTCTGATAATTTCCATGCGGTGCCGAAACCCTTTTTGACCTAATAATATATTCCGAAACATATTTTCGGTTTTACCGAAACTCTTTCGGTGTTCTCTCTCCGGAACTCTTCCGTTGTCTCCGAAACTTTTTCGGTGATTTTCTCTCAGACTCCCTGTCTAGTATTCAGCAGATAGATGACCCTTAAGCGTGTGACCCTATAGGTTCGGTGAAGTATAGACATGACCGGAACACCTTCCGATCAATGATCAGCATCGGAGCCGTGGACACCCATATTGACCACCTATACCCACACGAATGAATATTCGAGTGAACCTCCAGTTTACGTGAGCTATTCCTTTTGCTTCGCGATATGTCACAAACACCCGAGGTGAGATTTATTGCATCCCCGTGGGCAAACACTTTGTCCACTATGCAAGTTACCTCGTTACCGGTTTTGTTCTCTTTTCTCGTTTTCCTGTTCCGGCATCCCAGTGATCAAATCACCCTGTGTCTGGCCAGACGATGATGGATACCGTTACACCGAGAGGGCCCGAGTATATCTCTCCATCGACGGAGGAGCAAATCCCAATCTTGAGCTATCAAGTTACTTAACACACTTTTCCATGAACCCGTAAGCCGCCGTAATAGCCACCCATTTACGGATGACGTTTAACAAACCCCAAAGTTCATGAAGCAAGCATGAAGAAACTCGATACTCTCATGGTCTAAGGAATTATGCAAACATTAACTTCCTGTGTTATTTACCATAAACTTGTGACGAATGTATCTCATAGCATAACATCAATCGGGTCGATTCAACACAAATGTTCTGCTAACATTGTGCCCTCAAAGTTGCTGGCATAGACATGCCCATGATCAGGAAAACAGAACCATCATGCAACACTTGAGCTAGTCTTAGAGGCCAGACCAGGAATACATTTTATCGTTTATTATTCCACACGTGCATATGAGTCTTCCTCCGAGCCTCGTTTTATTTGCAGACTCGAGAACCATAGCAGTTATAGCATGGAACATAAACCTAATTATGAACAGTGAGATAAATAATAGAATTTATTATTGCCTCTAGGGCATATCTCCTACAGACTCCCACTTGCACTAGAGTCAATATCTAGTCAATGCTAATGCACTTTACACCTGTGGCACACTGGTGTAAATATGCTTCGCTTGTGGTATAGCCTGATGTCCAACGGATCTGACGACTTCAGCTCCGTGTGTATCTTTGCATATCCTCGCGTCTTCACGCTTTCACAAAATTCATATTTTGTGTGGACTTCGCTTTGTATGTATGCGAATCACAGGTCGAACCTGGATTCCTCAGACTGAGTTATGGAGCAACTACCTGCAGTAGTGTCCCATTGACAAAAGCCATCTTGGAACCATAGTAAGTTCATGAATGAACTATATGATTCAACATCTTCTTTGTCGCTTCAAAAGCGGCAACATACTTCGCCTCTGTTATAGAATTCGCCACAGTAACTTGTTTGGAACATTTTCCAACTAACTGTGCCACCACATTGTGTGTTACACAAAACCCTTAATTTAAATCGAAAATCGCACGGGGAAAAGATGAAGACTGTATCGATGTAACATTTTACAACGAACTCTTCATGATCTCCGCTTGCGAGAAAACATGTCATCAGTACTTACTCTAGTACTCGAAGACATTTTTCACTGTTGTCCCATGATCAGTACTTTGATCACTTTGGTATCCATACTCGCAACACCTTTGGAGTATCGGACATATCTGGTTGTTTTACATACCATGGAATACATGATTAATCCAAACACGAAGGTGTGTGGAATCTCCATCATGTATTTTTGCTCATCGGTGTTTTTGGGACACCGAGTCTTGCAAAAACTCTTTCCATGTGACTTCGGCAAGAATCACTCCTTGGCGTTTTATATGCTAAAAAGTTTTAGCATCTTGTCAATATGTATTCACTGCTTTAGCCCTATTAGGTAAATCTATCTCCATAGATCATCATGCCTAATATCAAGGCTATTTAGCCTAAGCACTTCATCGAAAAACTATTTTCAAATGAAGTCCTAATTCGTGTCAAGAAATTTATTTCCAATTACCAATGTGTCAAGTACACAAGGTTTTTAGAAATATTATTGCGCTCCCACTTACTTTCTTGAATTACAAGCATCTTCGTTACCCATTGATGAAGTCAAAACCCCTTTTGACCATTTCATCAAAACACGAAGATTCTAACTCCTTTTTGCTCTCTTCTGTCCATCGCTGGAACTCTGAAGTTTGCACACTTACTAGCATCCTTTGGATCGACAAATTACTTTGGACTGTATCACATACAAGTCCTAGGTTTCATTTCCATCAGATGGAAATCCTTTTGTCATCCATGTTTCATATCTCAAGATTGAAATATTTATTAATTGCTAGTTCAACCCGAACCGACTTTAAGCATCGCTACGATGAAACAACCTCATCGTAGTCAACTCCTTGAACTTGTTTATTGCAACAAGTCGAGCTTTATGGATAAAACATTTTATCCGTATCAGTTTTAAGTTCCATAAATATTCGTTAGACTCTAAGTCTTCCGAAAGGTGTATCAAGGTTTTAATCTTGAATCACTTATATGGAAACTATCTCGGATTATATTGGCATTTAGCCAATTCCGGAGTCAGGGCCCATCAACGCTTCCTTGTGTATCATAGGTATACTGTTGTCCAACAACAATATCTCGTCTGCGCACCTGAGAGGTTTGCACGAGCCTTGCCTACGTGGTTCAGCTGCAGGTTCGACCGAAGTCCATACATTTTATTGTAGAGACTTCCGTATCAGTCGCAGTAGGAAACTCTGGAATTACTTCCAAGGTTCCTTTCCTTTGACCTGATGACGAAGATACTGTTATCTCGTCGAGTTTGCACTGTCCTCCCACTCACCCTTTTTGAAAGAACCATTCTCTTTAAAAGCATACCGTTTCGTGGCAAAACTATTTGCCTCGGTATAGTGAGGGAGGAATACCCAATTGCTTGGGATAACCTACAAAGTAGCACTTGTCTGATTTGGAATAGGTTTGTAACCTTTTACACAAGCCCCATATTCCAAATGTTAAGAAAAGATATAACATGGTTGGGCGTACCATACCATGGCTTCATTTCAACAGACCCGACGGAGCTCTTTTCAGTGTAAAAGCCGTAGTCTCTAAAGCATCACTCTTTAAAAGGGATAATGGCAAATTTATTTATGTCATCTTTGATCTTACCATGTCATAAATGGTTCGATTACATCTTCACAGACTTTCCACTTGCAGTGGTGTTCCGGGAAGTGCAAGTTATGAAACCCCTTTCACAACTCATCAGACATTCGCTAAACTTGTAACTCAAATATTCCTTTCTGCAATCAAATTGTAGAAACATAATCTTCTTGTTACAATAACTTCTACTTCATTTTTGAAAACCTTTCGAATGATTTCAAAAGATCCAGACTTACGTCTCATCAAGTAAATATCCATATATCTACTTGAGTCATTTTTGAAGATAGATAAATCCACTACTAACAACATTTATCGGACTATACACATCAAATGTATGATCACCAATAAGTTTGTTACTCGTTCCTTATGGCCTGTGAACGGTATTTCAGTCACTTCACTTTTCGGAGGAAAGTTGCAAGTGTCAGATGATTCAAAATCAAACGACTTCAAAATCCATCATAATGGAATTTTCCATGCGGGTTTCTCCAATGTGACCAAATGTAGTGCCACACTTGTGTGGTATTCTTTTAGTCTTGCGACATTTAGCGTCAGTGTTATGGATGTATCATATTACCATCAATATTCATAACATACATCCCATCTTGGATGGAAGCATGGCCCTTCATGTTATTCATAATACTAAACAACAATTGTTGTTCTTATGAACAACTCCTTTGCAACAAACATTGTGCAATGGGCTAGAGTGTATGAAACTCTAAAATGAATTGTGAAAGTAAACACAGAGGTAATATATTATTATCAACATTCATAACATACATCTCATTCATAATGAAAGTATGGCCCTTATGTTGTTCATAACACCGAACATCAGAAGTTCTCTTATGAACAACCTTCTTGCAAGATACCTTATGCAATGGGCTAGAGTGTGTAAAACTCTAAATGAATTATGAAAATTAATACAGACGGTAATACACCGATGGAAGGTATAGTAACATTTACTATGTTCCCTGTGTATACCTAAACCTCATTCCTGGCTAGTCTCTTAGGCCATAGTAGTTCTTACATCGAGTTGCATCAGAATGCAATCGAGCGGGTATCTTTGTGATTTAACTCACAACACCCAAGAATCAGTGATCAACAATTTAATCATAATTCCCAAGGACTATATCTTTGACCAGCCTTCTATACATCAAAAACTTGTATGACATTCATACATGAGCTGGATATTCCAGTCTTCTTTCTTTTATTGCCATTATACTTCTAATAGTTTAACTTTTAGTATTTCTCCTACTCTCAGAAGAAGCACCCAACTTAAGAGTGGCGTTAGCCCCGGACTTCCTAGGCGTGAAAGTCTTACTAACACCCTTCGGACACTTCCTTTCTCTTTAAGTTGTTGTTTTATTCACCTTTCATCATAGGACAGGCGTTCTACTGGATCCCTCTCTTATCAGTCTAGTGCATAGTAAACTCCTTTACTAATAGTTTGCAAACAAACACTGCTTTGGATATCTCATATCTTTCAGCCTTTGTCTGTCTCTGAAAATGATTTTCAGATTCCATGAATATCATATAACTATCCCAAACTTTCGAAGTTCGGGTCTCATGGAAGCAAACATATTGCATTTGACCGTAACAGAATTCTAGCTTTTGGATCGAGGGACGAGAGTCACATCATCCATAGCATTAGCGGGAGAATACCGAAAGTATGCGATAGGACAAAGTCCTTCTCGGCACTTTTGAGGACAATCCTCACATTACGTTACCAACCGTAAAGTTTTAACCAGATATTTAACAGCTATTCAATTTTAATAGGGAAGGTGGAAACGCGAGCCATAATTCTACAACTATTATGCAAACCACACTTAGACAGTGTTCAAAAATAATTGCACTGAGAATTAAACAGGTTAATTCAACAGTGCGCTCCCACTCAAATCAATATCTCTCATAATTGATTGTGAGTGATTCAAGATCCATATTACAATTCAACGCCAAGGATGCATCCATCTCAAGTGACGAGAATTGCAATCGGTAGGCCAACTTGCCAATCACATCTCTATGTGACTCTTGTTCATCTTTCGATGCGTGTGTTCCGAGCTCATGACTTTCATGCCTGAACGTCAAGACAACCAAGTGATCTCGCTGCGAGGTCTCAACTCACCCGCCTCACACATCCCTAATCGTTCGTACCCATGCATCCATGTGATACCCCGAAAAGTTAGGTGCCGTGACGGTGCTACACTTGGGAGAACACTAACTACTTGATATTTTTGTGAGAGATCACCCTAGTAAAAAGCGACTACCGCGCAATCAAGAAGGGTGCATCAAAGGGATAAACATCTCAGGCAATTCACAATTAGCATGATATGGTATAGCCCTTTCTGACGGAGAAGTCTTGCATTTCTTCGTCTTCGGCATTCGCGTCGGTGTTCACCTTCGCTAAGATTGCCACCACCTTGTCGATGCACCAGATAATATTGCTATCTCTATAGCTAATAAAATAATGCATTACAACAAGGTTGACACGCAGGTCATTTAAAGTGCAATCATATGGCTCCAGCCATCATGCCGAATCATGACACGCAGGTCATGTTAATCGATTTACATTATATAGCCATCTCATACATAATCAAATTATTATGAGCACTGCTATACCACATCATATGCACATGCAAACCCTCCTGCAAAACCAAGTTAGACGTCTCTAATCGGTCCATGCAAAAGTTTATCTTACGTGGCTTCTAAGGTTTCGAAACAAACCGAAGCTACCAACATCCATCATCAAGCATGATAATTCAAGTCGCTAGATTAACTTTTGCGGGGTGTATGAAACACGAGATAATAAAATCTCGAGCCCCATACTAAACTTCGTCATACGCATGACCCCCGTGCAGATCATATCTGCATTGCCCTTTCATCTGCGAAACATCCATCTTTCTTTGACTAAAGTGGAACCCAAAGAACTGTTAGCACTTCGTTGATCTGTCAATCAGCATACTCAGGAGCAGCATGAAAGGATCGCGGATTGCCAGAACTTTGTCAGATTCCACAATGCTGTCAAGATCAGGACTACGCAAATTTAAGGGAAGCAACAAGAACATCAGGTAACAGATTTCATCTGCTACCCGCACAAATAATTTTCAGTAATAGATCTTATCTACTACCTAATTATATTGTGCAACACCCATACATCTCCATGTATTCTAGATCGCAACCTGCATCTACGCATAGTACGGCTCTTGATGCCACTGTAGGGGAACGCAGCAGAAAATAAAAATTTCCGACCTACGCACCAGCCCAGGACCACTATGAAGACTGCATACAAGGTTTTGATCATTTTCGTTACCGACTCGTAGCGCAGCGGAAGTAGAGTCGATGACGATCGTCGGTGCAGACCCCCGCAGCTAGGATTTACAACCTCCCAACCGCGAGGATGTATACCCTCATCTTCTCCTCGGACAGCCCTCCGGGAGACGGTCGAACAGTCCCCCGGACGGTGTCGCGGACAGCCCTCCGGGAGGACCTTCGAAACTCGAACGGTCACCCGGACAGCCCTTCGGGAGGACACACAGAACTCGGACCGTCACTTGGACAGCCCTTCGGGAGGCACTCACGAACAGCCCCTCAGGGCACTAAGATCGAAACTACGACCTCTCTACAGAGTTGCACACATACGGTGTCATCTATCCGGCAGGGCTTCGCCGTCCAGAACTAGTTCCTACCGGAACCCAGACAGCCTTTCGGCTCTACGAAACTATTTCGTGGGAGGGAGAGAGAAGCCAGATCATTGCAATGGCATGTATGTGAGCTAGGGATGAAGGAGATGGCAGCCCCAACTCCTCCTTTTATAGGCCAAGGCAAGGGGTGGGGTGGGACGTGGAAATACCAAAATACCCATGCTACATGTCCCACATGAAGGGTAAAATGGTAATGCAAGTGGGGCCCCCAAGGGGGACACCACCATGGCAGCCCAACACCTTGTCCCCCCATGGGGGGGGCCCCCCAACAAGCCACCAACATGTCTCCATGAAACATGCATGCTCCCTAGACAAAAAGCCACCAAACATGCAACCCCCGATTCGTGGGATCTTGTCCCCTCGCGCTGAGACAAGATGTTTTCCGCGAAACTTTTTTCTGAAAAATTCCAGAAGGTCCCAGAACATTTCCGGTACCCTCTAAAATTATTCTGGGCATGATCCGAAACATTTTCGGTGCTGTGGTTTTTATCAGCGGAAAGCATCAACATCGGTTACGGCAATTTCGAAACATTTCCGATTTTTCTCTCTGAAAATTCCCAGAAGTTCCCAGACCAATTCTGGCACCCTCTGATAATTTCCATGCGGTGCCGAAACCCTTTTTGACCTAATAATATATTCCGAAACATATTTTCGGTTTTACCGAAACTCTTTCGGTGTTCTCTCTCCGGAACTCTTCCGTTGTCTCCGAAACTTTTTCGGTGATTTTCTCTCAGACTCCCTGTCTAGTATTCAGCAGATAGATGACCCTTAAGCGTGTGACCCTATAGGTTCGGTGAAGTATAGACATGACCGGAACACCTTCCGATCAATGATCAGCATCGGAGCCGTGGACACCCATATTGACCACCTATACCCACACGAATGAATATTCGAGTGAACCTCCAGTTTACGTGAGCTATTCCTTTTGCTTCGCGATATGTCACAAACACCCGAGGTGAGATTTATTGCATCCCCGTGGGCAAACACTTTGTCCACTATGCAAGTTACCTCGTTACCGGTTTTGTTCTCTTTTCTCGTTTTCCTGTTCCGGCATCCCAGTGATCAAATCACCCTGTGTCTGGCCAGACGATGATGGATACCGTTACACCGAGAGGGCCCGAGTATATCTCTCCATCGACGGAGGAGCAAATCCCAATCTTGAGCTATCAAGTTACTTAACACACTTTTCCATGAACCCGTAAGCCGCCGTAATAGCCACCCATTTACGGATGACGTTTAACAAACCCCAAAGTTCATGAAGCAAGCATGAAGAAACTCGATACTCTCATGGTCTAAGGAATTATGCAAACATTAACTTCCTGTGTTATTTACCATAAACTTGTGACGAATGTATCTCATAGCATAACATCAATCGGGTCGATTCAACACAAATGTTCTGCTAACATTGTGCCCTCAAAGTTGCTGGCATAGACATGCCCATGATCAGGAAAACAGAACCATCATGCAACACTTGAGCTAGTCTTAGAGGCCAGACCAGGAATACATTTTATCGTTTATTATTCCACACGTGCATATGAGTCTTCCTCCGAGCCTCGTTTTATTTGCAGACTCGAGAACCATAGCAGTTATAGCATGGAACATAAACCTAATTATGAACAGTGAGATAAATAATAGAATTTATTATTGCCTCTAGGGCATATCTCCTACAGATATGATGTATCTACCGGCGCAGGGCTTCGCCTAAGCACTGCGACGGTATGACCGAGGTGTGTTTCTGTGGAGGGGGGCACCGCACACGGCTGGAACAATTCAACTAGTGTGTCCTAGGGTGCCCCCTGCCCCCGTATATAAAGGAGCAAGGGAGAGGCCGGCCCTAGAGGGGGCGCGCCAAGTGTGGGGAGTCCTACTAGGACTCCCAAGTCCTAGTAGGATTCCCCTTTCCTTTCCGGAGTAGGAGAGAAGGAAAGAGGTGGAGAGGGGGAAGGAAAAGGGGGCTGCACCCCTTGTCCAATTCGGACCAGAGGGGGGGCACACGCCTCCTTCCTTTTGGCCTTTCTCCTCTATTCCCGTATGGCCCAATAAGGCCCATATACTCCGAAAAATACCCGAATCACTCGGAACCTTTCCGATGTCCGAATATAGTCGTCCAATATATCAATCTTTACGTCTCAACCATTTTGAGACTCCTCGTCATGTCCCCGGTCTCATCCGGGACTCCGAACTCCTTCGGTACATCAAAACTCATAAACTCATAATACCGATCGTCATCAAACGTTAAGCGTGCGGACCCTACGGGTTCGAGAACTATGTAGACATGACCGAGACTCATCTCCGGTCAATAACCAATAGCGGAACCTGGATGCTCATATTGGTTCCTACATATTCTACGAAGATCTTTATCGGTCAAACCGCATAACAACATACGTTGTTCCTTTTGTCATCGGTATGTTACTTGCCCGAGATTCGATCGTCGGTATCTCTATACCTAGTTCAATCTCGTTACCGGCAAGTCTCTTTACTCGTTCCGTAACACATTATCTCGTGACTAACTCATTAGTCTTTTGCTTGCAAGGCTTATTATGATGTGTGTTACCGAGAGGGCCCAGAGATACCTCTCCGACACTCGGAGTGACAAATCCTAATCTTGATCTATGCCAACACCACGAATACTTTCGGAGACACCTGTAGAGCATCTTTATGATCACCCAATTACGTTGTGACGTTTGATAGCACACAAGGTGTTCCTACGGTATTCGGGAGTTGCATAATCTCATAGTCATAGGAACATGTATAAGTCATGAAGAAAGCAATAGCAGTAAAACTAAACGATCATAGTGCTATGCTAACGGATGGGTCTTGTCCATCACATCATTCTCCTAATGATGTGATCCTTTGATCAAATGACAACTCATGTCTATGGCTAGGAAACATAACCATCTTTGATCAATGAGCTAGTCTAGTAGAGGCATACTAGGGACATACTGTTTTGTCTATGTATTCACACATGTACTAAGTTTCCGGTTAATACAATTCTAGCATGAATAAAAGACATTTATCATGATATAAGGAAATACAAATAATCATCTTTATTATTGCCTCTAGGGCATATTTCCTTCACGGCGCACCTTTCCCGCGGACGTAGGCGCAGCCGCAGTCGAGTGTGCCAGCGATGTACCTCAGCAGCCGCTTCACCGCCGCGTAGTGGTCTGATGCCGGTGCCTCCATGAACCGGCTCAAGTATACGGCGGTGAAGGAGATGTCGAACCTTGTGCGCACAAGGTATCGCAGCCCCTCGATGATGCTCCGATACAAGGTGCAGTCCACCGGCTTCTCCTTGCTCTCCCTGATCTGTTTCAGCCGCGTCTCCATCGGCACGTTCCAGGGGTTGCAGTCCTCCATCTGGGCGCGCTCGAGCAGCTTCTTGGCGTAGGCCACCTGGTATTGCGTGATCCGATCACGCTCGTGGCGCACCTCGATGCCGAGGTAATAGCTGGGCCGTCCAAGATCGCTCATACGAAAGAGCGAGGTCATCTGGAGCTTGAAAGAGCTGATCTCCGATGGGTTCGAGCCGGTGATGATGAGGTCATCGACGTACATGCCGACGAGCAGCAGCTTGCTTCCCTCCCCGCGCCGGTACACAGCGTGCTCCCAGCATGCTCAAAGCCCAATGAGTGCAAGCTTTCTTCAAGTTTGGCGTTCCACGCTCTCGGCGCCTGACGAAGCCCGTACAATGCCTTCCGTAGGCGCAACACTTTCTCCTCCTTGCCGGGCACGGCGTACCCTGGCGGCTGGATGAAGTAGACCTCATAGAGTAGGTCGCCGTTCAAGAAGGCGGACTTGACGTCCATGTGATGCACCGGCCAGGCGTGGTGCGCAGCGAGGGCGATCAAGACGCGCACAGAGTCCATCCGTGCCACCGGCGCGAACATGTCCTTGAAGTCCACTCCTTGAACTTGGACGTATCCCTTCGCCACCAGCCTCGCCTTGCGCTTCACCACCATGCCATGAGCGTCCCTCTTGACCTTGTACACCCACTTGAGGCCTATAGCACGGTGTCCAGGCAGGAGCTCGGTGAGTTCCAACGTGCGGTTGTCGGCGATGCTCTGCATCTCCTCGTCCATGGCACTCCGCCACCCTGGTTTCTTCTCTGCCTCGAGATACGAGGTTGGATCCTCTCCTACAAGCAAGTAGAGAGGGCTATACACCGTTTCGACCTCATCTGTGGTGTCCCATAGATCCTCCAACGTGCGGTACTGCTATGGCGCCTCCGCATTGGCAGACGGCACAGACGCACCGGTGGGCCGGGAAGCGAACTCGATGACGGACTGCTACTTCTCGAGCTTGTGTTGTATTCCCTCGTAGAGGAAAGGGTGATGTAGAATAGTAGTGTAAGTATTTCCCTCAGTTTTTGAGAACCAAGGTATCAATCCAGTAGGAGACCACGCGTAGGGATGAAAATGGAGTGGAAACTTTCCGCTTTTCCGGTGGAAAAATGAAAACGCAGAGGAAATATGGAAACGGAAATGGAAATTTGCAAAACGGAAGTGGAATGGAATTTTTAATGCGGAAACATAAACAAATATGGAACGGTGTTTTCCGATGGAACATGTGTGGAAACGGAACTTTCCATTTCCGTGAATATGGAATTTCCGTTTTTGCTATATACCTATGGTTGCTTTGTAGCCCAACCAACAAACAACACACAATGACAAAATGAGTAGAATGGATCATTTGAGGGCCAACTTCTACTACCACACATGTATTCAGGTTGACCATATATACAATTGTCAAGTACTACTACAATACGATGATAAGTTGCTAACACAATGTACTATTTGTAGCCATGTTAAGAGTTCATTATTTTTTGTTTGTTCGTGTATTTCTCTATGATTCAAGGGGGTTTTAAGTTTCGGTCAACGCCCACTTCTGTTTCCGTGTCCACTTTGTATTCGCTCCGTCTCCGTTTCCGGTAGTATCTGTTTTCGTATTCATTTCCGGGGTTTCTGTATTCATTTCCGCTTCTGCAAAAATATACGAAAACAAATATGGTATCACTCAGTTCCATCCGTTTCCGCTCCGTTTTCATCCATAACCACGCGCGAGTCCCTCGCACCTGCACAAACAAATAAGAACTTCGTAGGCAATGCGATAAGGGGTTGTCAATCCGTTTACGGTCACTTACGAAAGTGAGATCTGATAGAGATGATAGTTTGATTTTTTTGGTATTTTTGGATATAAGAACAGAAAGTAAAAGTGGAAAAGTAAAGTAGATTGTAGATTGATATGTTGAGAATAGACCCGGGGGCCATAGTTTTCTCTAGTGGCTTCGCTCATGATAGCGGTATTCTACGACGGGTAATCAAATTATTGTCGAGCAATTGATAGAAAAGCGAATAATTATGAGACTATCTAGGCATGATCATTATATATAGGCATCACGACCGAGACAAGTAGACCAAAACGATTCTGCATCTACTACTATTACTCCACACATCGACCGCTATCGAGCATGCATCTAGAGTATTAAGTTCATAAGAACAGAGTAACGCCTTAAGCAAGATGACATGATGTAGAGGGATAAACTCAAACATAGTGATATAAACCCCATCTTTTTTTATCCTCGATGGCAACAATACAATACGTGCCTTGCTGCCCCTACTGTCACTGGGAAAGGACACCGCAAGATTGAACCCAAAGCCAAGCACTTCTCCCATTGCAAGAACTATAGATCTAGTCGGCCAAACCAAACCAATAATTCATAGAGACTTGCAAAGTTATTATAATCATACATAAAGAGTTCAGAAAAGAACCAAATATTTCTCATAGATAATCTTGATCATAAACCCACAATTCATCGCATCTCGACAAACACACCGCAAAAAGAGATTACATCGAATAGATCTCCTCGAAGACCGAGGAGAACTTGGTATTGAGATCCAAAGAGAGAGAAGAAGCCATCTAGATACTAGCTATGGACCCGAAGGTCCGTGGTAAACTACTCACAACTCATGGTGAGGCGATGATGATGATGTAGAAGCACTCCGTGGAAGATCCCCCCTCCGGCGGAGAACCGGAACATGCCCCAAGATGGGATCTCACGGGAAAAGAAGGTTGCGTCGGTGGAACTAAGGTTTTCTCTGTTGTTCTGATGTTTTCGGGGTACGTAGATATGTATAGGAAGAAGGAGTGCACCTGGGCCAGACGTGGTTCCCATGAGGCAGGGGCGCGCCCCCCACCCTCGTGGACGCCACGTCAACCCTACTCCGTGGTTCTCAAGTCTCCCGTGCGTATTTTGCTCCAAAAATATCTCTCCCGAAGGTTTCATTCCATTTGGACTCCGTTTGATATTCCTTTTCTGTAAAACCCTGAAATAGGCAAAAAACAGCAATCTGGACTGGACCTTTGGGTTAATAGGTTAGTCCCAAAAATATTATATAAGTGTATAACAAAGCCCATTAAATATCCAAAACATCATAAATAATAGCATGGAACAATAAAAAATTATAGATACGTTGGAGACGTATCAAGCATCCCCAAGCTTAATTCCTGCTCGTCCTCAAGTAGGTAAATGATAAAAACGGAATTTTTGATGTGGAATGCTAACCAACATAATTTCCAATGTAGTTCTCTTAATTGTGGCCTGAATGTTCAGATCTGAAAGATTCAAGACAAAAGTATATATTGACATAAGAAATAATAATAATTCAAGCATACTAACAAAGCAATCATGTCTCCTCAAAATACTATGGCTAAAGAAAGTTATCCCTACAGAATCATATAGTCTGGCTATGCTCCCTCTTCATCACACATAATATTCATATCATGCACAACCCCGGTTTCAGCCAAGCACTTGTTTTCATACTCCATTCTTTCAAACCTTTCAACTTTCACGCAATACATGAGCGTGAGCCATGGACATTGCACTATGGGTGGAATAGAATGGTGGTTGTGGAGAAGACAAAAAGGAGGGAGATAGTCTCACATCGACTAGGCGTATCAACGGGCCATGCAGATGCCCATCAATAGATATCAATGTGAGTGAGTAGGGATTGCCATGCAACGGATGCACTAGAGCTAAAAATGTATGAAAGCTAAACAAAAGAAACTAAGTGGGTGTGCATCCAACTTGCTTGCTCACGAAGACCTAGGGCATTTGAGGAAGCCCATCATTGGAATATACAAGCCAAGTTCTATAATGAAAATTCCCACTCGTATATGAAAGTGACTAAACATGAGACTCTCTATCATGAAGAACATGGTGCCACTTTGAAGCACAAGTGTGAAAAAGGATAGTAGCAATTGTCCCTTCTCTCTTTTCTCTCAATTTTTTATTTGGAGGGGCTTTCTCTCTTTTTTTATTTAGCCCCTCTCTATTTTTTGGGCCATCTCTTTTTATTGGCCTTTCCTCACATGGGACAATGCTCTAATAATGATGATTATCACCCTTTTATTGATTTACAAGTTGATATTACAACTCGATACTAGAACAAAGTATGACTCTATATGAATGCCTCCGGCGGTGTACCAGGATATGCAATGAATCAAGAGTGACATGTATGAAAAATTATGCATGGTGGCTTTGCCAGAAATACGATGTCAACTACATGATCATGCATGGCAATATGACAATATGAAGCGTGTCATAAGAACGAAACGGTGAAAAGTTGCATGGCAATATATCTCGGAATGGCTATGGAAATGCCATGATAGGCAGGTATGGTGGCTGTTTTGAGGAAGATATATGGTGGCTGTTTTGAGGAAGGATATATAGTGGGTGTATGGTATCGGCGAAAGTTGCGCGGTACAAGAGAGGCTAGCAATGGTGGAAGGGTGAGAGTGCGTATAATCCATGGACTCGACATTAGTCAAAAGGACTCATATACTTATTGCAAAAATTTACGAGTCATCAAAACAAAGCAATCAACGGATGCTCCTAGGGGGGAGGTTGGTAGGAGTTAACCATCGCGCGTCCCCGACCTCCACACAAAGGATGACACTCTACAAATACTTCATGCTCTAACTTCGTCACATAGCGGTTCACCATACGTGCATGCTACGGGAATCACTAACCTTAACACAAGTATTCCTCAATTTCATAATAACTCCACTAGCATGACTCTAATATCACTATCCTCATATCTCAAAACAATTATCAAGCATCCAATTTCTCATCATATTCAATGCACTTAGTATGAAAGTTTTTACTACATTCATCTTGGATGCCTATCATGTGAAGGCTAGTTTTATAGCCAAAGCACATTACCATGTTGTTTCAATAGACTCTCAAAAGGATATAAGTGAAGCATGAGAGATCAACAATTTCTACAAAATATAATCACCACCGTGCTCTAAAAGATATAAGTGAAGCACTAGAGCAAAAACTATTCAACTCAAAAGATATAAGTGAAGCACATAGAGTGTTCTAACAATTCCTAGGCCATATTTAACTCTCTCAAATAGGTGTGTCCAGCAAGGATGATTGTGGCAAACTAACAAGCAAAGACTCAAATAATACACGACGCTCCAAGTAAAACACATATCATGTGGTGAATAAAAATATAGCTCTTAGTATAGTTACCGATAGATGAAGACGAAAGAGGGGATGCCTTCCAGGGGCAGCCCCAAGCTTAGGGTTTTGGTTGTCCTTGAATTTTACCTTGGGGCTCCTTGTGAATCCCCAAGCTTAGGCCCTTTCCACTCTTTGTTCCATAGTCCATCAAAGCAATACTCAAAACATGAAAACTTCACAACACAAAACTTAGACAAAAATCTCGTGAGCTCCGTTAGTATAAGAAAACAAACCACTACTCAAAGGTACTGCAGTGAACTCATTCTTTGTTTATATTGGTGTTAAACCTACTGTATTCCAACTTCTGTACGATTCATACTTCCCAATACTACTCATAGATTCATCACAATAAGCAAACAACACACGAAAAACAGAATATGTCAAAAACAAAACAGTCTGTAGTAATCTGTAACTTTCACATACTTCTGTAACTCCAAAAAAATTGAATTAAACTGGTAAACGCGAGGAATTTGTCTATTAATCATCTGCAAAAAGAATCAACTAAATAGCACACTCTAGTAAAATCTGGTGACCATTCTAGCGAGCGCTAACGATTCTGTTTTTCACAGCAAGATCATATAAACTTCACACAAGTCTTCCCAAAGGTTCTACTTGGCACAAACACTAATTAAAATACAAAACCACATCTAAACAGAAGCTAGATGCAATATTTATTTCTAAACAGAAGCGAAAACAAAAAATATAAAATTGGGTCGCCTCCCAACAAGCGCTATCGTTTTACGCCCCTAGCTGGGCACGATACATGGATATATCTAGGTATTGCCATCTTTGGAAGGCAATCCATAAGTGGCTCTCATAATAGATTCATATGGTAATTTGATTTTCTTTCTAGGAAAGTGTTCCATGCCTTTCCTTAACGTAAATTGGAATCTAATATTTCATTCCTTCATATCAATAATTGCGCCAATCGTTCTAAGGAAAGGTCTACCAAGAATAATAGGACATGAAGGATTGCAATCTATATCAAGAACAATGAAATCTACGGGAACATAATTCCTATTGGCAACAATAAGAACATCATTAATCCTTCCCATAGGTTTCTTAATAGTG
This sequence comes from Secale cereale, assembly GCA_902687465.1. NCBI lineage: Eukaryota > Viridiplantae > Streptophyta > Magnoliopsida > Poales > Poaceae > Secale > Secale cereale. The sequence continues at coordinate 768,184,279 of LR738712.1, forward strand.
GAATCCGCAAGATGAAAATTTAAAGAACAATCATCAAGCTCATGGAAACCTAGCAAATCACTCAAAGTTTTTGGGATAGTGGAGACACTTGCACCCAAATCACACAAAGCAAAGCACACATGATCTTTTATTTTAATTTTAATAGTAGGTTCCCACTCATCATAAAGCTTTCTAGGGATAGAAACTTCCAATTCAAGTTTTTCTTCATAAGATTGCATCAAAGCATCAACTATGTGTTTGGTAAAAGCTTTATTTTGACTATAAGCATGCGGAGAATTTAGTACGGATTGCAACAAGGAAATACAATCAATCAAAGAGCAATTATCATAATTGAATCCCTTGAAATTCAAAGTAGTGGGTTCATCACTATGCAAAGTTTTAATCTCTTCATTACCACTTTTAACAATTTTAGCATCAAGATCTAAAAACTCCGAATCATTGAGACACCTTTAAATTAAAGTAGGCTCATCTCCAATCACATCTTTACCAAGATTCATACCAGAAAACAAGGATCTAATAGGAGACACATCCATAACTTTCAGATCTTCATCTTTATTTTCATGATAACTAGAAGAACACGCGTTCATATAATTCTCTCTTTTAGCACGCATCCTAGCGGTCCTTTGTTTGCATTCATCAATGGAAATTCTCATGGCTTTGAGAGACTCATTGATATCATGCTTAGGTGGGATAGATCTAAGTTTCAAAGAATCAACATCAAGAATAATTCTATCCACACTTCTAGCCAATTCATCAATCTTAAGCAATTTTTCTTCAAGTAAAGCATTGAAATTCTTTTCCGAATTCATAAACTCCTTGACACTAGTTTCAAATTCAGAAGGCATCTTTCCATAAGAGTTGTTGTAGGAATTACCATAATTATTAGAGGAATTATTAGGAAAAGGCCTAGGATTATAGTTTCCTCTATAAGCATTGCTACCAAAATTATTCCTACCAACAAAATTCACATCCAAAGATTCATTATTATTTTCAATCAACGTGGATAAAGGCATATCATTAGGATCAGAAGAAACACTCTTAGCAGCAAATAATTTCATAAGTCCATCCATCTTTCCACTCAAAACACTAATCTTTTCAATAGCATGTACTTTTTACTAGTAGATCTTTCGGTGTGCCATTGAGAATAATTAACCATAATATTATCTAGGAGTTTGGTAGCTTCTCCTAAGGTAGTTTCCATGAAAGTGCCTCCTGCGGCCGAATCTAAAAGATTTCTAGAAGCAAAATTCAAGCCAAAATAAAAGTTTTGAATAATCATCCATAAGCTCAAACCATGTGTAGGGAAATTACGTATCATTAATTTCATTCTCTCCCAAGCTTGTGCAACATGCTCATGATCTAGTTGCTTAAAATTCATAATATCGTTTCTAAGAGAAATGATCTTAGCTGGAGGGAAATACTTAGAGATAAAAGCATCTTTGCACTTATTCCACGAATCAATACTATTTCTAGGCAAAGAAGGAAACCAAGTTTTAGCACGATCTCTAAGTGAAAATGGAAATAACTTCAATTTAACAATATCGTTATCTGTATCCCTTTTCTTTTGCATATCACACAAATCAACAAAGTTGTTTAGATGGGTAGCGGCATCTTCACTAGGAAGGCCGGAAAATTGATCTTTCATGACAAGATTCAGCAGAGCAGCATTGATGTCACAAGATTCAGCATCGGTAATAGGAGCAATCGGAGTGCTAATAAAATCATTATTGTTGGTATTTTGGCGAGCCCTGGCTACCCCAGCCTTCCCAGTTCATTTTCAGTTTTTAACACGAACTGATGGCGAGATGTGGGCGGGCAAAAGCTGCGCCAATATTTTAGCGTGCCGATGCATTGGCATGGCAAATATAGGCTAAGTCCAAACAGCTCCTTAGTTGTCGGAGGGACTGGATGGTTACCCGCCAACATGTCGCTCCTCCGTGTCCCTTTGGTTTGTTTGCTTAGAGGAGGATTCCGGCGGGTGGTCGTATGCTGGATATGCATTGGTCGCCTCGCCTTCTTCCGTACCGCCTGAGGGACTACGCCGGTCATTTTGCCTTCTTCTGTTCCACGTCAGGGTTTGCTTCCTCTCTTTATTTTTCCTGATCTGCCTTCATTGTGGCTTGTTTGTGGATTTGGGGTTGAGGTCGAGGCAATGTTTTGGATTCCGAATGGACAAATTTTCAGTTACCGAGAAATACCAAACAAATTTCAGACGAAATTTATAATCGAATTTTGAATTGAACTTCTTTGGTGTATTTTTTTCACTGCTATCTAATACAATGGAAAACACGAGATGTTGGTGTATTTTTTCATTATCCTTCAGATTTTGTTGACATACTCTTGACAGTATTTGTATCTTGCTTTCTATTTTACAGTATTCTCAAGGAAGTGCTTCTAGCATGATGGTAAGTCCTCTAGGTTAAAGGCTACAACCTTGGCTCTGTCAAAAAGGGCCCCTCACTGACTTTTTAGTTGCCTCACAACAGATAGTGGAGACAGCATTCGGGTCCTTCCTTGACATAAAAGGTCAGGCCTGTGGTTTTCTCCCTATTTTCCTAGCAAATGATTTATTTTAAGATAGGAGGCACTTCGGTTGTAGTTCCTTCTGGTTAAATTTATATTACCTTATTTGTTCCCACTGCATTGTATTGATGTTGGAATGGCCGACTCAGTTTTTTGTTTTGTTGTACGATGTTACAAGGAAGCAAAGGATATGCTTGCAACATTTTTTTCCACGGAGTCATGTAATGTGAACCAACACTAGGGCCAAGATTCACACATCAAATTAATTATAGTATGTCGTAGCAACACGCTGGGTATCATCTAGTTTTTTAAGTAGTGGTGGTTCGATTCTTTGGGTTCTCTTATTTCACGTTTTCTACTTACCTATTCGGAAAAATAAAAATAAAAGTGTGGAAGGAGGACTCGAACCACCTACCTCCTGACAAGGTTAATAAATGGTTACTGCTACGACACAGTAAGGTCCTTGATTTAAATAAGAGACTGCGTTAATTTAGTATACTTTGAGCGTTTAAATTCAAAATATTCAAACAAATCAGAATTTCTTGGGATAGGTATTTCTCATGTGGCAGCGAGAAACGTGGATACCGCCCAGTACCCACATTTTCGGGCGGTACCCAAAATCTTGGGTCGAGGGTATGCTATTGTGAGGTGGGTTTGTTTGGTTGGGTGGGGGTTCCCGGTGGAACGCCTGTTTTTTTGCATTCGGTTATGCACTAGTAGAAAACAGGGCTTCGTTTTACTCGATTTATTTACAAACTTAGTTTTGTTGCGCCCCTGATTTTTCATACAGAGAAGCTAATTTGCCACCAAACAAAGGTACAAGCGCAATTTTCCATAGAATCTCTGATCTAGCTCTTGACGAAGGTGCTTAGCATGTCGAAATAGCTCGGGAAGTTCTTGAGGGTGCACCCGAGGTCCCTTATAGTGACTGTCACCTAAGCGTAGGCCAAGATGAAGAAGGCCATCGCCAACCTGTGGTCGTCGTAGGTGTCGATAACCGTGAGGTTCAGATTCTCCGGCGGCATGCACATGCAAAGGACATGTCAGATGAAGTTCTGAGGGGTGCAACAGGATACTGAGATATATGAACAGGTGATATCTGAATTATTAACTTTGTTAGCTCAGTCTGGATCGCTACCATTCACTCGGTTTCCTTCAGTATCCAGGAGGCAATTGCAGAACAGAATGAACAAGTGTGAGGAATAAATCATGCAAAAGAAATCAATAGCCACACATAAGAGTCTTTTATCCCATCCCTGATGCTACAAAGTAATCACTACGAGCAAGGTGGGTAAGGGAGGGCATAGAAATTCACCATCTCTGGTAGCGGTTGGACCATCAGCAAAAAGGGCAACAATGACAAGAGTGGACATGGGGCATTTATTCATGTTGACATTAACAACTTCTAGGTGTTCCCTTCGAAAGGGATGGAGCGGTGGAGTGGTCACAGCTATACTAGTGTCAGAGCATCTCCGGCCGCGCCCCCAACAGGCCCCCCCAAGGCCGTTTCTTAGCGCCAGCGTCGAAAAATTGGCCCAGTCGCGCCCGCACAAGCCTGTTTTTCGTCGGATTGGGCCGAAATTGGCGCCGGCGCACCCAACCCGAACCCAGCACGCTGGGGGCGCCCGGGGGCGCCGGCGCGAACGTTTTGGCGCGAAAGAGTGGCGGGACCGGCGCGTCAGCGAGACGAAGGCTGGTCGTCCTCATCGTCTCGGTTTTCCCGCGGGGAATCAATGCCAAGGCTGCCGCCGGTCAGCCTGCCATTGATTCACGGGCGGCGCAGTGCAGCGACGCCGCCCCGCCTTCCACCACGTGTTCGCACGCGGCCGCCCCCGAGCCGCTATATAAGGCGCCCCTGGCCGCGCCGGTGAGGCACCCATCTATCGGCAGTCCTCCCCCTCCTCGCCGCCACACTTCCTCCCCTCTCTCCGCCGTTCGAGCCCCTCTCCCCCCCCCCGGCAACCATGACCGCGAGGTAACCCGGTGACGCGGCGGCGGCCAACGGTTTCGGCCGCCGCTCTCTGCATGAGTGGGAGGCCTACCTCCTCCACGAGGCCAACTACCCCGCGCCGCCCGACGTACGCGCTCCGTCGCGGTGGAGGCTCAGCGCCGGCGGGGTCCCTGTCCCCCCTCTACCCGTCCCCGAGACGCCCGCCTATTTCCACGCCGAGATCGAGCGTGCGCGGGCTTCCCTGACAGTCGCGGAGCGGGCACTCCCGGAGGATGCCACCGGCAACCACGCGGCGTGGGCGGCGTACTTCAAACGCCGGCAGGAGGAGTGGCTCGCCTCCACCAACAACGCGCCGACGCCGCGCGACCGCAACAACAGCGAGGGCCGACGCCGTGCGGCTGCAACAACAGCGAGGGCCGCCGCCCGTGGTGGGGCGTCTCGGGCCGCACGCTCAGTGGCGTCCTCGCGCACCTCGAGGGCGGCAACGACCCGCCGTTCGAGTACCCGACCGCTCGGAGCGGCGGCGCGTGAAGCCAGAGCCTGCTCTCGCCGAGGAGGCCGACGAAGAAGAGGCCGCCTTGAAGTGGGCGCGCGAGGACTACGCGCGCATGGACCTGGACCGCCAGCGCCGCGCCCTGGAGGAGATCGCCGAACGCCGCCGCCGTGAAGGAGGAGAAGTAGGAGGACGACGCCGGCGACGACTATGCCCTGCTCAGCGCCTACTTCAGCCCATAGTTTAGGAGTTTTTTTCCATCCATTTTATTCGTGTAAAAAACATCTAAATTTCGCCGAAATATGTCGTGTTTATTGAAATTTGGCCGTGTTTGCTGAAATTTGGCCGAACTATGGGGACGTCTGGGGCCCGACCTCGGGGCGACGGCTGGGGACGTGCTCGCCCCCACGCCGAAAAAACGCCGGCTCGCCCCCAAGCGGCGATTTTCGGCGCGTCTTTGGGGTGCAACGGCTGAAGGAATATATTTGGTAGCCCGTTTGGTGACTCGTGAATGTAATCACGATTTAATGGAACAACAGGTAGAAAAGTCATTGTATTCAATGTTTAGACCAAGTGTCAATTGTGTTTGGTTTCACTTTCGAATTGTTAAAATCAGGTTATCGTGCACTTGATGAGAGCAATTATATGACTTGGAAAATATATGGTTTACCACGCATAGGGGCAAAGATAGCAAACTGAAATTAGCTAGAGAAGAGTACCCCATGTGCTAAAATAATGTGGTGGGCCACCAAGGCACCTTCATGTGATAAATGTCAGTCCCTCCCAGGTGTCGCAATTCCAATTTCGATGTCTTCTATCTACTCCCTTCATCTAGATGAATAAGTCATCTTAGGTTGTGCATCGCGACCAAGGTGGAGAGGAAAATAAGAGAACTTAATATTTATTTGCTAATTAATACCATTGCATGAAAAAAACTGACCAGTTCATGTCATGTTTGGTATTCTTAAGTAATTAATAGCATACATGCCCCACAACTCTTATTGGATGATTCCTTTATTTATGTCAAAAAAACAAGATACAACGTGAGAGTTAATGCATCACGCTTATATGTTTTGGGACTATTGGATTTTCGTAAGGTGACTTATACACCTAGATGGAGGGAGTAGATGAATAGAGATGATCCACTAGTAGAAAAACGACCTTACGTTCAGCTCATTAGTCCCGGTTTGTAATCGAACCGGTACTAATGATACCATTAGCCCCAGTTCCAACGGCTATGGATTAGTTCCGGTTCATTTGTTACCTATAGTCCCGGTCTGTGTCACAAACCGGGACAAAAGGAGTGGTGGCAGGCTGGCGTCAGACCGGGGCCCCCCGAGCCCCTTTAGTCTCGGTTTGTGACACAAACCGGGACTATAGGTTAGACCTTTAGTACCGGTTGGAGCCACCAACCCGAACTAACGGGGTCTAACATTTTAGTCCCAGTTGGTGGCTCCAACCCGGACTAAAGGGGTTCTGAAAATTTCAAACTGTACACCCCCCCCCCATAATCGCCTCTTCAGTTTTGAAAAAGCCCAAAAGAAAATGATAAAAACTTCAAAAATTAAAATCCTTCGAGATGTAGTTATGTTACTATATTTACTAGTTAGGAAAAGTTGAAAACATAAATTTCGACATGTTTTGCAAAAAAAGTGTTATGAAAAAGTAAAACGACTATATATTTTGCATACGATGGAGAAAAATCGAAAAAACGTATAATATATCAAAATGTTCAGCACGAAAATCCGGTTCCGATTTTGACTGCCGTAGGCCGTTTTGCAAAATTTTATAATCCTCAAATTCTGAAAGGAAAAATATTTATCCTTAAATCTGGTCATAATGTGGTCAAACTACTTATTCAAGAAATATTAGTGTTACTAAATAATTATTCAAGAATATTAGTGTTACTAAATAATTATTTCAGTTTTTTTTTTGAATTTTGGTCAAATCTGGTCAAACTGTGGTCAAACTACTTATTCAAGAAATATTATTAGTGTTACTAGATATTTTTTTAGAATAATAACGGCGAAAGGTTTGACTTCATGGTCAAGCTAAGCTTCTGAGGGTTAATAGGATTGACAGCTTACTATTGTCAGGAAAACAACAAGTGTGGACTTGGAAACAAGGAGGAATAGAACTCGGAAGTTAAGTGTGCTCAGGCTGGAGTAGTGAGAGGATGGGTGACTGGCCAGGAAGTTAGACGATTTGAAATGAGTGCGCCACACTTGAGCAGTAATGAGAGGTGATTAGAGATTAAATCGGGAAAGAAATTCAAAAAAATCCATTAACCCCGGTTGGTGTTACCAACCGGAACTAAAGGTCCCCCAGCCCCCGGTGCGGGCTCGTGCCACATGGTGAACCTTTGGTCCCGGGTCATGTTGAACCGGGACTAAAGGAGGGGACCTTTAGTCCCCATCCTTTAATGCCGGTTACAGAACCGGGACTAAAGGTCCTTATGAAACGGGACTAAAGGTCATTTTTTCTAATAGTGATCCATGTATCCAAAGAGTAGTCGAGAGTGTTTTTATATCTATACGGATTACGTTTGCTTGAAAGGCCCTGAGAATGATTATACGGTTAGGAGCCAGAGAATGTTAACCAGTTTGCTCTACAAGACTTCACCATGTGGAGTATATAGTGATTGGCTAAGAAGGGAAGAGAGCCATGTGTTCTTGGAGGTGCGGGATACTAGTACGTTGTCTGCTAATAGTGGAGATGATACATGTGACGAAACTCGGATGTCTAGTGGACCCACTAACGGCGAAGTACCCTGCCAACCCATAAGGGCATCTCCAATAGATTGTATGTTAGTCTTGTTGGTAAAATGTCCATGTCATCAACCAACAAGCTATCATACGACTACTCCAATAGGTTGTATCTAAGCTATCCAATAGATGATGAGAAATAAATATGATTGCTCTCTATTTCACCTTGAAGCTTGTGCAAAGGTTGTTGGTTATTTTACATACAACTTTGCTCTCTCTCCACATTTATTACATGCCACGTCATCACTATGTCCTAGGTGGCAAATTTACCAACACCTATCTTACAGCTGTTGGAGATGCCCTAATGGACCAAGTTCTCCCACACTTCAACATTAAATGGGAATTTGTCCCCTACCCTAATAATCCACACAAATAGGAGAGCCTATCCCCTACCCTATTAATGTACACAACTAGGGGAGCCGCCCTTGTACATACAGTTGATGATCCACTAACGAAGAGAGCTTTATCCTTATTTATATATATAAATTTTACGTTGTGTGACTCCGAGTGATTTACTAATTCCTTTATGTCTAGGTGAATCTCGTTGCACAAACTTGGGCCGGACTCGCGGACAAAGGTTGCGGAACAATAATCTTTGAGTGATTGATATACACACATCCCGACAAAAGGCCGCACCTAGCTTTTCCTTGTTTATTTGTTTTCGTTCACTTGTTTGTTATCAAAATCATGTTGCTCTACTTTATTTCCTTTCCAAATCCAAGATGTCTAGATGAACTCAAATTGTTGCAAAACCATAACTGCTGCAGCTGATTGCAACCAAATTTGGATTTGGAAATGAGTGACTCTTTACACTTTGTTATAGCATATTCCAACTGATATGGAACAACCATCATTCCGTGGGTGGACCATCCTACATGGTATAGGCAATCTTGACTTCCTCCTCCTCTGGTACGGAATTGCAGTCCTTGTCCGGCCCACAGATATCGCTGAACCCGCGCCCTGCATTCAACTGCTAGTGCATGTTGTAATCGTTGTTCGTACACTCGTGGGTACACCCTGTAGCTGCCAGAGGAGCCTGGCAAACTCGTGGATGCGGTGCAGGCTCTCCCAGTTCATGTCGGGGATGCTGGAGGTAGGTCCAACTTGGTCTTATCCACATTAATTGTTTCATTTCAATTGAGCATTATATCCCAAGCATTCGTTCAAGAGTTGTGCCGGTCACTTGGCGTGAGCGAATTACATGTGGAAGATCCTCCTATAGCAGCAACATGATATCTAGAAAGTCACTTGATCATAATTTTTTTTGTAACACAAATTAGGCCAACTTTTTCATTATAACTGTTCTGCCTAGTAACCCTTCAAAAACTATTAAGTCTATTACACTAGCAGTACATATTGTACTGTGCTGTAATGTTCTTTGTTTAAGTTGCATTGTTTCCTTACTTAGATTGCATGACACCAAAGCAGGCAATGCTTTCTCCCAACATGACTTATGTGCTATAGGAATTATAGTTCAAGCAGCTGACGTTTATGTTCAAGCTCATGTAGAAACTCCGTTGGATAAAGACCTCTTCTGGTCGCAGCATCTTTTGTACGTACAAACACACAACGGATTGGAGGATCATCCCCATTGTAAAGAGAACATGACACCCCTCTAAATAGGGGCTTGGAGTGTTCGTAGAGAGCTAAAAAACTCTATTCCTTTTTATCTATGCAATATTTTATAGTTTGCTTTTCCATAACCAACAGATGACATGATTCCCAAGGCAAGAGTTGTTCGCATCTGAACCCAAGAAGCTACAGAAGAATCTGAGGCGCAGATGGGCCGAGAGCGATAAGGTCAGGCTTCCTAGAGAAGATGATCTTCCTCTTTTGAATTATATGGACAAAAGAAATAACTCGTCAATTTGTATTAACGTCATGAGTGAAGAGAAGCATATTGACTCGATATTGTCATGGCTCCTATCATAATAAAATAATTGCATTTGTTTTCCCACTTCCTTCAGCGGATTCATACATTGGATGAGGATTCCTACAATGGTACAGTGGATCAATCAATTCAAATCAATGGAACCATTTGTTAGTTCTTTGTATGATTGTAATAAAAACTACTCATGCTCTCATCTCTTTCTGTGTTGGTGCCGTCCACAAAAGCCGTTCTATGTGGGGGCCAAACATACCGAATATTTTAGGTTGTTGACGACCGGTGATTTAGCTATCAAGGCGTACATCCGATGAGACCTATGATGTGGCGAATATATGATTTTACTATGCATAAAGATGAAGATATCAACTCAAAGCTGACTAGAGAAGTGTAATCCATGTGCTGAATAGTACTGACAAAACACACATGCAATAAGGTGGGAAAGTGGTTGCACCTTCATTTCACCATAACCATCCAATAAATATCATGCCTCTTGACACCAGTTCCAGTTTCCTCTATCAACGATGGACCAAGATCAATCTCTCCCGTGCCTCTCAGTTCCGATTCCCATTTCCTCTAGCAACAAGAGAGCATCCATATATCTAGAGAGTGGACAGCATCTGTTGTGAATTGTCTAGGCTTGAAAGGCACTGGAAACAATATTATGATGATGAAGCAAAGTCTGTTAACCCATTTATGGGCAGCACTCTGCGCCGGCGCACCGGCCGAAACTTTCGGCCGGTCGGCTAGCAGCCATCCGATCTGAGCGAGGTGGGCCGCCAGATCTGTTCCTTCTCCTTCCTCCTGCACGGGTCAAAATCCCCCCGCTTCTCTCTCTCCCCCGCGGCGAGCACGCCCGCGCCCTCTCGGCACCCCGCGCCCTCATCCCCGCTCGCCGTGGTGGCCATCAAGCTCCCGCGAGCGTCGGTTCCGGCCAAAAAACGAGGCGCAGCTGCAGCACATCCGGCGCTAGGTTGTAGCCCCCGCGTACTCGCCGCCATGCCTCGCCGGTGGAGGTTGCAGCTCGCCGCGAGTCCGTTGCAGCTCGCCAGTGACCGGTTGCAGCATCCGCCCCTGCCCCCGTGCAGGATCTCGCCGCCGGAATTCACAGAAACCCACCACCGGCATCTCGCCGTCGTGAAAAAAATGGATGTAGCAAAAACTGTGGACGGTAGTACCAAAAATCTACATGCTTGAAGCAAAAATGTCAGGATGTAGTAAAAACTATGGACGGTAGTAGCAAAAATCCACATGGTTTAAGCAAAAATGTCACACGGTCGTAGCAAAAGAAAATGCCGGTTCCAACACAAAAGCAATGTGGCATATCCAACATGCCCACACCCGGCACCGCTCGTGGCTTTCCCCCTCGCCAGTCGCCGGTTGAAACTTTTCACACATACAATTGAAGCATTTTCTGTTAGCGGTTGAAACTTTTCTGATTTGCATAGTATCTAGTTGTAGCTTTCTCTCTCAATGGTTGGAGGTTTTTCCAACTACGGTTGAAGCTTTTCTATCAAGGGTTGTAGCTATTTTCTTTTTAGCAGCGCTTGGTCAAGACTTTTTTGTGTCGTTTCGGTTGAAGCTTTTTTCATTGAAGGTTGTAGCATTTCATGTCAAGGGTTGTAGCTTTCCGGCGATGGCGCTGACAGCTTGTAGCTTTCTCTACATCCGGTTGAAGCTTTCCATCAAGGGGATGAAGCTTTTTGTAAAATGGTTGCAATATGACGGGATGCGACGGTTTCTGCAGAAGCCTCTGGTGTCGCCCATCGCCGCCTCGCTCGTCGACGGCGAGGCAGAAGCACGAGGCGCGTGGGAGTTGCATCCGGCGATGCGTGCTGCAACGATGGACGCGGGAGACGAGGATGGGGCGAGATCCAGGGACCTGGGTGACGGGGATGAGGCGAGATCCGCGGGATAACGCAGGAGGATGGGGCGAGATTCGCGCCACGTGGTTGCTCGCGAGTGGATCGCGCGTGCGCGCGTGGACTGGACCGGCCGAAGCTTTCGCCGGCGCACCGTATCCAAACGTTTTCCTTTATATATCCAACCTCACCTGATATAAGACCAAGAGACCTTTGCGGGCCAGCAGCCGCAGGAGAAAAGTACAATCCCTGTGGGATGGTGAAGTGACACTCGCTCACCCAAGGTACACACTTCCTGACATGGGACCGAGATTCAGTCAGTGGGAGCACGCGCGCGTATGAATTGAGATTCAGTCACTTGGAGCAGGCTTGTATGAACGTGACTTTACCGTTGGAATAAAGATGGATTGTCTTGATTTCAATCCTATAGGAGGCAGCACTGTATGCGTTATACCATAGATAGTCCTGTAGCTTGTGTCATGTGCATGTGTCTTGTGGCAAGGGTGTTCATTTTGACGTGACCGTCAACAGCTAGTCACGTTGAGACTTGGCTCTTCAAAGTTACTGAATCTCAGTCACCGGACATGACGTCGCAGCTCCCTCGCTAGAGTATTTGTTTTTTGCAGGATAGGGATCGTTCATCGCTATTGTTTTTTCTCAACACGAACGTATCCTAGTTGTTTACGCCAACTGTTTCACCTACCATAGTTGTAGCATCTATTAAAAAGTGATTAATTTTCCATAACGTTGGTAACACATAATGCAGTAACGAGCAACGATCTTCTGTGTCAGGGGCACGCACTCCCTCCGTAGGATCTCGGCGCTTTAGGATGTGCGCCCGAATTGATTCATTTCGGTTGAGCATTATATTTCCAAGCATTCATTCGAGAGTTCGGCTATCCTTAGTGGATTCTGTTGAGAGCTGTGTTGTTCTTCGTGCAAGGGAATGCTCGCCAATGATCGGCCGGGCCATGGACTGCAATAATCTCCCATTTTAAGTTAAGGGCCCGCTCGAATAGTTCCCTGCTAACGAAGAACTCACCCCGGTCCATGCTTCCTACCTCAAAGGTGGCATCCTTGACACCTAGAAGGAAGCCACCCGAGTGGCCTGCGCTCCCACTAGAAGGGAGCCAGTGCCAAGCATATAGGTCGGAGCTCAAGTGCTCGAGCTCCGAAAGGGAAAAGTCCGTCCGCATCGTTTCTTGTATGGCCACAATGTCAATTCGTTCATTGCGCATCAATCACCACCAGGTCCGGCACGGCACGAGGAGGGGAGGGGGGTCCCTCATCCTTGGGCGGTGCAGGCGCAGCCGGAGGGAGCAGGGCGGCAGGCGTCGAGTCGGCCCCGGCTGAGAGCATATTGGAGAGGTCGGGAAGAGCACCGACGGGGAGCGTGGGGACGAAGATGGAAAGACCTGGGGGCTCGCGTCAGAAGCGTCGCTGCCATCAGAGGGAAGCGAAGGGGCCGAGCAGTGGAGTCGGCAAGCCCCTGTGCCACCCTTGGCAGCCGAGGCGGGAGGCTGCTCGCAGTGGGGACTGTCCTCATGCTCCTCATCGTCGTCCTCGGAGCCGGAGAGGTGGCCGGCCGTGACGTGGGCCACGGTCGTTGCGGTGGCCCCCTAGGACCCCACCATCGGGGCTGCCCCCCAAAAGGTTTTCGTCAGGGATGCGGGGGCGACCAATGTGGTTGGGAGGCTCTGGAAAGATCCGGAGGTCGTGGCCCTGGTCGTTGAAGAAGACCCGGATCATGGCACGAAGCTTGGACGAGTCAAGGGATTTGACCTTGACCCGCACCTCCTCCTCCTTACGGGGAGAGAGCTCGTCCACCACTACCACCTTGCCGTGGATGCGGGACATGTTTCGAATGACCCTCTCCGAGAGAGCGATGACGGGGAGGCCGCCAATGAGGATCCATGCCGTGTCCAGGACGGCCACTGCCAAGGGGTCCCGGACAGGCATCGAGATGTCCCCCACGAGCTTTTTCATCGCGAGGGTGATGTCGCCGCTGCGGGTGTCGTAGCCGTGGTTGTCCGCGTCGGGGAACACCAACGAGAATTGGTTGCCAGCCGGTAGGGTGACCTGCCAGTCCCATGTGCAGTGGTAGAGGTGGTTGAGCTCCACCTCAATCATCTCGGGGGACACCACCCCATCCCGCACGGTGACTATCGCAAGGAGCGAGGGCGAAGGTGGAGGGATGTCTGGCACCTCGATGTGGAAGTAGTCGAGGCCCTCGATCCCATGCCCGTACATCATCAGCTCCTCCGACACCGGGCGGTCGGGGCAAAGGGCAGTCGAATGGCCGGGGTCCGAGCAGCACGAAGCAGCACTGTGGGCGCGTGCATGCCACCTAGGAGTGCCCAACGAGGCCGCTGTTGAAGCACTTGACGAGGTCGTCGGCTTGGTCATCGGGGAGCAATGCGGTCGAAGCGAAAGCCGTCGGGTCGCACGGGTGGGCAGCGGGCATGGCCGGGCCGTTGCCACGACCGAGCCCTTTCTTCTTCTTGTGCTTGGGGCCCTGCTTTCCCCGGCCGGCTCCATTAGCGCTCGGTGGAAAGCTCGCCTCGCCGCGAGGAGGTTGGTAACGACGCGTGTCGTTGCTGGGGCCCGGAGATGGGAGCGCACCGAGGAGCGCGAGCGGCCACCGTAGGCTGGTGCGCGGTCGCCGTCCCGGCGTCGAGTGGGCGAGGGGGAGCGACGGCGCTGGTTTCTCCAGTCGGGGGCCGGTACAGGCGAGCAGGACCTTGAGCGGTCCCGACAGTCAGCCTGGGCCGGGGAGCGACGAGCTGGGGAGCAGCTGTATTGTGGAGGTGACCGTCGACCGTCGCAGGAGCTTATATGGTAGTCCGGGTATAGGGCAAGTTATTTTGCAGATAGACTGCATAAAGGTGAAGATATGATTTACTAGGCATAAAGGTGAAAATATATAGCAAATCAGAAATGAAAATAGCTGGAGAAGCGTACCCTAGTGCAAAAATAATGTGGTGGTGGGCCAGTAATGCACCATTCATGTTGCATATACATCTAGTCGATAAATATCAGTCTCTTAGAGGCCTATCAATTAAAGTTCCAATTTTCTCTAGCAACCATGTCAAGGGATCGTCCATATAGCGCGAGACTGAAAAGTGTCGGTCACATTTATACGAATTGTGTAGGCTTGAATGGCACCAGGAATGGATTTAGGACGGGGATGGACAATCTCGTAACCATTATTTACTCTCAGACCAGCCCAAGTAGAGAGAATGGCAATTGTCCCGTTCGGGGAGAGTGCTCTGCGGGCCAGCAGCTTCATGACCTGCGGCTTACAAACAGTGATGACATGGCATCCCTATGTTATCAGAATCAGCAACCCGAGAGAAAGGGTTCGTGTCTCACCATGAACATCTTGGCGGCCGTGAAGTTGAAGGTCACGCGATCAGGCGGCATGGCGAGCCAGCTTCCATCCCTCGCCCTCCACAGCTCCACCTCATGCTGCACGATCCTTGTGATGATTCTCCTATCGCCGTGTGCCTGCATGGACACGCTGGTCGCCGTGTCCGGCGGGACAAACTGTGTGGGCTAGCGCACCCACCAGGTGCACGTGGATGCACTACTCATCATCGCCCAGGCCCTCAAGGACCATTCTCTCCACTGTCCTCCGCACCTTAAACACATCTCACTGAAGTGGTTTATCATGACGATCTTGTTTTTCCTTGTCAACATGAACTGTTTCACCGAGTACAGTGGCGGTATCCGTTAAGAAGTCACACTAATTAACTCGATCTAAAACGTAGAATATGCCGTTGAGATTCGTACCAGCTTGTGTTGTACACTATACTCCATGCCAACCCAGGCTTCACTGCTACTCCCTCCGTTTGGAATTACTTGTCGCAGAAATTGATGTATCTAGACGTATTTTAGTTCTAGATACATTCATTTTCAAGACAAGTAATTCCGAACCGAGGAAGTAGAATTTACATGTACGCGGAGTGCTTGGCTCTTCGCCGGGAACCAAAACACGGACAATCAGCAAAGCTAAGTAATCTAAGAAGTAAACTCGGCAATAGATACATCACGGCAAACATATGCAGTTACCGAGTACTAAACCAAGTCACGGCAAACATACTTGGCAAAAGCAAGATCTTCGGCAAACATTATGTATACTAGTCGTCAACCCGTGCACCTGCACGGGCTAGCTTTTTTAGTATCAGATATACCATACTTTTGACATAATTAGAAATGTCAAACAATCATTTGAATATGTTGATATAGGTCATTATTATTACACATGCACATTGGATCCAATGAAGTTATATTGCTTTGACTATTTTGTGATTATATTGTTTAAGCCAATTGTGTCACAACGTTATAAATAATATCGTCGTGTGATGGCAAATCATGTCAGATATATAGAAGATATTTGGAAATATGGAAATTCTACTTTATGAAGGTTATGTATGTGTATATTTGTTATGTCGGTAGCAAACATGGTTACAAACGCAAAAGTTATTGTATGTATCATGCACTCGTGATCTATAAGGTTCTAAAAGGTATAGACATCAAATGTTCTATTGTAGCATTTATCTTCCTTTCTTAGTTAACCTAAAACAAGAAATACAACTTTCCTTTTGCCACCGAAGAATGGTAGAATTAGAAATAATTTGTTTCTATACCCAATAATGGACACATGCATGCATGACTTTCTGTCAACATACATGATATCAAATGAAATAATATACACATTGTAAGAAGTGGATGTTGTGTATTCCCATTATACTATAAGAACTATAAATTATTCATACGATAAGTTTTTGTGTCTACCAACGAATTCTTAAACAATTTCTGTTATGATTAAGATGGATGGAAAATTTATATTTTTCCATCGAGACTATACATATCTAGTACCCGAGATTCTTTGTGGTGCATCATACCTCCGCATTCTTTTTTTGTTGATGCACTAATTCACACGTATATAAAGATGTTTTTTTGTATGAGTATATAAAGATGTTGTATTAACTATTTTTGATGAAAAAAAGACACGCACAGACGTACTATATATGCAAATATGTATTAGCAATGAGTACCTCTAAAGAACCATAGGAATCCAAGGCTAGAGTATACGCGAACCAACCTGTGATTGGGATGGTTAGGTGGACAGTGGTATCCCCAACCCATCAGGGTTCAAATCCTGGTGCTCACATTATTTCTGGATTTATTTCAGAATTTCCGGCGATGCGCTTTCAGTGGGAGGAGACGTTCCCGTCGACGACGAGGTGCCTACGGTGACTTCGTAAATCTTAAGATGATATGCCGGCTCAGTCTCTCGGAGGTGCTCATAGGGGTAGGGTGTGCGTGTCTGCGTTCATATGGGTGTGTGTATGCGCGTGTATATGAGCGCTTGCGTCTGTACTGATGCTCAAAAACAAAAGGCTAGAGTATACGATACGTAGATTTATTTTTCTGAGGGAGAGATGTTTTTCCTTTTTCGCGTGATTATTTTTCCCTTTCTCAATTGGTAGAAGAATTTATCTATGGACATCAAATGGATCTGCCTATTTGAGTTTTTATTGAAGGAGGCTATCCTTTTTAAATGGAACCGATGGACACATTCCCACTTTTTGGAACACCAATTTTACATGTCAATTTTTTTTTCTCGGAATGATCTATATGTTACGTAAGTCTCAGCGGCCAGGAGTTGAGGAAGAGAAATTTTTTTTTTTTTGCGTGAATGTTTTTCCTCGTTGAATCAGGAAAATATTTTATTGCCGGACTTTTAATCGTCATCAAGTGGATCTTTTTTTTAGCATAAAGAAAAGTGGATTTTTTTTCCGTTTCATCAGTGGATTTTTAATGGAAGGAGGCTATCTTTATTTGAAGGAACCGTGGATGCTTTCCTTTTGGATCACCGACGTCAGATGCAATATTTTTTCTTATTTTCATCCGTGGAGTTTATATGGTAGGAGGCTATCTTTAAAAAAGAAATCATGGATTCTTTCCTTGTTTGTTTTCACAGATGTGGAGAGTGTTTTCTCAGAAAAGGAAACGCTGAATTTGTCAGACACAATCTGTTATTTTTTTTCCTTTCCATCCGTGGCTGCAATCTTTTTTTTGTTGAGAAATTAAGCAATTGTTCGATTAATTTAATCCAAGAATAAATCATGAACATGATATAGACAGTGCTAATGATATACTGAAAATTCATGATGTACACACATACTAGACATATAGTAGAAACATCTACGCAAAACACTAGTACTGCACACATGGAAATAATCAGGATAAGGGTAAGCATGTTATACCCTCCAGTAGACCAGTTGGCCGGATCAGCAGCAGAGGCGGCGGCCTCGTCGGCGATGCGCTTGTCGGAGGCGGCCTTGTCGGCAGCAGCCTTGTCAGCGTCGGTGCTGGTGCTCATGGTGAAGGCGAAGACGACGCGGACGAAGATGTAGTCGACGTAGAGGAAGCAGTCGAACCGAGGCGAGCAGTCGCGTAGAAGACGCTCACCAAAAACCTAATCGCCCCTCTCCCGTACAGGATCTGGAGAGGCGGGGTTTCGGAGGCCTGCTCTCCCGTCGGCCGTGTACGCGGAAGACGGGATGGAGTCACCGGCGACAGCAGCAGCGAGAGGAACGACAGAGGTGGTGGTGGCAGAGCAGATGTGATCTGTGTTGTTCTCTGGAGAGGAGCGACCTCTCTTATATAGGCGCAGAGGAGGAGACAAACGGTCCATGAATCACAATGAATTCTAGTAACGGCCGTACTTAAGACGAAACGTTTCAGCTCGTATTCATTTTCCATTAATCGTTTTCAGTTGACTGTTCAAATTCCAATCCTGCGTGACAAAAAGAACACATCGGCTCGGCGAGATTCTCGCAACCCGCAACCCGCAACCCGCAACCCGCGGCGCGTCGTGACGAGACGGGCGGGCGGCGGAGGAGGAGGAGCGCGCGTGTGGAACACCTCTCCTTCCTTCACACCAACTCATACTAGTGGAAGAATGTCTCACCTTATAAGTTGGTGTACATCTCTCTCAACTAGCAATGTGGGACTAAACTCCCACCACTTGCTAGGCAGCATGGGCCCTTAGGGATTTTTCTGAAATTGCTAAATGGGCCCAAAGCCCATCTCATATTCAGCAATCCCCCACCAGATCCCAAAGGCCCATGGTGTTGTCCTCTGTTCCAAACTCTGTTTTGATATACCAGTATTTCAGTGGAGACCTGTTAAGATTGAACATCCACCTAGAGCAAATAGCTACACCCCTCCACAACTGAACAATGGACTAAGCCTTGAATTGTCAGTTTGGCGTAAAGAAGTTTCACCACATGTCTTACTGATACTAGGCTGCCGAAGGCTGACCCCTCGGGTGGAGCATATAAGTCACACTCCTGGCCTGTTCATGAGCTTACTAGAGATCACCCCAATCTCATAGACTGTGACCAGCAGTCGGGCTCATATAGGTGTGTTCCTCCAAAGATCGCTCTGTAGGATAGCATCTTGCTTATACATATAAGCCTTGGAACACATTAAGACAGTAGTCATCCTCCCATACAGTATTGAGAGTATTGCATCTCCAGCGGAGTGGGTTAGTATAGTTACTCTCCTCAGTTCACCACTGGCTTGTTTTCCCAGGTCCTACTTCACGGGATCTCCGATCACATAGGTTGGGTTACCACCATGGCAACTCATGTGGGTCTCATGCCCATCTCCCTCGATGCATTATCTATCACAACACGTGATAGCCTTTTTGTAAAGGGATTTGCCAGGATCCAGAGAGGCGAGGCTTCGGAGACCTGCTCTCCCGTCGACCGTGTACGCGGCGGACGGGATGGAGTCACCGGCGGCGGCAGCAGCAAAGGGACGACGGCGGGCGCGGAGGCAGATGCGCCCTAAGTTGCGGCGGCTAGGGTTGGCAGCGCCCCATATATATATGTGCGGTTGCGCGTGGAGAAACGTGGGCCGAACCCACGTCCAAGTCGGTAGCCCACGATCCGACGTCTCAGATCGTGGCCCTACCTGTCAAAGACTCTCCGTTCCTGACCGGCAAAAAGAAGCGCATAGGAGTGAGCTCGGCTCGGCTCAATCCCGCAACCCGCGGCGCGTCGTGACGAGGCGTGGCGTGGCGAGGCGAGCGGAGGAGGAGGAGTGCGTGAGGGCCTCATCTCTTCTCAAGCTCCAATAGCATGAGGGAGAGAATCCCTTATAAACCACTCCAACTCTCCTTCCACTAGCATGGTGGGACTAAACTTCCCACCACTTTGTCATGCCACCTACATGGGCCCTTAGAGATCAAAACTGAAATTGTCTTATGGGCTCTAGGCCCATCTCAGATTTCAACAATCCCCCACCAGATCTCGAGGGCCCATTGTGTGCTCTTGTCCCAATTACTGTTTCGATATACCAGTGTTTCAGCGAAGACCTGTTAAGGTTGAGCTTCACCTAGAGCAAGTAGCTACACTCCTTCACAACTGAACAATGGACTAAGCCTTGAATTGTCAGTTTGGCGTAAAGAAGTTTCACCACATGTCTTACTGATACTAGGCTGCCGAAGGCTGACCCCTCGGGTGGAGCATATAAGTCACACTCCTGGCCTGTTCATGAGCTTACTAGAGATCACCCCAATCTCATAGACTGTGACCAGCAGTCGGGCTCATATAGGTGTGTTCCTCCAAAGATCGCTCTGTAGGATAGCATCTTGCTTATACATATAAGCTTTGGAACACATTAAGACAGTAGTCATCCTCCCATACAGTATTGAGAGTATTGCATCTCCAGCGGAGTGGGTTAGTATAGTTACTCTCCTCAGTTCACCACTGGCTTGTTTTCCCAGGTCCTACTTCACGGGATCTCCGATCACATAGGTTGGGTTACCACCATGGCAACTCATGTGGGTCTCATGCCCATCTCCCTCGATGCATTATCTATCACAACACGTGATAGCCCTTTTGTAAAGGGATCTGCCAGATTCTTAGCCGTATGGACATATTCCAACGCTATCACCCCGGAGTTTCTCAATTTTCTGACAGCTTTTAATCTCATTCTTATGTGTTTGTTGGACTTCATGTTGTCCTTTGAACTCTTCACCTTGGTGATGACGGTCTGATTGTCACAGTTCATAAGGATAGCCGGAACCGGTTTATCAACCAATGGCAAGTCCATCAAGAGATCTCGAAGCCATCCCTCTTCGACACCAGATGTGTCTAATGCTGTTAATTCTGCTTCCATTGTCGATCTCGTTAAGATCGTTTGCTTGCAAGACTTCTAGGAAACAGCGCCACCTCCAAGAGTAAACATATACCCAGTTGTGGCCTTCATCTCATCAGCATCAGAGATCCAATTCGCATCACTATACCCATCAAGTACCGACGGGTATCCGGTATAGTGAAGTCCATAGTTCATAGTACCCTTTAGATAACGCATAACTCTTTCAACAGCATGCCAATGTACATCACCCGGTTTTGATACAAACCGACTCAGTTTGCTCACAGCAAAAGCGATGTCAGGCCTCGTAGCGCTAGCTAGGTACATCAGTGAACCAATGATTTGAGAGTATCTCAATTGATCTATAGCCGTGCCTTTGGATTTTCGAATCAACACGCTAGGATCATATGGTGTTTGAGATGGTGTGCAGTCCGAGTATCCAAAACGACTCAACACCTTCTCAACATAATGGGATTGCAAAAGTGTAATCCCACCCTCATTATCTCTCAGTGGCTTGATGTTCAAGATAACATCAGCCACACCAAGGTCTTTCATCTCAAAGTTCTGAGATAGAAACGACTTGACCTCCTCAATTACTTTGAGGTTGGTTCCGAATATCAGTATGTCATCAACATACAAGCACAGTATAACTCCTTCGCCCCCACCATGGCGATAGTATACACATTTGTCAGCTTCATTAACAACGAAGCCAACAGATGTCAGTGTTGTATTAAACTTATCATGCCATTGCTTAGGTGCTTGTTTCAGGCCATATAAAGATTTTATCAACCTACACACTTTTCCTTCCTGACCATTTATCACAAAGCCATCTGGCTGTTGCATGTAGATTTCCTCGTTTAGCTCTCCATTCAGGAAAGCTGTCTTAACATCCATCTGGTGGACGAGAAGACCATGCGAGGCCGCCAACGAGAGTAATACTCGAATGGTGGTCAGTCTGGCCACAGGTGAATAAGTATCGAAAAAATCCTCATCTTCTTTCTGGGAATAACCCTTGGCCACAAGCCTAGCCTTGTATTTTTCAATCGTACCATCAGGCCTAAGCTTCTTTTTGAACACCCACTTACATCCCAATGGTTTACAGCCATAGGGATGTTCTGTGATTTCCCATGTCCCATTAGCCAAGATGGAGTCCATCTCGCTACGGACCGCTTCTTTCCAGTAGTCAGCATCCGGAGACGCATAAGCTTCTGAAAAGGAAGTGGGAGTATCATCCACAAGGTACACAAGGAAATCATCACCAAAGGACTTTGCAGTCCTCTGTCTCTTGCCCCTACCAAGGGTTTCCTTGTCCTCCTCCTCAGGATTTTCATCATGTGTTTGTTCATAATATTCCATCGGAATGGCAGGTTCAGGAGTCTCATCAGATTCCAGTCTAGAAGTGCTTTGCATATCTCTCATAGGAAAAATATCCTCAAAGAATGTAGCATCTTTAGACTCCATAATCGTACCGACTTTCATGTCAGGTACCTCAGATTTCACTACCAGAAATCTATAGCCGACGCTATTCTTAGCGTAGCCCAAATTAACGCAATCCACAGTCTTTGGTCCAAGCTTACGCTTTTTGGGGATCGGCACATTGACTTTCGCCAAACAGCCCCAAGTACGTAAGTATGAGAGTGTTGTTCTTCTCTTTTCCCATTGTTCATAGGGAGTGATCTCATTGTCTTTTGTCGGAACTTTATTCAGGACATGACATGATGTCAATATAGCCTCCCCCCACAATGCCTTGGATAAACCCGATGTATCTAACATGGCGTTAACCAAATCAGTTAGAGTACGGTTTTTCCGTTC
The DNA here is from genome assembly GCA_902687465.1 of Secale cereale. Classification (NCBI taxonomy): domain Eukaryota; kingdom Viridiplantae; phylum Streptophyta; class Magnoliopsida; order Poales; family Poaceae; genus Secale; species Secale cereale. Next base: position 768,206,747 of record LR738712.1, read on the forward strand.
GGCAACCCCATTTGACTGAGGTGAGTAGGGAGGCGTCCTCTCATGAATAATACCATGTTCCGCACAAAAGGAATCAAACTCATTAGAGAAATACTCTCCACCACGATCTGACCGGACTCGTTTTATTTTCTTTTCAAGTTGATTCTCAACTTCTGCCTTATAGATTTTAAAGTAGTGTAGAGCCTCATCTTTAGTGTTTAAAAGATATACATAGCAGTATCTAGTAGAATCATCTATCAGTGTCATGAAGTATCTCTTTCCACCTTTAGTCAACACACCATTCATCTCACAAAGATCAGAATGTATGAGTTCTAATGGCGCCAAGTGTCTCTCCTCCGCAGCCTTATGGGGCTTGCGAGGTTGCTTTGCTTGCACACACGAATGGCACTTAGAACCTTTGGCTAAAGTGAGACTTGGTATTAAATTTAACTTTGCTAACCGCGTCATACAACCAAAACCAATGTGACAAAGACGTGAATGCCAAACTTCTGTTTCATTAACATTTGAATGAATATTGTTCACGACTTTATTACAAAAATCAGCGAGGGAAAAGCGGAATAGACCTCCACATTCATAACCTTTTCCAATAAACAGTCCATATTTCGTAACAACTACTTTATTAGACTCGAATACCAGCTTAAACCCTTCTCTACATAGAAGGGAACCACTAACGAGATTCTTCTTGATGGCGGGGACATGCTGCACGTTCTTCAGTTGCACGATCCTTCCCGAAGTAAACTTCAGATCGACCGTGCCAACACCATGAACAGAAGCACTCGCGCCATTCCCCATCAGTACGGACCCGTTTCCTGTGGCCTGATAAGAAGAAAACAATGAAATGTCAGCACACACATGAATATTTGCACCAGTGTCAATCCACCAATCGGTAGACTGGCAAACTGAAAATACAGTAAACAAATTACCGTACCCAGATGGCCCACTCTCATTGTTGCTCACAATCATGTTGACAGTCTTGGAGTCCTGTCCTGGCTTCTTGAACTTGTGTGGGCACTTGACAGCCCAATGTTCATCAGAACCACAAGTGAAACAGCCACCCTTCTTCTTATCCTTCTTGAAAGGCTTCTTGCCCTTCTTCTTAAACTCGGTATTCTGTTGGACACCAGTCTTTCCCTTGGGCTTGTGGGGGTTGAAGTTCTTCTGCACCATGTTGGTGACAGAGGTCCCTTCGTTCCCTTTTCCATTCGAGTCCTTTGCTCTCGAGTTCTGCTCAACACTCAGATAGCCAATGACATCCTCAACTGAGAATTCACGCCTCTGATGTTTCAGAGTGGTAGCAAAATTCCTCCAGGAATTGGGTAGCTTAGCGATGATGCATCCCGCGACAAATTTGCCCGGCAGCACACACTTCAGAACCTCAAGTTCCTTAGCGATGCACTGTATCTCATGAGCCTGTTCCAATACAGGACGGTTTTCAACCATCTTGTAATCGTGGAACTGCTCCATAATATACATCTCGCTTCCAGCATCGGTTGCGCCGAATTTAGATTCGAGCGCCTCCCACAAGTCCTTGGCAACCCGCATATGTAAATATGCATCAACCAACTTATCTCCGATCACGCTCAGAACGCATCCAACAAAGACGACGGTGGCCTCCCTGAACGCCTTCTCCTGTTCAGGAGCAATCGTTCCCGTGGGAGTCACACCGGCGACCCAGAACACGTTCATCGCCGTGAGCCATAAGACGGTTTTGGTCTGCCAACGCTTAAAGTACGTCCCCGTAAACGGGGCAGGTTTCAAAGCAGCAGCAAAACCATGGATCGAAAATTGCCTACACAGGTTAGGTTTTTGGATTGTTGAGAAATTAAGCAATTGTTCGATTAATTTAATCCAAGAATAAATCATGAACATGATATAGACAGTGCTAATGATATACTGAAAATTCATGATGTACGCACATACTAGACATATAGTAGAAACATCTACGCAAAACACTAGTACTGCACACATGGAAATAATCAGGATAAGGGTAAGCATGTTATACCCTCCAGTAGGCCAGTTGGCCGGATCAGCAGCAGAGGCGGCGGCCTCATCGGCGATGCGCTTGTCGGAGGCGGCCTTGTCGGCAGCAGCCTTGTCAGCGTCGGTGCTGGTGCTCATGGTGAAGGCGAAGACGACGCGGACGAAGATGTAGTCGACGTAGAGGAAGCAGTCGAACCGAGGCGAGCAGTCGCGTAGAAGACGCTCCCCAAAAACCTAATCGCTCCTCTCCCGTACAGGATCTGGAGAGGCGGGGTTTCGGAGGCCTGCTCTCCCGTCGGCCGTGTACGCGGAAGACGGGATGGAGTCACCGGCGACAGCAGCAGCGAGAGGAACGACAGAGGTGGTGGTGGCAGAGCAGATGTGATCTGTGTTGTTCTCTGGAGAGGAGCGACCTCTCTTATATAGGCGCAGAGGAGGAGACAAACGGTCCATGAATCACAATGAATTCTGGTAACGGCCGTACTTAAGACGAAACGTTTCAGCTCGTATTCATTTTCCATTAATCGTTTTCAGTTGACTGTTCAAATTCCAATCCTGCGTGACAAAAAGAACACATCGGCTCGGGGAGATTCCCGCAACCCGCGGCGCGTCGTGACGAGACGGGCGGGCGGCGGAGGAGGAGGAGCGCGCGTGTGGAACACCTCTCCTTCCTTCACACCAACTCATACTAGTGGGAGAATGTCTCACCTTATAAGTTGGTGTACATCTCTCTCAACTAGCAATGTGGGACTAAACTCCCACCACTTGCTAGGCAGCATGGGCCCTTAGGGATTTTTCTGAAATTGCTAAATGGGCCCAAAGCCCATCTCATATTCAGCAATCCCCCACCAGATCCCAAAGGCCCATGGTGTTGTCCTCTGTTCCAAACTCTGTTTTGATATACCAGTATTTCAGTGGAGACCTGTTAAGATTGAACATCCACCTAGAGCAAATAGCTACACCCCTCCACAACTGAACAATGGACTAAGCCTTGAATTGTCAGTTTGGCGTAAAGAAGTTTCACCACATGTCTTACTGATACTAGGCTGCCGAAGGCTGACCCCTCGGGTGGAGCATATAAGTCACACTCCTGGCCTGTTCATGAGCTTACTAGAGATCACCCCAATCTCATAGACTGTGACCAGCAGTCGGGCTCATATAGGTGTGTTCCTCCAAAGATCGCTCTGTAGGATAGCATCTTGCTTATACATATAAGCCTTGGAACACATTAAGACAGTAGTCATCCTCCCATACAGTATTGAGAGTATTGCATCTCCAGCGGAGTGAGTTAGTATAGTTACTCTCCTCAGTTCACCACTGGCTTGTTTTCCCAGGTCCTACTTCACGGGATCTCCGATCACATAGGTTGGGTTACCACCATGGCAACTCATGTGGGTCTCATGCCCATCTCCCTCGATGCATTATCTATCACAACACGTGATAGCCCTTTTGTGAAGGGATCTGCCAGATTCTTAGCCGTATGGACATATTCCAACGCTATCACCCCGGAGTTTCTCAATTTTCTGACAGCTTTTAATCTCATTCTTATGTGCTTGTTGGACTTCATGTTGTCCTTTGAACTCTTCACCTTGGTGATGACGGTCTGATTGTCACAGTTCATAAGGATAGCCGGAACCGGTTTATCAACCAATGGCAAGTCCATCAAGAGATCTCGAAGCCATCCCGCTTCGACACCAGATGTGTCTAATGCTGTTAATTCTGCTTTCATTGTCGATCTCGTTAATATCGTTTGCTTGCAAGACTTCCAGGAAACAGCGCCACCTCCAAGAGTAAACATATACCCAGTTGTGGCCTTCATCTCATCAGCATCAGAGATCCAATTCGCATCACTATACCCTTCAAGTACCGACGGGTATCCGGTATAGTGAAGTCCATAGTTCATAGTACCCTTCAGATAACGCATAACTCTTTCAACAGCATGCCAATGTACATCACCCGGTTTTGATACAAACCGACTCAGTTTGCTCACAGCAAAAGCGATGTCAGGCCTCGTAGCGCTAGCTAGGTACATCAGTGAACCAATGATTTGAGAGTATCTCAATTGATCTATAGCCGTGCCTTTGGATTTTCGAATCAACACGCTAGGATCATATGGTGTTTGAGATGGTGTGCAGTCCGAGTATCCAAAACGACTCAACACCTTCTCAACATAATGGGATTGCAAAAGTGTAATCCCACCCGCATTATCTCTCAGTAGCTTGATGTTCAAGATAACATCAGCCACACCAAGGTCTTTCATCTCAAAGTTCTGAGATAGAAACGACTTGACCTCCTCAATTACTTTGAGGTTGGTTCCGAATATCAGTATGTCATCAACATACAAGCACAGTATAACTCCTTCGCCCCCACCATGGCGATAGTATACACATTTGTCAGCTTCATTAACAACGAAGCCAACAGATGTCAGTGTTGTATTAAACTTATCATGCCATTGCTTAGGTGCTTGTTTCAGGCCATATAAAGATTTTATCAACCTACACACTTTTCCTTCCTGACCATTTATCACAAAGCCATCTGGCTGTTGCATGTAGATTTCCTCGTTTAGCTCTCCATTCAGGAAAGCTGTCTTAACATCCATCTGGTGGACGAGAAGACCATGCGAGGCCGCCAACGAGAGTAATACTCGAATGGTGGTCAGTCTGGCCACAGGTGAATAAGTATCGAAAAAATCCTCATCTTCTTTCTGGGAATAACCCTTGGCCACAAGCCTAGCCTTGTATTTTTCAATCGTACCATCAGGCCTAAGCTTCTTTTTGAACACCCACTTACATCCCAATGGTTTACAGCCATAGGGATGTTCTGTGATTTCCCATGTCCCATTAGCCAAGATGGAGTCCATCTCGCTACGGACCGCTTCTTTCCAGTAGTCAGCATCCGGAGACGCATAAGCTTCTGAAAAGGAAGTGGGAGTATCATCCACAAGGTACACAAGGAAATCATCACCAAAGGACTTTGCAGTCCTCTGTCTCTTGCCCCTACCAAGGGTTTCCTTGTCCTCCTCCTCAGGATTTTCATCATGTGTTTGTTCATAATATTCCATCGGAATGGCAGGTTCAGGAGTCTCATCAGATTCCAGTCTAGAAGTGCTTTGCATATCTCTCATAGGAAAAATATCCTCAAAGAATGTAGCATCTTTAGACTCCATAATCGTACCGACTTTCATGTCAGGTACCTCAGATTTCACTACCAGAAATCTATAGCCGACGCTATTCTTAGCGTAGCCCAAATTAACGCAATCCACAGTCTTTGGTCCAAGCTTACGCTTTTTGGGGATCGGCACATTGACTTTCGCCAAACAGCCCCAAGTACGTAAGTATGAGAGTGTTGTTCTTCTCTTTTCCCATTGTTCATAGGGAGTGATCTCATTGTCTTTTGTCGGAACTTTATTCAGGACATGACATGATGTCAATATAGCCTCCCCCCACCATGCCTTGGATAAACCCGATGTATCTAACATGGCATTAACCAAATCAGTTAGAGTACGGTTTTTCCGTTCGGCAACCTCATTTGACCGAGGTGAGTAGGGAGGCATCCTCTCATGAATAATACCATGTTCCGCACAAAAAGGAATCAAACTCATTAGAGAAATACTCTCCACCACGATCTGACCGGACTCGTTTTATTTTCTTTTCAAGTTGATTCTCAACTTCTGCCTTATAGATTTTAAAGTAGTGTAGAGCCTCATCTTTAGTGTTTAAAAGATATACATAGCAGTATCTAGTAGAATCATCTATCAGTGTCATGAAGTATCTCTTTCCACCTTTATTCAACACACCATTCATCTCACAAAGATCAGAATGTATGAGTTCTAATGGCGCCAAGTGTCTCTCCTCCGCAGCCTTATGGGGCTTGCGAGGTTGCTTTGCTTGCACACACGAATGGCACTTAGAACCTTTGGCTAAAGTGAAACTTGGGATTAAATTTAACTTTGCTAACCGCGTCATACAACCAAAACTAATGTGACAAAGACGTGAATGCCAAACTTCTGTTTCATTAACATTTGAATGAATATTGTTCACGACTTTATTACAAAAATCAGCGAGGGAAAAGCGGAATAGACCTCCACATTCATAACCTTTTCCAACAAACAGTCCATATTTCGTAACAACTACTTTATTAGACTCGAATACCAGCTTAAACCCTTCTCTACATAGAAGGGAACCACTAACGAGATTCTTCTTGATGGCGGGGACATGCTGCACGTTCTTCAGTTGCACGATCCTTCCCGAAGTAAACTTCAGATCGACCGTGCCAACACCATGAACAGAAGCACTCGCGCCATTCCCCATCAGTACGGACCCGTTTCCTGTGGCCTGATAAGAAGAAAACAATGAAATGTCAGCACACACATGAATATTTGCACCTGTGTCAATCCACCAATCGGTAGACTGGCAAACTGAAAATACAGTAAACAAATTACCGAACCCAGATGGCCCACTCTCATTGTTGCTCACAATCATGTTGACAGTCTTGGAGTCCTGTCCTGGCTTCTTGAACTTGTGTGGGCACTTGACAGCCCAATGTTCATCAGAACCACAAGTGAAACAGCCACCCTTCTTCTTATCCTTCTTGAAAGGCTTCTTGCCCTTCTTCTTAAACTCGGTATTCTGTTGGACACCAGTCTTTCCCTTGGGCTTGTGGGGGTTGAAGTTCTTCTGCACCATGTTGGCGACAGAGGTCCCTTCGTTCCCTTTTCCATTCGAGTCCTTTGCTCTCGAGTTCTGCTCAACACTCAGATGGCCAATGACATCCTCAACTGAGAATTCACGCCTCTGATGTTTCAGAGTGGTAGCAAAATTCCTCCAGGAATTGGGTAGCTTAGCGATGATGCATCCCGCGACAAATTTGCCCGGCAGCACACACTTCAGAACCTCAAGTTCCTTAGCGATGCACTGTATCTCATGAGCCTGTTCCAATACAGGACGGTTTTCAACCATCTTGTAATCGTGGAACTGCTCCATAATATACATCTCGCTTCCAGCATCGGTTGCGCCGAATTTAGATTCGAGCGCCTCCCACAAGTCCTTGGCAACCCGCATATGTAAATATGCATCAACCAACTTATCTCCGATCACGTTCAGAACGCATCCAACAAAGACGACGGTGGCCTCCCTGAACGCCTTCTCCTGTTCAGGAGCAATCGTTCCCGTGGGAGTCACACCGGCGACCCAGAACACGTTCATCGCCGTGAGCCATAAGACGGTTTTGGTCTGCCAACGCTTAAAGTACGTCCCCGTAAACGGGGCAGGTTTCAATGCAGCAGCAAAACCATGGATCGAAAATTGCCTACACAGGTTAGGTTTTTGGATTGTTGAGAAATTAAGCAATTGTTCGATTAATTTAATCCAAGAATAAATCATGAACATGATATAGACAGTGCTAATGATATACTGAAAATTCATGATGTACGCACATACTAGACATATAGTAGAAACATCTATGCAAAACACTAGTACTGCACACATGGAAATAATCAGGATAAGGGTAAGCATGTTATACCCTCCAGTAGGCCAGTTGGCCGGATCAGCAGCAGAGGCGGCGGCCTCGTCGGCGATGCGCTTGTCGGAGGCGGCCTTGTCGGCAGCAGCCTTGTCAGCGTCGGTGCTGGTGCTCATGGTGAAGGCGAAGACGACGCGGACGAAGATGTAGTCGACGTAGAGGAAGCAGTCGAACCGAAGCGAGCAGTCGCGTAGAAGACGCTCCCCAAAAACCTAATCGCCCCTCTCCCGTACAGGATCTGGAGAGGCGGGGTTTCGGAGGCCTGCTCTCCCGTCGGCCGTGTACGCGGAAGACGGGATGGAGTCACCGGCGACAGCAGCAGCGAGAGGAACGACAGAGGTGTTGGTGGCAGAGCAGATGTGATCTGTGTTGTTCTCTGGAGAGGAGCGACCTCTCTTATATAGGCGCAGAGGAGGAGACAAACGGTCCATGAATCACAATGAATTCTGGTAACGGCCGTACTTAAGACGAAACGTTTCAGCTCGTATTCATTTTCCATTAATCGTTTTCAGTTGACTGTTCAAATTCCAATCCTGCGTGACAAAAAGAACACATCGGCTCGGCGAGATTCCCGCAACCCGCGGCGCGTCGTGACGAGACGGGCGGGCGGCGGAGGAGGAGGAGCGCGCGTGTGGAACACCTCTCCTTACTTCACACCAACTCATACTAGTGGGAGAATGTCTCACCTTATAAGTTGGTGTACATCTCTCTCAACTAGCAATGTGGGACTAAACTCCCACCACTTGCTAGGCAGCATGGGCCCTTAGGGATTTTTCTGAAATTGCTAAATGGGCCCAAAGCCCATCTCATATTCAGCAATCCCCCACCAGATCCCAAAGGCCCATGGTGTTGTCCTCTGTTCCAAACTCTGTTTTGATATACCAGTATTTCAGTGGAGACCTGTTAAGATTGAACATCCACCTAGAGCAAATAGCTACACCCCTCCACAACTGAACAATGGACTAAGCCTTGAATTGTCAGTTTGGCGTAAAGAAGTTTCACCACATGTCTTACTGATACTAGGCTGCCGAAGGCTGACCCCTCGGGTGGAGCATATAAGTCACACTCCTGGCCTGTTCATGAGCTTACTAGAGATCACCCCAATCTCATAGACTGTGACCAGCAGTCGGGCTCATATAGGTGTGTTCCTCCAAAGATCGCTCTGTAGGATAGCATCTTGCTTATACATATAAGCCTTGGAACACATTAAGACAGTAGTCATCCTCCCATACAGTATTGAGAGTATTGCATCTCCAGCGGAGTGGGTTAGTATAGTTACTCTCCTCAGTTCACCACTGGCTTGTTTTTCCAGGTCCTACTTCACGGGATCTCCGATCACATAGGTTGGGTTACCACCATGGCAACTCATGTGGGTCTCATGCCCATCTCCCTCGATGCATTATCTATCACAACACGTGATAGCCCTTTTGTAAAGGGATCTGCCAGATTCTTAGCCGTATGGACATATTCCAACGCTATCACCCCGGAGTTTCTCAATTTTCTGACAGCTTTTAATCTCATTCTTATGTGTTTGTTGGACTTCATGTTGTCCTTTGAACTCTTCACCTTGGTGATGACGGTCTGATTGTCACAGTTCATAAGGATAGCCGGAACCGGTTTATCAACCAATGGCAAGTCCATCAAGAGATCTCGAAGCCATCCCGCTTCGACACCAGATGTGTCTAATGCTGTTAATTCTGCTTCCATTGTCGATCTCGTTAAGATCGTTTGCTTGCAAGACTTCCAGGAAACAGCGCCACCTCCAAGAGTAAACATATACCCAGTTGTGGCCTTCATCTCATCAGCATCAGAGATCCAATTCGCATCACTATACCCTTCAAGTACCGACGGGTATCCGGTATAGTGAAGTCCATAGTTCATAGTACCCTTCAGATAACGCATAACTCTTTCAACAGCATGCCAATGTACATCACCCGGTTTTGACACAAACCGGCTCAGTTTGCTCACAGCAAAAGCGATGTCAGGCCTCGTAGCGCTAGCTAGGTACATCAGTGAACCAATGATTTGAGAGTATCTCAATTGATCTATAGCCGTGCCTTTGGATTTTCGAATCAACACGCTAGGATCATATGGTGTTTGAGATGGTGTGCAGTCCGAGTATCCAAAACGACTCAACACCTTCTCAACATAATGGGATTGCAAAAGTGTAATCCCACCCTCATTATCTCTCAGTAGCTTGATGTTCAAGATAACATCAGCCACACCAAGGTCTTTCATCTCAAAGTTCTGAGATAGAAACGACTTGACCTCCTCAATTACTTTGAGGTTGGTTCCGAATATCAGTATGTCATCAACATACAAGCACAGTATAACTCCTTCGCCCCCACCATGGCGATAGTATACACATTTGTCAGCTTCATTAACAACGAAGCCAACAGATGTCAGTGTTGTATTAAACTTATCATGCCATTGCTTAGGTGCTTGTTTCAGGCCATATAAAGATTTTATCAACCTACACACTTTTCCTTCCTGACCATTTATCACAAAGCCATCTGGCTGTTGCATGTAGATTTCCTCGTTTAGCTCTCCATTCAGGAAAGCTGTCTTAACATCCATCTGGTGGACGAGAAGACCATGCGAGGCCGCCAACGAGAGTAATACTCGAATGGTGGTCAGTCTGGCCACAGGTGAATAAGTATCGAAAAAATCCTCATCTTCTTTCTGGGAATAACCCTTGGCCACAAGCCTAGCCTTGTATTTTTCAATCGTACCATCAGGCCTAAGCTTCTTTTTGAACACCCACTTACATCCCAATGGTTTACAGCCATAGGGATGTTCTGTGATTTCCCATGTCCCATTAGCCAAGATGGAGTCCATCTCGCTACGGACCGCTTCTTTCCAGTAGTCAGCATCCGGAGACGCATAAGCTTCTGAAAAGGAAGTGGGAGTATCATCCACAAGGTACACAAGGAAATCATCACCAAAGGACTTTGCAGTCCTCTGTCTCTTGCCCCTACCAAGGGTTTCCTTGTCCTCCTCCTCAGGATTTTCATCATGTGTTTGTTCATAATATTCCATCGGAATGGCAGGTTCAGGAGTCTCATCAGATTCCAGTCTAGAAGTGCTTTGCATATCTCTCATAGGAAAAATATCCTCAAAGAATGTAGCATCTTTAGACTCCATAATCGTACCGACTTTCATGTCAGGTACCTCAGATTTCACTACCAGAAATCTATAGCCGACGCTATTCTTAGCGTAGCCCAAATTAACGCAATCCACAGTCTTTGGTCCAAGCTTACGCTTTTTGGGGATCGGCACATTGACTTTCGCCAAACAGCCCCAAGTACGTAAGTATGAGAGTGTTGTTCTTCTCTTTTCCCATTGTTCATAGGGAGTGATCTCATTGTCTTTTGTCGGAACTTTATTCAGGACATGACATGATGTCAATATAGCCTCCCCCCACCATGCCTTGGATAAACCCGATGTATCTAACATGGCGTTAACCAAATCAGTTAGAGTACGGTTTTTCCGTTCGGCAACCCCATTTGACTGAGGTGAGTAGGGAGGCGTCCTCTCATGAATAATACCATGTTCCGCACAAAAGGAATCAAACTCATTAGAGAAATACTGTCCACCACGATCTGACCGGACTCGTTTTATTTTCTTTTCAAACCCATTAGACATTGTTATTTTCACGTAAAATCCGTTGACCATGTTATATGACAAAAATAAGCCTAGGCCCACATGTCAGTTCTCTCTATCTCACAATGATAAGTGTGGCCCCAATTGTCAGGAGTAACCAAGTGAACAATTTTACAGAAAAATAAGAACGATGTTGGGATCAAGTGGGCCCCACACTTTATTGTAGTGAGATGAAGGGAGAGATGGCATGTTGGTCCATAGGTATTTATGTCATTATAACATGGCAAAAGAGATTTTAGATCACAGTAATGCTGTGTAGTTGCATTTTTTAGCATGTGCGTAATGAAGCGATGGCATTTTTGAGCAGTTGAAATTCATAGTGGCAAAACTGAGTAGTGGGACACAACCGGTGGCATAAATGATAAAAACCCTTGAAAATATTAGCTATGAGAATCCTTCAGGTATGATAGAGAAACTGCTTGAAAATCCCTTTACAGGAGACGGAACACTGCATCCCGATTTACATCTAATCTATGTGGATGAAGTTTGTGGATTGTTTAAGCTTGCAGGTATACCTGAGGATGTTATCAAGAAGAAGGTCTTCCCTTTATCTTTGAAGGGAGATGCATTGATATGGTTTAGGCTATGCGATGATATGGGTGATACGTCCAAAATGCATCACTATTTTGTATCATAATTTATCCTTATTCATTGATATATTTCACGTTACGGTGATGTTCTTATGTTGTTTTGGTCTATTTTACACAGTTTGCAAACTTTCCGATGCCGAAGCAGCAGACGCAGGATTCAGCAGTAAAAAGTGGACGCTGAGTTGCTGAAGAAGAATACCTCCAAATTACCTGAAAATTGACGGGAGATATTTTTCAGACGGATCACGAAGGCACGCGAAAGGGCAACCAGAGGGGGGCCACAGGGTGCCCAGGCGCCCTGGGGGCGCCCCCCTGGCCGCGCCGGGGGGGGGGGGGCGCCTGGAGCCCCTGGCCCACCTCTGGCCGCCCCCTTTTGCATATATGCTCTCCGTTATCCAAAAACCCTAGAGACGGGAATTTTTACGGAGTTCCGCCGCCGCTCCGTGGCGGAAACCTACAGAGAAGAAAAAGCCATCTCCGGCGGGCAGATTCCGCCTGGGAGATCACCTCCCGGAAGGGGATATCGTCGCCATCGTCATCACCATCGTCATGGGCATCATCGAGATCATCATCAACATCATCCCCAACACCAGCACCATCTCCATCTTCATCCAAATCTCATCTTACAATCACAACTTGTGTTGTAACTCGTACTACCTATCCTCTCTACTCCATCGGTGTTGATTACTACTTTGTGGTGAATGCTATTGAGTTTTGTTGGAGAAATACTATTATGTCCAGATTGTTTATCACATATTTATCCCCACTGATCATGATCTCTTTTATGTCTCGTGAGTAGTTACCTTAGTTCTTGAGGACATGGGGAAAGTCTTGTTGTTAGTAGTCATATGCTGTTGAAGTAATATGCGTTGTTTGATAATTAATTTGTGTTGTCATTCTACTAGTGGTGTTGTGTGAGTCGAACACTCAACACTTCGCCTTATTAAGGACCTAGGAGAATACATTGTGTATAAAGAATGCTTATGGTGGGTTGCCGCAGTGACAGAAACCTGAACCCCAGTTCGCACGCTTTTGCATAAGGGAGTAATGGATCCTCGATCGTATTGCTATGGTTAGGCTTTTGCCTTAAATTCTATCTTGTATTTGCGGATGCTTGCAAGGTGTTTAATCATAAGAGTGCATTCATCTTAGTCTAGAGAGTGCACTAGCATAGATCCATCCACTCAACACTTATCAACACATAACATAGTATCGATACGGAATATGGCGAAAGCACATGACTACCTCTCCCGTGTGTCCTCAGGAACGCTTTAGTCTTTATAAGTTCAGTTGCTAGGCCTCTCCTTTGCTAAGAAAGGATTGGGCCACTTGTTACTCTCAGTACCTTTTACATTATTTGCTTTTACTTTCCTGTTGCTTATACCGAGAAAACCCCTAAAAGTTATCTTTCAGTGCTTGCAGTAATTTCTTGCTCAGAATCGCTTATCAATACCTTCTGCTCCTCGTTGGGTTCGACACTCTCACTTATCGAAAACGCTGCAATAGATCCCTTACGGTTGTGGGTCATCAAGTACCGTTTTCTGGCGCCGTTGCCGGGGAGCGTAGCGCTATTGGTAAAGTGAAACTGGTAATGAAGTTTTTATAATTCTTTTTTTATTTTTGCTATTGCTGTTCTTTGTCCTTATGGACAACCCTGTTATTGGATCGTTGCTTACGGGAAGACGCCCCACACCTGTGGTGGTTGATCCTTCCCCTACTGAAATTGTGCCCTATAAAATACCAGCTGGTATTATCGATTATGTTTTGGCTAATCGTTATGCAGGAGACAGACATCCCGGTGAACACTTGCTATATCTGTCACAACTATGTTCATTATTTAAGCTTGCAGGTGTATCGAGGGAGTTTGTCATGAGGAAATTGTTTGACGTATCACTTATAGATAAAGCTTTGGATTGGTATAGGCTTCTCGATAACTCACACTTGCTTGACTGGCAGGAGCTTATGTCTCTCTTTTATACTAAGTTTTATCCTCTTCATGAAATTCATCGAGACAGGAACTATATCTATAATTTTAGGTCTCGTGACGGAGAAACCATTGCTCAAGCTTGGGGGAGATTGAAGTCCCTAATGCTCAAATGCCCTATTCATAAGCTTCCCAAAGAAATTATACTTACAAATTTTTATGCCAGGCTTTCTCGTCAGGATAAGGAGATGCTGGATGCCTCCTCTAGTGGGGTATTTCAGAAGAAGAGTGTTGAAGAAAGGTGGGATCTCATTGAAAGGATCCAGAGGAATACCGAAGATTGGGAAATTGATAAAGGTATTGAACCCGCTATAAATTATGAACATGATTGTATTGAGAGCTATGTGAAAACTGATTACTTCAATACTTTTTGCTCTAAGATTGGTCTTGATTCCCTTCTAGTGATTGATTTGTGTAAGAATTTTGCCTCTCACGTTGATTCTTTTAAAAAGAAGAGAGACCAGCACCATGAACCTTTTAAAGAGTCACCTATTGATATTTATGTTGCTGACCCTATTTTGCCTGCAGTTATATATGAAAAGCCTCCTTTTCCCGCGAGGATAAAGGAGCACTCTCTTGTGACAGTCATAATAAATAAAAGTGAGAGAAGAGTTGATGAGCCTGAGGACCAGATCAGAGTCGATCCTCAAGTTGCATTGATTAAAGACCTTGCTACTAATGATGTTTTGGATTCCAATATAAATTTTTGTGCTGTTTCCACTAACCTTGTCACAGCCAAGAATAAAGGCCCAATTTCAGGTACTCCAGTGGTATCTGTTAAAATAGGAGATCACAATTATTATGGGCTATGCGATTTGGGATCGAGTGCAAGTGCTATCCCCTATTCACTTTATGAAGAGATCATCAGTGAGATTTCCCCTTGTGAACTTGAAGAAGTTGATGTTACCATTCATCTTGCAAACAGAACAACTATCTCTCCTATCGGAATTGTGAGGGACGTGGAAGTCCTATGTGGAAAGGTAAAATACCCTACCGACTTTCTAGTACTTGGTTCAGAGAGGGACAATTTTTGTCCAATTATTTTTGGTAGACCTTTTCTTAGAACTTGTGGAGCTATAATAGATTGCAAGAAAGGTAAAGTTTCTGTTGAATTCTATGGTGAGCCATATGAATTTAATTTTTCTAAGTTCTCTAAGCAGCCTCGTGGTACTGATTTACCTAGTGATGATAAAATTATTGAAAGTATTGCCTCTATTGCTATTCCCCCTAATGATCCTTTGCAGCAATACATGGAGGACCACGAGAATGATTTGCATATGCAGGAAAGAAATGAACTAGATGAAATATTCTTGAGGCAGCCTGCTATCCTGAAGCACAACCTTCCGGTTGAACCTTTGGGAATTTTATCAAAACCGAAAGAAGACCCGGTGTTCGATCTTAAACCTCTTCCCGATACGCTCAAGTATGCTTATTTAGATGAAAAGAAAGTATATCCTGTTATTATCAATTCTAACCTTTCAGGATATGAAGAAGAGCGATTATTGGAAGTACTTCGTAAACACCGAGGCGCAATTGGGTACACCCTTGATGACCTTAAGGGGATTAGTCCATCTATCTGTCAACATACTATCAACCTTGAGCCTGATGCTAAACCAGTTGTTGATCATCAACGACGGTTGAACCCGAAGATGATGTATGTCGTGAGAACTGAGATTCTCAAGCTTCTAGCCGCAGGTATTATCTACCCTATAGCTGATAGTAAGTGGGTAAGTCCGGTACATTGTGTTCCTAAGAAAGGAGGTACAACTGTGGTTCCTAATGATAAAAATGAATTAATACCTAAGAGAATTATTATTGGATATAGAATGTGTATTGATTACAGAAAGTTGAACAAGGCAACCAGGAAGGATCACTACCCGTTGCCGTTCATCGACCAAATGCTTGAAAGGTTATCCAAAAATACCCACTTTTGTTATCTCGATGGTTATTCTGGCTTCTCTCAAATTCATGTTAACACTGCCGATCAAGAGAAGACCACTTTTACTTGTCCCTTTGGTACTTATGCTTACAGGCGTATGCCTTTTGGTTTATATAATGCCCCTGCTAGTTTTCAAAGGTGTATGTCTGCTATCTTTCATGGTTTCTGCGGGGATATTATGGAAGTCTTCATGGATGATTTCTCCGTCTATGGAACTTCTTTTGACCATTGTCTTCACAACCTTAATAAAGTTTTGCAGAGATGCGAGGAGACAAATTTGGTACTCAACTGGGAGAAGTGCCACTTCATGGTTAATGAAGTAATTGTTCTTGGTCACAAGATTTCCGAAAGGGGAATTGAAGTGGACAAGGCCAAGATCGAAGCTATTGAGAGGATGCCCTATCCAAGGGACATCAAAGGTATTCGCAGTTTTCTCGGTCATGCAGGTTTTTATAGAAGATTTATTAAAGACTTTTCTAAAACCTCGAGACCCCTCACTAATCTTCTCCAGAAGGACGTTCCTTTTGTATTTGATGAAAATTGTAAGGAAGCTTTTGAAGTCCTTAAGAAAACTTTAATAACCGCTCCTATAGTACAACCACCTGACTGGAATTTACCTTTTGAAATTATGTGTGATGCAAGTGATTTTGCTGTTGGAGCTGTTTTAGGACAAAGAGTTGATAAGAAATTGAATGTTATACATTATGCTAGTAAAACCCTTGATAGTGCTCAAAGAAATTATGCTACTACTAAGAAGGAATTCTTAGCTGTAGTATTTGCTTGTGATAAGTTTAGGCAGTATATTGTTGATTCCAAAGTTATTATTCATACTGATCATGCTGCCATTAAGTACCTTATGACAAAGAAGGATGCCAAGCCAAGGCTTATCAGATGGGTGCTCCTTCTTCAAGAATTTGATTTGCAGATTGTTGATAGGAAAGGAGAAGACAATCCGGTAGTGGACAATCTTTCAAGGATGGAAGATATACCGCATGATCCCATCCCAGTCAACGATAGTTTTCCAGACGAGCAACTTGCCGTTGTAAAAGTACAATCTCTTTCCGACCCTTGGTATGCAGATTATGCTAATTTTATTGTTGCAAAGTATTTGCGTCCAGGTTTAACACTTCAGCAAAGGAAGAAGTTCTTTCATGATTTGAGGCACTACTTCTGGGATGACCCACATCTTTTCAAAGAAGGTCCTGACGGGATCGTGAGAAGATGCATTCCGGAACACGAGCAGAAGGGCATTCTCAGACGGTGTCATGATAGTCCCTATGGAGGACATCATGCCGGTGAGAGGACTGCACATAAGGTTCTTCAATCAGGTTTTTATTGGCCCACTCTCTTTAAAGATGCTAGAAATTATGTTTTAGCCTGTGATAAATGTCAGAGAGTTGGTAACATTAGTAGAAGGAATGAGATGCCTATGAATTACTCACTAGTGATTGAACCTTTTGATTGTTGGGGTTTTGATTTTATGGGTCCTTTTCCTTCTTCACACAAGTACACTCACATTTTAGTAGCTGTTGATTATGTGACCAAGTGGGTTGAAGCAATCCCCACTGAAAGTGCTGATCATAAAACATCTTTGAAAATGCTTAAAGATGTAATTTTTCCTAGGTTTGGTGTACCAAGGTATCTCATGACTGATGGGGGATCACACTTCACGCACGGAGCTTTTAGATAAGCTTTGGCTAAATACGATGTTAATCATAGAATTGCTTCACCATATCATCCTCAAACTAGTGGGCAAGTTGAGCTCACCAATAGAGAGATTAAGTTGACCTTGCAGAAAACAGTAAACAGAAATAGAAAGGACTGGTCAAATAAGTTAGGAGATGCTTTGTGGGCATATAGAACTGCTTACAAAAACCCCATGGGCATGTCCCCCTATAAGATGGTGTATGGCAAGGCTTGCCATTTGCCATTAGAGTTAGAGCACAAAGCTTTCTGGGCTGTTAGAGAGCTTAACGCTGACCCAAAACTAGCTGGTGAGAAGAGTCTCATGAACTTGACTTCTCTAGATGAATGGAGAAGTGAAGCTTACGAGAGCGCTAAAATGTTCAAGGAAAAGGTAAAAAAGTGGCATGATAGGAAGATTCTGAAACGTGAATTTAATGTTGGTGATAAATTTTTGTTGTTCAGATCCCGTTTCAGGTTTTCTCCAAGTAAACTACTTTCCAGGTGGGAAGGACCATTTCATATTGAAGAAGTTTATCGGTCTGGTGCAATTAAGATTAATAATTTTGAAGGCACCAAACCTCAAGTAGTGAATGGGCAAAGACTTAAACATTACATAGCAGGAGACCCTGTCAATGTTGATGTGAATATAATATACACAACAACCCACGAAGAACATGTAGCAGCCCTGTTTCAGACGCCAGCAGACGCAGAATAAAGAAAAGGGAATCTTTCAGCTGAATTTAGGTGCCATGGCTTCTCCAAGTTCCCCCAAGGACAAGTTCGTCGTCAACGTCATCAACCCTTACCTCGCTGAGGTGAAGAAGCACCCTCAGGTTGTTTAGATGAAGGACGGCGTCCTTCAGCAAGAAGATCTGAAGGGACCTATCAAGGAGGGGAGCATCCAGGCCAGGCTGGAAGAAGTGGAGCAAGAAGTCTTCGAGTACAAGAAGATGATCGAGCGTGGTGTTGAAGCTAACTTTGACATCATCAACGAGCTGAAGAACTACTTCCTGAAGGAGATGACGGAGATGTGGAAAAGCATCACCGCGTCTGAAGAAAGAATTATAGAGCTCCAAGGGCAAATTAATGATCTACATAACCAGAACTGTGAGTATGAACTAAGGTTTATGCGCATGAGTGTGGGTGCTGAATGCAGGATTCAGGAGACGAGCTTCTCATATGAGACTGGAGAACCCCTTCCATGGAAGCTATTCGCCAAGGACTACGTGATCAACGCCAACAAGGATGATGAGTGAAATCTCCTGGGGTAATGGCATTCCCTTGGCTTGTTCCAAGCTTGGGGGAGTGCCCGGTATCATTATCTTTACCTTTTGTCTTTTAGAGTCAAGTAGAGTCGTATCATGTCTAGGGAGATTATTATATGAGATAGGTGTGTGCATTGAGGTCTATCACTCCTTCGGTGAAGAATTGTATCCGTGAGTGTGGAGTCGTCCATGATGGAATATTAATGAGAAGTTTATTGGTTCCTTTTGCTGCACTCGGTATTCTCTTCACGCAATCGACCTTATATGATGATTCTTATGGGGAGTATTGACCTTATGTCAGGTATGGCTGTGAAAACTTTATTTAATCTTGGCAAACATAGCTTTGGTCATAACAACAAGCATGATTTTCTTAAACTATCAACATAGCCAAAACCTTTATGTTATTATGCTTGAAGTGTTATGCTGACAAGGAAGACAACTTGATGTGTTATGCTTATTTCAATGTTCATGCTTTATATTGCTTTGAATCTTAGTCATCATCAGTTGTCTGCTCTCTCAAAACCTTTGCTAGCCTAACTCTGTACTAAGCGGTATTCTGCTTGTGCATCCATACCCTTAAAACCAATACCTTCCATATGAGTCCACCATACCTACCTACTCGTGGTATTCCACTACCACCTCCTAAAAGTATATAATTTATGTGTTATCCTTAAATGTTCAAAATCTTTTATTGTGTGCCTCTGTTTTAGCTCATGAGGAAGTAATAGCTAATTAATAGTCTTCTTGAATTGGACAAGCTTCACCCCGGGATTGCATGTCTAATGTGCAAACCCATAATACGAGAAGGAACTGGTAAAGAGTGCGCCCGGCTCAAAAATAATATAACAAACAAACCCTCCTTCACGATTTGTTCATGAGAAATCAGAAAACTTTGGCAGTGATAAACAAAGGAGAATAAGAGGATGTGATCGTCCTCGTGCGGGAGCCGTTCCTCGAAACTTGTCCAGCTCAAGAAGCAATTGAGTTATCTATTAGCATTCGTTGACAAATCATGCACCTCTCAAAACTTGTTTTCATTCTGTTTGATTTGAGGATAGCACATGAGTTTTCCCTACTACCCTAGAACAGGGCCTATCTTTTAATTTTAAGTTGAGTCAGTTATTTCTACTTCCTTCTATTTCTCAAAGAGAGCAGACGTTTGATGTTGATAAGGATTCATTCATATAAAGCTGCATTAAGATTTGTCATATCATATCCTTGTTGACATTATCATTCGATAAGTGAGTTGTTTGTCATGCCCAGCTAAGGCAAATATCTTCCTTTGTGTTAACACTTTCACTTCTTGCCTATTAACATGTTATTTCAAAAAGCTTCAATTGATCTCATCAAAATATAAGAGCAAAAGTTAAATCTATTTGTTGTTCTTTGACCAAAGGACATGTTTGCCATGATATAATGAGTTTACTTA
Organism: Secale cereale; assembly: GCA_902687465.1. Lineage (NCBI taxonomy): Eukaryota > Viridiplantae > Streptophyta > Magnoliopsida > Poales > Poaceae > Secale > Secale cereale. The sequence continues at coordinate 768,226,803 of LR738712.1, forward strand.
GCCCTACTTTCGAATATAAGTGTTATCACTCTTTTATAAGGGCTTTATGAATTGAAGATTGCCGTTGAGGATATTTGAGTTGGTAAAGAAACTATGATGCTTCTTGTCCGTATTCTATTTATCGACACTTCACTCTCTAAACTTGTGGACAGGTTTACCGAGTTCATATTCGCTTGGGGACAAGCGAGGTCTAAGCTTGGGGGTGTTGATACGTCCAAAATAAATCACTATTTTGTATCATAATTTATCCTTATTCATTGATATATTTCACGTTACGGTGATGTTCTTATGTTGTTTTGGTCTATTTTACACAGTTTGCAAACTTTCCGATGCTGAAGCAGCAGACGCAGGATTCAGCAGTAAAAAGTGGACGCTGAGTTGCTGAAGAAGAATACCTCCAAATTACCTGAAAATTGACGGGAGATATTTTTCAAACGGATCACGAAGGCACGCGAAAGGGCAACCAGAGGGGGGCCACAGGGTGCCCAGGCGCCCTGGGGGCGCCTGGAGCCCCTGGCCTACCTCTGGCCGCCCCCTTTTGCATATATGCTCTCCGTTATCCAAAAACCCTAGAGACGGGAATTTTTACGGAGTTCCGCCGCCGCTCCGTGGCGGAAACCTACAGAGAAGAAAAAGCCATCTCCGGCGGGCAGATTCCGCCGGGGAGATCACCTCCCGGAAGGGGAGATCGTCGCCATCGTCGTCACCATCGTCACGGGCATCATCGAGATAATCATCAACATCATCCCCAACACCAGCACCATCTCCATCTTCATCCAAATCTCATCTTACAATCACAACTTGTGTTGTAACTCGTACTACCTATCCTCTCTACTCCATCGGTGTTGATTACTACTTTGTGGTGAATGCTATTGAGTTTTGTTGGAGAAATACTATTATGTCCAGATTGTTTATCACATATTTATCCCCACTGATCATGATCTCTTTTATGTCTCGTGAGTAGTTACCTTAGTTCTTGAGGACATGGGGAAAGTCTTGTTGTTAGTAGTCATATGCTGTTGAAGTAATATGCGTTGTTTGATACTTAAGTTGTGTTGTCATTCTACTAGTGGTGTTGTGTGAGTCGAACACTCAACACTTCGCCTTATTAAGGACCTAGGAGAATACATTGTGTATAAAGAATGCTTATGGTGGGTTGCCGGAGTGACAGAAACTTGAACCCCAGTTCACACGCTTTTGCATAAGGGTGTAATGGATCCTCGATCGTATTGCTATGGTTAGGCTTTTGCCTTAAATTCTATCTTGTATTTGCGGATGCTTGCAAGGTGTTTAATCATAAGAGTGCATTCATCTTAGTCTAGATAGTGCACTAGCATAGATCCACCCACTCAACACTTATCAACACATAACATAGTATCGATACGGAATATGGCAAAAGCACATGACTACCTCTCCCGTGTGTCCTCAGGAATGCTTTAGTCTTTATAAGTTCAGTTGCTAGGCCTCTCCTTTGCTAAGAAAGGATTGGGCCACTTGTTACTCTCAGTACCTTTTACATTATTTGCTTTTACTTTCCTGTTGCTTATACCGAGAAAACCCCTAAAAGTTATCTTTCAGTGCTTGCAGTAATTTCTTGCTCAGAATCGCTTATCAATACCTTCTGCTCCTCGTTGGGTTTGACACTCTTACTTACCGAAAACGCTGCAATAGATCCCTTACGGTTGTGGGACATCAATGGGATCATGGAACTATAATGGTCTGAAGTTGGAATTTCATCAGAAGTTCTACCCTATGCACCAAGTTCATCGTGATCGTAATTATATTTATAATTTCTGGCCTCGCGAAGGAGAAAGCATCGCTCAAGCTTGGGGGAGGCTTAAGTCAATGTTATATTCATGCCCTAATCATGAGCTTTCAAGAAAAATGATCATCCAAAATTTTTATGCTCGGCTTTCTCTCAATAATCGCACCATGCTCGATAATTCTTGCTCTGGCTCTTTTATGATGAAGATTGTTGAATTCAAATGGGATTTATTGGAAAGGATTAAACGCAACTCTGAAGATTGGGATCTCGACGAAGGTAAGGAGTCAGGTATGACCCCTAAGTTTGATTGTGTTAAAGCTTTTATGGATACCGATGTTTTCCGTGAGTTTAGCACTAAATATGGACTTGACTATGAGATCGTAGCTTCTTTCTGTGAATCATTTGCTACTCATGTTGATCTCCCCAAGGAGAAGTGGTTTAAATACCATCCCCCTATTGAAGTAAAAGAAGTTGAACCTATTAAAGTTGAAGAAAAGACTATCACTTATAATGTTGATCCTATTATTCCTACCGCTTATATTGAGAAACCACCTTTCCTTGTTAGGATAAAGGATCATGCTCAAGCTTCAACTGTAGTTCGTAAGAGTAATACTAGGACACCTACACCCTCTGAGCAAATTAAAGTTGAACCTAGTATTGCTATAGTTAAGGATCTCTTGGTAGAAGATTTAGATGAACATGTTATTTACCTCCAAGAAGAGTCTGCTAGAATAGCCAAACCCAATGCTAGGATCAAACATAAACCGGTTGTAGGCTTGCCTGTTATCTATGTCAAGATAGGAGATCATTGCTATCATGGTTTATGTGACGTAGGTGCTAGTGCGAGTATTATCCCTCTTGACTTGTACAATGAAATTATGCATGATATTGCACCTATTGAGTCAGAAGGGATTGATGTTACTATTAAGCTTGCTAATAGAGATACTATTTCACCAGTTGGGATTGTTAGAGATATTGAAGTCTTGTGTGGGAAGGTTAAGTACCCTGCTGATTTTCTTGTTCTTAGATCCCCACAAGATCCATTATGCCCCATTATATTTGGTAGACCCTTCTTTAATACCGTTAACACTACTAGAAAAAGGCATGCTAGTGGCGCACCACTTTTGCCTACTAATGGCGCACTAGTGGCGCGCCACTAGCACCACGCCATTAGAATTTTTTACTAATGGCGCACTAGTGGCTATACTAATGGCGCACCACATGGAAGTGCGCCATTAGTAACATTTAAAAAAAATTATTATTTTTTCCAGAATTTTTTTAAATTTTTTTTAAATCAATTTTTTTATTTCTTTTTTTCTTAATCTCAGGTAACTATGGCTTAATCTCGGGTAAATATGCTTAATCTCAAGTCAAATCACACTCTGTGGTCAAACTTCCCAGAAGGTCACCCATCCTCACACTACTGCAGCCCGAGCACACTTAACTTCATAGTTCTATCCAACACCAGCACCAGCTCACTTCAAGGGCACTAGTTGATATATCTATCATATCAATCCTATTAAACCTTCTTGATACCTAGGACTTTGTTCATGCTCATGAGTATGATGAAATTTTGAAAAAAAATATTTCAAACTTCCCGGTCATATTACGTATTATCAAATTTTGTAAAAAAATTCAAATTTTCTTTTCGAAACCAATTTTTTTCTGTTACTAGTGGCGCACCTAGCAAACGGTGCGCCACTAGTAAGTATGATTTTTTTTGCCTCTAGATCTTAAAAGCCCCGTAACTTTTCTTCTATTTGTTTTTTGGGGATTTTGAAAATGTTTAACAAGGAACCGCCCCGTTAAATTCGGATGTAACTTTTCGAGTAGATGATTTTTCATATAAAAAACATTTTAATCCGAGCTCATATGCAAAAGTTATGCCCATTTTGCAAATTCCAGAGATATTTTGCAAATAAAGTCAAAATTCATATTTGTCAATTTTCCCAACAAGTAGACCACATATCACATGGGAAACTTATTTTCTTTTATTTTTTTGACATTTCCATCATTTTCTATTATTTTATTTTAACTAAAAAGACGGTCAGGGGGGGCGTGGGTGCATTCGGTGGAATATTTGGGGCAAGTTAGTAATGGCGCACCACACACACGGTAAGCCATTACTAGTTTAAAAAAAAGTTGAAACAAAATTTGAAAAAAAATTACTAGTGGCGCACCATTACTAGTTTAACTAGTAATGGCGCACTATCCACTGGTGCACCATTACTAGTTTTTGAAAAAATAAAAAAAATTGATTCTTTTTTTAAAAAAATTGGAAAAAAAACTACTTGTGGCGCACCGTGGATGTGGTGCGCCATTACTAGTTTAACTACTAATGGCGCACTACCCACTGGTGCGCCATTACTAGTTTTGGAAAAAAATGAAAACAAAAATTGTTACTAATGGCGCATCGTGGATGTGGTGCGCCATTAGTATTTGCACACGCCATTAGTATACTAATGGCGCACCACATGTCTGGTGCGCCAGTAGGGGCCATATCATCTATAGCCCTTTTCCTAGTAGTGTAATACCAAGATAGACTGCGTGAAAGACATTGTCACTGCTGGATTAGGGGATATGTCTCATGATTTTAACTTTGCTAAATTCCGTAGACAACCCCTTGAAAAGGCACCATCCAGTAAGGATGAAATTAGTGGTCTTGCTTCTATTGCCGTGCCACCTAATGATCCTTTAGAACAATACTTGCTAGACCATGAAAATGATATGCATATGAATGAGAGAAGGGAGATAGATGAAATATTCCTTATATAGGGACCCGTATTGAAAAACAACTTACCTGTTGAAATCCTAGGAGATCCTCCTCCACCCAAGGGTGATCCCGTGTTTGAACTTAAACCTTTGCCTGATAATCTTAAGTATGTTTATCTTGATGAAAAGAAGATATATCCTGTTATTATTAGTGCTAACCTTTCAGAGCAGGAAGAAGAAAAATTATTGAAAACTCTGAAGAAGCACTGTGCTGCTATTGGATATACTCTGGATGATCTTAAGGGCATTAGTCCCACTATATGCCAACAGAAGATAAAATTGGAAGAAAATGCTAAACCAGTTATTGATCAACAGCGACAGTTAAATCCTAAGATGAAGGAAGTGGTAAGGAAGGAAATACTAAAGCTTCTAGAGGCAGGTATTGTCTATCCAGTTGCTGATAGCCAGTGGGTAAGTCATGTCCATTGTGTTCCTAAGAAAGGAGGTATGACTGTTGTCCCTAATGATAAAGATGAATTGATCCCGCAAAGAATAGTTACAGGTTATAGGATGGTAATTGATTTCCGTAAGTTAAATAAAGCTACTAAGAAAGATCATTACCCCTTGCCATTTATTGATAAAATGCTAGAAAGGTTATCCAAACATACTCATTTCTGCTTTCTAGATGGTTATTTTGGTTTCTCTCAAATACCTGTGTCAAAAGGGGATCAAGAAAAGACCACCTTTACTTGTCCTTTCGGTACCTTTGCTTATAGATGTATGCCTTTTTGTTTGTGTAATGCAACTGCTACCTTTCAAGGATGCATGATGGCTATATTCTCTAATTTTTGTGAAAAGATTGTTGAGGTATTCATGGATGATTTCTCCGTTTACGGAACTTATTTTGATGATTGCTTAAGCAAACTTGATCGAGTTTTGCAGAGATGTGAAGACACTAACCTTGCCTTGAATTGGGAGAAGTGTCACTTTATGGTTAATGAAGGCATTGTCTTGGGACATAAAATTTCTGAAAGAGGTATTGAAGTTGACAATGCTAAAGTTGATGCTATTGAAAAGATGCCATGCCCAAAGGACATCAAAGGTATACGAAGTTTCCTTGGTCATACCGGGTTCTATAGGAGGTTCATATAGAACTTCTCAAAAATCTCCAGGCCTCTGACTAATCTCTTACAGAAATATATTCCTTTTGTCTTTGATGATGATTGTCTAGAAGCATTTGAAATACTTAAGAAAGCATTGATCTCTACACCTATTGTCCAGCCTCCTGACTGGAATTTACCCTTTGAGATTATGTGCGATGCTAGTGATTATGTTGTAGGAGCTGTTTTAGGGCAAAGAGTTGATAAGAAATTGAGTGTTATCCAGTATGCTAGTAAAACTCTAGATAGTGCCCAAAGAAATGGTCACTGGAAGTGGAACTGCCCTAGATACTTGGCGGATAAGAAGGATGACAAAGTGAACAAAGGTATATTTTGATATACAGATTATTGATGTGTACTTTACTAGTGTTCATAGCAACCCCTGGGTATTTGATACCGGTTCAGTTGCTAAAATTAGTAACTTGAAACGAGAATTGCAGAATGAACAGAGACTAGTTAAAGGTGAAGTGACGATGTGTGTTGGAAGTGGTTCCAAGATTGATATGATCATCATCGCACACTCCCTATACTTTCGGGATTAGTGTAAAACCTAAATAACTGTTATTTGGCATTTGCGTTGAGCATGAATATGATTTGATCATATTTGTTGCAATACGGTTATTCATTTAAAGTCATAGAATAATTGTTATTCTGCTTACATGAATAAAACCTTCGATGGTCATACACCCAATGAAAATAGTTTGTTGGATCTCGATCGTGGTGATACACATATTCATAATATTGAAGCCAAAAGATGCAAGGTTAATAATGATAGTGCAACTTATTTGTGGCACTGCTGTTTAGGTCATAATGGTGTAAAGCGCATGAAGAAACTCCATAGTGATGGACTTTTGGAATCACTTGATTATGAATCACTTGGTGCTTGCGAACCATGCCTCATGGGCAAGATGACTAAAACTCCGTTCTCCGGAACAATGGAGCGAGCAACAGATTTGTTGGAGATCATACATACAGATGTATGTGGACCAATGAGTGTTGAAGCTCGCGGCGGGTATCGTTATTTTCTGACCTTCACTGATGATTTGAGCAGATATGGGTATATGTACTTAATGAAGCACAAGTCTAAAACATTTGAAAAGTTCAAAGAATTTCAGAGTGAAGTGGAGAATCATCGTAACAAGAAAATAAGAGTTTCTACGATATGATCGTAGAGGTAAAATATTTGAGTTAGCGAGTTTGGCCTTCAGTAAAAACAATGTGAAATAGTTTCACTACTCACGCCACCTGGAACACCATAGTGTAATGGTGTGTCTGAACGTCATAACCGTACTTTATTAGATCTGGTGCGATCGATGATGTCTCTTACCGATCTACCACTATCGCTTTTGGGGTTATGCATTAGAGACAGATACATTCACGTTAAATAGGGCACCATCTAAATCCGTGGAGATGACACCGTATGAACTGTGGTTTGACGAGAAACCTAAGCTGTCATTTCTTTAAGTTTGGGACTACGATGCTTATGTGAAAAAGTTTCAACATGATAAGCTCGAACCCAAATCGGAGAAGTAAATCTTCATAGGATACCCAAAAGAAACTGTTGGGTACACCTTCTATCACAGATCCGAAGGCAAGGTCTTTGTTGCTAAGAGTGGATCCTTTCTAGAGAAGGAGTTTCTCTCGAAAGAAGTGAGTGGGAGGAAAGTGGAACTTGATGAGGTAATTGTACCTTCTCCCGAATTGGATAGTAGTACATCACAGAAACTGGTTCCAGTGATTCCTACACCAATTAGTGAGGAAGCTAATGATGATGATCATGAAACTTTGGATCAAGTTACTGCTGAACTTCGTAGATCAACCAGAGTACGTTCCGCACCAGAGTGGTACGGCAACCCGGTTCTGGAAGTCATGTTACTGGACCATGATGAACCTACGAACTATGAGGAAGCGATGATGAGCCCAGATTCCGCAAAATGGCTTGAGACCATGAAATCTGAGATGGGATCCATGTATGAGAACAAAGTGTGGACTTTGGTTGACTTGCCCGATGGTCGGCAAGCTCGAAAATAAATGGATCTTCAAGAGGAAGACTGACGCTGACAGTAATGTTACTGTTTACAAAGCTCGACTTGTTGCTAAAGTTTTTCAACAAGTTCAAGGAGTTGACTACGATGAGACTTTCTCACCCGTAGCGATGCTTAAGTCTGTCCGAATCATGTTAGCAATTGCCGCATTTTATGAAATCTGGCAAATGGATAACAAAACTGCATTCTTTAATGGATTTATTAAAGAAGACTTGTATATGATGCAACCAGAAGGTTTTATCAATCCTAAAGGTACTAACAAAATGTGCAAGCTCCAGCGATCCATCTATGGACTGGTGCAAGCATCTCGGAGTTGGAATATACGCTTTGATAAGTTGATCAAAGCATATAGATTTATACAGACTTGCGGTGAAGCCTGTATTTACAAGAAGTGAGTGGGAGCACTACAACCTTTCTGATAAGTATATGTGAATGACATATTGTCGATCGGAAATGATGTAGAATTTTCTGGAAAGCATAAAGGAGTGTTTGAAATGAGTTTTTCAAAGAAAGACCTTGGTGAAGCTGCTTACATATTGGGCATCAAAATATATAGAGATAGATCAAGACGCTTGATAAGACTTTCGATGAGTACATACCTTGATAAGATTTTGAAGTAGTTCAAAATGGATCAGTCAAAGAAGGAGTTCTTGCCTGACTTGTAAGGTGTGAAGTTGAGTAAGACTCAAAGCCAGACCACGGCAGAAAAATATAGAGAGAATGAAAGTCATTCCCTATGCCTCAGCCATAGTTTCTATAAAGTATGCCATGCTGTGTACAAAACACGTTGTGTACCTTGCCATGAATTTGACAGGGAAGTACAATAGTGATCCAGGAGTAGATCACTGTACAGCGGTCAAAATTATCCTTAGTAATTGGATGACTAAGGAAATGTTTCTCGATTATGGAGGTGATAAAGAGTTCGTCGTAAAGGGTTACGCCGATGCAAGCTTTGACACTAAATCCAGATGACTTTAAGTGTCAATCTGGATGCGTATTGAAAGTGGGAGCAGTTAGCAAGAGTAGCTCCATGCAGAGCATTGTAGACATAGAAATTTGCGAAATACATAGGGATCTGTATATGACAGACCCGTTGACTAAACTTCTCTCACAAGCAAAACATGATCACACCTTATTACTCTTGGGTATTAATCACATAGCGATGTGAACTAGATTATTGACTCTAGTAAACCCTTTGGGTGTTGGTCACATGGTGATGTGAACTACGGGTGTTATTCACATAACGATGTGAACTATCGGTATTAAATCACATGGCGATGTGAGCTAGATTATTGACTCTAGTGCAAGTGGGAGACTGAAGGAAATATGCCCTAGAGGCAATAATAAGGTTGTTATTTATATTTCCTTATATCATGATAAATGTCTTTTATTCATGCTAGAATTGTATTAACCGGAAACTTAGTACATGTGTGAATACATAGACAAAACAGAGTGTCCCTAGTATGCCTCTACTAGACTAGCTCATTGATCAAAGATGGTTATGTTTCCTAACCATAGACATGAGTTGTCATTTGATCAACGGGATCACATCATTAGGAGAATGATGTGATGGACAAGACCCATCCGTTAGCATAGCACTATGATCGTTTAGTTTTACTGCTATTGCTTTCTTCATGACTTATACATGTTCCTATGACTATGAGATTATGCAACTCCCGAATACCGTAGGAACACCTTGTGTGCTATCAAACGTCACAACGTAACTGGGTGATCATAAAGATGCTCTACAGGTGTCTCCAAAAGTATTCGTGGTGTTGGCATAGATCAAGATTAGGATTTGTCACTCCGAGTGTCGGAGAGGTATCTCTGGGCCCTCTCGGTAACACACATCACAATAAGCCTTGCAAGCAAAAGACTAATGAGTTAGTCACGAGATGATGAGTTACGGAACGAGTAAAGAGACTTGCCAGTAACGAGATTGAACTAGGTATAAAGATACCGACGATCGAATCTCGGGCAAGTAACATACCGTTGACAAAAGGAACAACGTATGTTGTTATGCGGTTCTGACCGATAATAAGATCTTCGTAGAATATGTAGGAGCCAATATGAACATCCAGGTTCCGCTATTGGTTATTGACCGGAGATGAGTCTCGGTCATGTCTACATAGTTCTCGAACCCGTAGGGTCCGCACGATTAACGTTTGATGACGATCAGTATTATGAGTTTATGAGTATTGATGTACCGAAGGTAGTTCGGAGTCCCGGATGAGATCACGGACATGACGAGGAGTCTCGGAATGTCCGAGACATAAAGATTGATATATTGGACGACTATATTCGGACACCGGAAGTGTTCCGGAAAAGTTTCGGATTTATCGGGATTGCCGGAGGGGGTTACCGGAACCCCCTACGAGAGGGGATGGTCCATAGTGGGCCTAAAGGGAAAGAGAGAGGCAGCCCATAGGGCTGGCCGGCGCCCCCACCTAGGGTTCCTAGTTGGACTAGGATTGGGGGGGGGGGCGCCACCTCTCCTATTCCTTTCCCTCTTCTTTCTTTTGGTGAATCCTACTAGGAATAGGATTGCAATCCTATTCCTAGTAGGACTCCTTCCCTAGCCGCACCAGGAGAAGTTGGCCGGCCTCCCTCCCTTGCTCCTTTATATACGGGGGCAGGGGGGCACCCAAAGACACACAAGTTGAATTGTTTTAGCCGTGTGCGGTGCCCCCCTCCACAGAATCACACCTCGGTCATACCGTCGCGGAGCTTAGGCGAAGCCCTGCGCCGGTGAACACATCATATCCGTCACCACGCCGTCGTGCTGACGAAACTCTCCCGTGAAGCTCAACTGGATCAAGAGCTCGTGGGACGTCATCAAGCTGAACGTGTGCTGAACGCGGAGGTGCCGTACGTTCGGTGCTTGATCGGTTGGATCGCGAAGAAGTTCGACAACATCAACCGCGTCACTTGACGCTTCCGCTCCCGGTCTACGAGGGTACGTAGACACACTCTCCCCTCTCGTTGCTATGCATCTGGTAGATAGATCTTGCGTGATCGTAGGAAAATTTTAAAATACTACGTTCCCCAACAAATATTAGTAGACGTCAAGAAATGCCTATGAATTATTCACTTGTTATTGAACCATTTGATGTTTGGGGCTTTGATTACATGGGACCTTTTCCTGCCTCTAATGGGTACACACATATTTTAGTTGCTGTTGATTACGTTACTAAGTGGGTAGAAGCTATTCCAACTAGTAGTGCTGATCATAAAACCTCTATTAAGATGCTTAAAGAAGTTATATTTCCGAGGTTTGGAGTCCCTAGGTACCTAATGACTGATGGTGGTTCACACTTTATTCATGGTGCTTTCCGTAAGATGCTTGCTAAGTATGATGTCAACCATAGAATTGCATCACCTTATCATCCACAGACTAGTGTTCAAGTAGAACTTAGTAATAGGGAGTTTAAATTAATCTTGCAAAAGAGAGTTAATAGGTCTAGAAATAATTGGTCCAAGAAACTAGATGATGCATTATGGGCCTATAGAACTGCATACAAAAATCCTATGGGTATGTCTCCATATAAGATGGTATATGGAAAAGCATGTCACTTACGTCTTGAGCAAGAACATAAGGCATATTGGGCTGTTAAAGAACTCAACTACGATTTCAAACTTGCAGGTGAGAAGACGCTATTTGACATTAGCTGTCTCGATGAGTGGAGAACCCAGGCCTATGAGAATGCCAAACTGTTTAGAGAAAAAGTTAAAAGATGGCATGACAAGAGAATACAAAAGCGTGAGTTTAACGTAGGTGATTATGTCTTGCTATTCAACTCTCGTTTAAGATTTTTTGCAGTAAAACTTCTCTCCAAGTGGGAAGGACCTTACATTATCGAGGAGGTCTATTGTTCCGGTGCCATAAAAATCAACAACTTTGAAGGCACAAATCCGAAGGTGGTGAATGGTCAAAGGATCAAACATTATATCTCAGGTAGTCCTATAAATGTTGAGACTAATGTTATTGAAACCATAACCCCGGAGGAATACATAAGGGACACTTTCCAGAATGATTTAGCCTCCGAAAAGGAAGAGGTATGTGATACGGTAAGTAAACCGACTCCAAAACAGTTCTAAAGGCAATTTTTCTCCGTTTTGGAGTATTTAGAAAAATAGAAAAATAAACCGCAGTCCAGAAGAGACACGAGGCGTCCTCGAGGGTGGAGGGCGCGCCCCCCTTCCCAGGGCGCGCCCCCTGCCTCAAGGACACCCCGTGTGTCCCCTGGACTCCGTTTTCTTGTGGGTTACTCCTTTTGTTCGGGAAAAATTCATTATATATACTCCCGAAGGTTTTGACCGTTGTATCACACAAAAATCCTCTGTTTCCGTTTCGAGCTGTTTCTATCACAGATAAAGGCAACATGTCGTCCCAGGATTTGGAGGGAGAAAGCTATGTGGATGATTTCCTTGCTGATCCGAAGGTCTATGGTTACTTGGAGCATTATGGTTTGACCACGGAGGAAGAAGAGGACCATGATCCCAAGGGGAAGGATTGGACCAGCTCAGAGGAAGACGAATTTCCACTGCCTCAAGCGGGGGACATGCATGTGGAGTTCAAAAAGTCAAGCCTTCCTGACAGAGTAAAGAAATCTAAGATCAAATTTATCCCTTTTAACCTCTTGCAGGAAAACAAGCAGGCATTATGCAAGAAGATATTAACCCCTGAGCAAGAGATCAATGATCTAAAGGAGCAGAATTCTGCTCTTAAGCGCAAGTTAAGGAAGAAGCCATCATCACCACCCCCGAAGGAGACATAATCATATTGGTATGGGCACTCCCCTTGGCAACTGCCAAGCTTGGGGGAGTGACCCCGGTATCGTATCACCATCACTCCTATCTTTACCGTTTTACTTAGTTTGATCCTTTTGGTAGTATCTTGATCTATTAGAATAATGTTAGCATGATCTAGTTGTGAGCTTTTGCCTCGTGAGCTTTACCCTTTGTAATCGAGTCCGTGAGCTATATAATAAAGATTAGTGTTGAGTCAAGGGTTTGATTTCCTCACTTGGGTCATGATAAAAAGAAAGAAAACATAAAGAGTATCAAAGAGATCATATCGATCTTATGGGAAGTAATGACTTCACATACAAGAGTATGATAAATAAAAGTTGTCGGGAGGTGACAAACATAGTTTTGGTCATCGTTGCAATTAATAGGAAGTAATAAAAGAAGAGAGGCTTCACATACAAATATACTATCTTGGACATCTTCTATGATTGTGAGCACTCATTAAAAGTATGACATGCTAAAGAGTTGATGTTGGACAAGGAAGACAACATAATGGGATATGTTTTCTTATATCCGAAATAAAGTATATTATCATGGATCATCCAACATGTTGAGCTTGCCTTTCCCCCTCATGCTAGCCAAAACTCCTCGCACTAAGTAGAGATACTACTTGTGCTTCCATATATCCTTAAACCCAGTTTTGTCATGAGAGTCCACCATACCTACCTATGGATTGAGAAAGATCCTTCCAAGTAAGTTATCATGTTGCAAACCCGCTAAAATATGTATGATTTATTAGTGTTGGAGAAATTACCTTTATACGATATTGTGATATGGATGTAATAAAAGAGACGGACTGCATAATTAAGGTCCTTATCACAAGTGGAAATATAAAGCGAAGTTCTTCTATGCTAAGACTTTGTGCATCCAACCATAAGAACACATGACAACCTCTGCTTCCCTCTACGAAGGGCCTATCTTTTATTCTTGTCTTATAAGTGTCAAGGTGAAATCCACCTTTCTTTTTTACATTTTATCCTTTGGCAAGCACATTGTGTTGGAAATATCCTGACATATATACCCACTTGGATGTAAGTTGTCATGATCTATTACTGTTGACATTACCCTTGAGGTAAAAGGTTGGGAGGCAAACCATAAGCCCCTATCTTTCTCTGTGTCCGATTAAAACTCCATAAACATAAGTATTGCGTGAGTGTGAGCAATTGTGAAAGACTATATGATAGTTGAGTATGTAGGCTTGCTGAAAAGCTCTTATATTGAATCTTTTCGATATTACGATAAATTGCAATTGCTTCAATGACCGAGACCAAAGTTTGTTAGTTTCCAATGAAGTTTATGATGCATACTTCATATTGTGGATGAATTGTTACTTTAGCATAAGAATCATATGAATATATTTATATAAGTTGTTGTTATGAGAATGATCATGATGCCCTCATGTTCGTATTATGTTTTTATCGACACCTCTATCTCTAAACTTGTGGACATATTTTTAGATATCGGCTTTCGCTTGAGGACAAGCGAGGTCTAAGCTTGGGGGAGTTGATACATCCATTTTGCATCATGCTTATAAGTTGATATTTATTGCATTATGGGTTATTCATACATGTTTTGTGGCAATACTTATGCCTTTTCTTTCTTATTTTGCAAGGTTTACATGAAGAGGAAGAATGCCATGAAGAGGAAGAATTCTAGGCTGGAAAAGGAGCAAACTCTGGAAATCTATTCTACACAACTCCAAAAGCCATGAAACTCCAAATAACATCGTCTCGGAAAATATAAAAAATATTTGGCGAAAGAAACCCACGAGAGGGGCCACCGGCTGTCCTCGAGGGTAGGGGGCGCGCCCCCCTTCCTAGGGCGCGCCCCCTGCCTCGTGGGCCAGCCGACAGGCCCCCAGTGCCCATCTTTTCCTATATGAAGTGTTTTGACCTGGAAAAAATCATAAGGAGGCTTTCGGGACCAGACGCCGTCGTCTTGAGGTGGAACCGAGGCGGAAACCAATCTAGGGCTCCGACAGAGCTGTTGTGCCGCGGATAATTCCCTCCGGGAGGGAGAAATCGTCACTGCCGTCATCACCAACAACTCTCCCATCTTGGGGAGGTCTATCTTCATCATCATCTTCACCAGGACCATCTCCTCTCAAACCCTAGTTCATCTCTTGTATCCAATCTTTGTATCCAAACCTCAGATTGGTACCTGTGGGTTGCTAGTAGTGTTGATTACTCCTTGTGAAGCACGCGAATCTGAGGTTTGGATACAAAGATTTGGATACTCCTTGTGAAGCACGCGAATCTGAGGCTTGCCCAATCCTTTGTATCCAAACCTCAGATTGGTACCTGTGGGTTGCACGCGAATTAGATGATCGTGATGAAAACTAGCTTGACGATAATTCCCATGTGTCCTCGGGAGCGCTTTCCTTTATATAAGAGTTTGTCCAGGCTTGTCCTTTGCTACAAAAAGGATTGGGCCACCTTGCTGCACCTTATTTACTTTTACCTTTTGTCACATGCTACCAATTACCTTATCACAAAACTATCTGCTACCTATAATTTCAATGCTTGCAGAAAATACCTTACTGAAAACTGCCTATCATTTCCTGCTGCTCCTCGTTGGGTTCGACACTCTCAGTTATCGAAAGGACTACGATAGATCCCCTACACTTGTGGGTCATCAATTATGCACCATCGAAATGAAAGTTCAAGCTGCTGAAGATTTTCTTCTCAACTATAAACACCTATTTTGGTATTGGCTACTTTTGTTCTTAACAAACAAGCAACTGACTGGAGGATTATGCCCGTTGTAAAGAGAACACTACACCCCTATGCAGCAGGGCTCAAAATGTGTGAAATAGCTTTTAAACTGCATTCCTTTTTATCTATAAGATTTGTTATATTTTGCATTCCCATAGCCAACATATGACATGATTCCCCGGGAAAAAGATGTTGGCATATCAACCAAAGATGTTAGAGAAGAATCTCAAGCGCATATGTGCCGATAGCGAGAAGGCCTGCCTCCCTCGAGAACATGTTCTTCCTCTTCTGAATTGTATGAATAACATAAGTCAATTCTCAATTGTATTAACTTCATGAGTCCAGAGATACACTCCCTTGATATTGTCCCTATTTCTCCTATCTAAACGAAATAATTGGACTTGTGTCCACACTTTCTCCAGGGGATACATACATTGGATGAGGATTCCTATAATGGTACATCGGATCAATTTATTCAAATCAATGGAACCATTAGGGTGAGTTTCCCTTATGATTATACCAAACCTGCTCATGCCCTGGCCTCTATGTGTGTTGATGTCGTCCACCAGAGCCATGATATGTGGTTTCCCTACCACTGCTGGAATCTGGTTTTGTCACGAGTTCCAAGACTTCTCCGAGTTCATTCTATCAAGAACTCGACAAACTTCTCTCTGCCAATTTTTTTTGAGAACTGGAGTAGATCAAAACTACTCATATAGTGGAGTACATTCAGATAGCATCAGCTGTCGAAGGCTACTTGGGACGTTTGCGATCAACATTTGCTCTCCTGCGCTCCTGGTCAAAGCAGCTAGGCCATGGGCCAAAGAGTTGCTACTCCTCTGCACACACCGAACGCTGCACCCAGCAAAGCCAGCCATTACCTTTTTTATGTCCATGATTAGACCATAATGAGGTGACCGCGATGGGGATTGGGACACCAATTCCTTCGGTATGGCCTGGTTGTCCATCTCCAAGATTATCTGGCCATTAAAATAGCCCGCCATAGTCTGTAATCCAACGAGCGATGCTCGGGCCTCCGCCTCTTCAGCACTTTCGCAGCACGGAAGCTTTTTGCAGACATACAGGTATGCATATCCACGATAATCCCTTCCGACAGCACCCGCTGAACTATCTCCAGTTTCCTTAAGAAACGCAGCATCAGTGTTGATTTTTGCCACATCTCGTGCTAGAGGCGTCGACTTTGCGGTATGACTCTCGGCGATACTGTCCCGCAATCTATCAGTTGACATTTTTCCTTGCCGTCTGTCCCATCGCTAGCATCTGATGTATTTCTTAGTTCTTCATAGTATTTTTGCAGAAACTGAACCGAGCTGCTGATTGTTTCCCTGCCGTTATTCCTCATACAGTCTTCCCTGAGGTGCCAGCTCCTCCAGAGTAACAGCAGTATTTTAGCACGCCCTCCTTCGTTTTCAGTATCCAACATAGTTTGCAGCTAGTCGTCCTCGGTGTACACAAACTTGTTTTCAGGAGGTAGATTCCACACACCCCTCATGGCGTTTCTAAGTGCCCTGCTCTTTGTACACATAACTACTTCACGATGTTCATCCTCAATTTCATTCCCACAAATATTACAAGTACCATCCAAGTCAATGGTTCTTTTCCACTTATTTTCCTTAGTGGCTAGTGTGCTTGTAGCCACTCTCCAACTGAAGATTCTCTCTTTTCCGGGGACCTTTGACTTCCATATAAGATCCCATATGCTCCTGTCGTTTGGTTCTCTATTAGAGCTCGAGGAGCTTTGGGCCATCTGGGGCAAGCTTGTTGCAGCAAGTTTGTATGCACTCCTTACCAAGAAGACTCCATTATTTTCATACTGCCAAGCAATGCGGTCATTCACCTCCAAAACTGGGATGTTCAGTTTACAGATTTCGTCGGCATCAAACAGGAAGAAGAGTTGTCTAATTAAGGCCGCGTTCCACTCTTTTTTGTCGAGGAGCATTAGCTGGTTTACCCATCTGATCCTCGAATTTCAAATGAAAGATGCAGTTTTCAGCCCCTCCCGTCTCGGGATCCATTGGTCTCGCTGGATTTGTATGTCCTTCCCATCTCCAACCCTCTAGATGATGCCCTTTTTCAAGAGTTCAAGTCCAAACTCGATGGCTCTCCAGGCGGGGGACGCATCAGATGCAAACACCGTGTCCAGTAGGTTACCGTTTGGGTAGTATTTAGACTTCAGTACCCTTGCACACAGGTTGTTCGGGTCCTGAATTAATCTCCATCCCTGTTTGGCTAGGAGTGCTTGGTTGAAAAGGTGCATATCTCTGAATCCGATACCTTCCGCTCTTTTTGGTTTTATCATCCGCTCCCACGACATCCAATGCACCTTTCGGTGTCCATCTTCATCTCCCCACTAGAAATCTCTAATCAATCTTTCATAATTTTCGCGAAAACCTTTGGAGAGCATGAAAACACTCATGGAAAAAGTTGGGAGGGCCTGGACTACTGACTTTACGTGTACTTCCTTTGCCGCAAAGGACATGAATTTCTCTGACCAATCACTGCATCTTTTCTGGAATCTATCCATGATTGGCTGGAATTGGTCATCTTTCATTCTTCCCTCCGGTGTCGGTAGACCTAAATACTTGCTCTCAAAAGTATCTGAAGTCACGCCCAGTATTGTTTTAATTTCCTCTCTGGTTGCTGAAGGGCATACTTCACTAAAGATAATCGAGCATTTACTTGCACTTAGTAGCTGTCCCGTGCAATTCTGGAACTTCATTAAGACACTCTTTATAGTCTCAGCTTGCCCAGGCTCGGCCTTGAAGAAAATCAAACTGTCGTCTGCGAACAAGAGGTTAGAGATACCCGGGCTGTTTCTGGCAATTTCGATGGGGGACAAATTGTTCTCTGCAATTTCCTTCTTCAACAGATGCACTAGGCTATCCGCAATAAAGAGAAAGAGGTATGGGCTGAGCAGATCTCCTTGCCTCAGCCTGCGGGATGGTCTGAATGGTTGAAGTAAAATTCCATTGCATCTAACCGAGTATCTTACTGAACGGACACACTGCATCACCCACCCTGTCCATTTGTTGCTAATTCCAAACTTTCTCAGCACTCCTTCCAGGAACCTCCAGTCCACTCTATCGTAGGCTTTTGCAAGATCAAGTTTATACGCACAGTAGTTATCTCTTGCATTCTTGCTGTGTTGGATTTTGTGGAAACATTCGAACGCGATAATGGTATTATCCATTATCATTCTTCCCGGTATGTAGGCACTTTGGGTCTCAGAAATGATCTCGTCCAGTATGGGGCGAAGTCGATTCGCAAGGCACTTGGAGACCACTTTGTAGATGACATTACAGAGGCTTATAGGTCTGTAATCTTTCAGGGACTATGGGTCAATTTCTTTTGGGATGAGGACGATTACCGTGTCATTTATTCCTTCCAGGAGTACTCCCTTTTCAAAAAAACTCCAGGACACCTTTCACTATATCCTCTTTCAGCACCTCCCAATTTCTTTGGAAAAACCGGGTCGGGAAGCCGTCAGGGCCCGGGATTTGAGGGGCCAATCTGGAATAAAGCATCACCGATTTCCACAACAGAGAAAGGTTATGTCTGTTCCTCATTCATGTGACTATTAACACGCCCACCAATAAGATTCAGGGTTTCTGTTGGGTCGACATCTTTCTCTTCTTCATACAGATTCTTGAAAAAAGTCGTTGTCATCTCCTGGACCTTACTCACATCTTCTACCCAGGCGCCATGATCATCTTTTAGTTTCATGATTGTGTTTTTCTTTTTCCTCCAAGTTGCTCTCTGCTGGAACCATTTGATGTTCTTGTCCCCCTCCCTAATGTATGTTGCTCGTGATCTTTGCCTCCACATGAGTTCCTCTCTTAGGAGTAGCTCGTCCAGCTCCCCCGCTAGATTATTTTCTTCCTTTTTCACTCGATCTGTGGGTGGTAGGTTCCATAATCTGCTCAACTTTTTTCGTATCTCTGTTGTCCTTCTTAGCACTGACCCAAAATCTCGCTCTGCCCATCCTCTCAAAGTTGTTCGCATGTGCTGCAACTTCACACTCACATCCTGTAAGTTTGCTGCTGGTCCATTCTTTTGCCAAGTGTACTCTATTGTGTTCTTCAACGTCTCCACCCTCTCCCACATCTGTTCGTATCTGAAAATGCTTTTACTCTTTTCATCAATCGGCCTCCATTCTTTCATGCTTCCCACTCGGAGGAGGATGGGGAGGTGGTCTGATCTTGAATAGCATATGTGTTTAACTGAGGCACTTTTTAAGTAATCCGACCACTCGGGCGATGCAACAAATCTATCCAAGCGAGCTCTTACATTGCGCCTTCTGCCATGCTTGTTATTATAGGTCCACCTCGGCCCTCTGAAGCCTAAGTCAAACAGGTTACAGTCCGAGAGAACTGTGCGAAATTTTTCCTTATTACTCTCTGATCTTTTAGCGGCTGAGAAGTGTTCCGCTTGCCACATAGCCTCGTTAAAATCACCCATCATCAACCACGGGAGATCGCTCGTGTCCTTTATTCTCCTCAACAACGTCCACATATGATGCCGTTCATGTGGTTTAGGCTCACCATACACAAAAGTACCCCGCCATTGGAGGCCATTGGGGTTCATCCGGACCAACACATCAATATACCTCGCCCCTGCGGCAATCTTTTTTATTTTGACACTCTCATCATAGAAGAGGGCAATACCGGCACCTTTTCTGGTGCCGGATTGCGTGATACAATGGCGAAGGCATGGCCTCCACGTGAGATCCTTAACATACTTATTATTCTGCCGTGTTTCACACAGGAAGACGAGCTTGGGCTTGTATGTGTGCACCAGGCACACAAGTTCCTGAACTATACGAGGCTGCCCGAGACCTCGACAATTCCAAGCTAACACCGTCATGGCTCCTGGTGGGCGCCATCCTTAGCACCCACCAGTTTGCCGGGAGCCCCTGGCCCGGTCGCTTCCTGCTTGTCCATCAGACCACCATCCTCTTCCTCTGCCTCATCCTTACTAGCACCGCAAACCTTTTTGTACTGCTCTGTGTTCTCACCTGCCTCCAGGACCTCTGAATCCTTTTCCCCTTCCTCTTCACGACCTCCTCTCTTGCCCAACACCGAGATCCCCTATACTGACACTTTCTTGCCGCCCCTATCCATCTTCAAACTCCTCTTTTTTGGAGGCAAAACAACATTCTCGCCTGTCCCAGCAGGTGTAGCCGTCATCGAAGCATCAGACCAGTGCACCGCCAGCGGGTTGGTGAAATGGGGAGTTGGCCCGAAGTCCGGAGGGAATACAGGGTCCTCACCAGAAGCGGCGCCTACATCCAGCACCCCACCCAGGACAGTAGTCTCGACAGCAGGTACCACCTCATGTGCGTCAGACATGGCGCTGGGTGCCACTAGTTCGGCCGCAGGATTCAGCATGTGTTTGTCCATATTTTCCCCTCCCTCGTCATAAGAAATGGCTGCTTTGCCTTGCAAGGAAACCATGGGTTCAGGAGTTTCGGTCGGAGCCAGGCATTGGGTCACCTGCCCCGTCTCCATCCCAAGATCGCCACCCCCAGCGGCTGTTGTTGGGGCAGATGCATCTTGGAGTGCCGGTATATTTGCAGGGTTTCTACTGTCAGACACCTTTAAGGCACTGATAGCCTTTATCGCAGCCTGGACCAGTGGGTTCGCCAGTACCACCTCCGGTATCATCTCATGCTCAGGCCTGGTCCAGCTGGAACTATCCCCTTGCTGCGCCTCCTTTCCAAAGCTGAGGAGACGACGAGCACTACTCGCAACTGGGGCAACATACCCTCCCCTACTGCTACTTTTTTTAAACGGGGAGGAGCGCATTGTTGCCGTGTACCTCATCTCTTGGAGGTCCACCGGCAACTTACAGTCGCATTGGCCATGCCCAAGGAAACCACAGAAACCACATAACCTTGGCACTCTCTCGTACTTCACCTCTAAGAAAAACAGCTCATTTTTTGGCCTATCATGGGAGGTAATACTGCTACGGAGAGGTTCATCCACATCATGATTAACACGAACTCTTATGAAATCGCCCCACAAATGACCGTGAATATCCGTATCCACTTCCAGGACCTCACCTAGTTTGGCACCGAGTTTCCATGCCACCTCTTCATCCAGCATGATTGGGGGACATCATGGATACGCACCCAGATGGGCATGTGGGTGACCTCTACGTCACATGGCCTCGCGCTTCCGTCCACCTTTACCATCAGGAAGGCGTCGCCCTTGTGCGTCCAAGGGCCGTTGTCGAGGATGAAACGACGGTCCCCCTCCCGCTCGAACTCCAGCAGGAAGCGGTTGTTTTTTAGGGGCGTGTAGTTGAGGCGGCCACGCAGCCCCCACTTGCTCTTGAGCTCGCCGAAGAGGCTCTCGTTCCTGTAAGGAAGGGGCGAGAAGAAGAGCCCCACAGCGATCCAGCGAGTCCTCATTGCCGCTCGCTCTCTGGTTAGGTCAAGCTCGACCACATCGTCGACCCTGTGTCCCAAGCTAACAGGGAACCTTGGGGCAACAATGTCACCACCGGCGCTCAGCCTCCTCAGCTACGCCCTGTCAGATTGGCCACGGGATGAGTCCCCGCGGAGGAGTACCCTCGAGATGTTCCGCCCGTCTCCGGATCGGGTGGCGTCGTCCCCTTCCGCCATGGCACCCTTGTTCTTCTGGTTGTCCTGATTAGCCATTGGTGATGGGTGGGGAGTGTGTTCTTCAGGTATTGTGAGGTGAGGTAACAGCCCTCTTGGTGATGACACTTTTAAACTCTTTGCAGGCACAATTGATTCCATCTCGGCTGGGATTTCCAGGGATGCTCCAGATCCTATGATCACCCGGCTATCTCTTTCCTTTTTCCCAGGATCCAGCTCCCCGCCTCCCTTGTCAGGCGGCTCATCCATCGAGCGGTCCTCCCTCTCTGGAGATCTTGGCCCATGATTCTTTCTACCAAGCCCATATTTCAGATCCTCCCTCATCGCGGTCACCCTTTCCCTAAATTTCTCCAGGTTATCTCCGGTAGGGAATTTGCCCTTCTCTCCTGATTCCCTCTGAGATCTGATTTTCTCCTTCCTCTCAATTGCAAGCCTTTTTATCTCCTTCCTTGTCTGGAGCCATACGTCCCGCAGGCCCAGTGGAGTACTGTTAACCGAAAGTTGGGTGAATCGACTCTCTCCCTCCCCCTCTCCTGTACCTCTCCCTCTCCGGCTTCCGGCATTGAAACACCAGCACCCAAGATCCAAATCATGAGGTCTGACAGCGGCAAGATGTCACTGCGTCTATGTAGCGAAGCTGGTCTGTAGCTCTGTACATCGATGGTACAGCTGCATACAGACGGACCATCGTAGCTCTGTACATCGGAAAGGTGTAGCTACTCGTGTGCCCACTCCCATTATCCTGACCATCCAATTCACTCACGATGCATGCAAGAGGCTGTCCTGGTGCGTGGTGTTTGCAGAATTAGTGAGGGCATCTTAGACAACTAGTTTAAGACTTAGAGTGGCTTGTGCATACATTTAAGTAGTAGTAATCTGGGAGAAGACAAGAATAAACAAGGCGTTGCCTGGTTTGAACACATCATTACGTTTCTGAATCACGAGCGAGATGTATTCTGTAGGCCACGACGCAGGTCATGTCAGGTTGAGATGACATATCAGGAACAGTACCCTGTGCAGCCCACCACGAGTCAAATATTGTTTTTGTACCCGCATGTATTACTGTTCATATGACCTGCAAACCAGGCATGCACGACAGAGCAGTGTCCCGATCTCGAGGAAGTCCATATGGAACTGAACGGCCTAGATAGTGGGAGTGCACACACCTGAGAGTAGAAAAGCCCGTCTCATCAACTAGCCTTTCCCCGCGTGGCGGCACACCACGACGGTAGATATGGTGCGGTTATATACATTGTGTTTAATCTTCGTGGTACTTCCCCGCGCGGTGGCACGCCGCGACGGTAGATACGGTGTGCTTATATACATTGCGTTTATTCTTTGAGACAAGTGCCAACCAATACGCGCGGTCGATATGGTGCAGTTATGTACATTGTGTTTATTCTTTGAGGCATGTGCCAACCAATACGCACCTGATAGATCCCGGTAAGAATTGACATGGAACCAGAAGAAGCACATAGTTTGGAGGACGACATCCATATGTGAAAACAAAATTTCTTCCTTAAATTTCCATTTAGACAGATGTAAGCATGTATCAACACGCTTAACATATGAGATCTTCAGCATATCCTCTTGATTCTTGATGAGTACCTTTCGTATGGCATCTGGCATGTCACTGCCAAATTTATCAAAAAGTTCTATTCTTGCAAAGGGGCAAAACTCGTAACTACCCCCCCCCCCTCGTTCCTAAATATAAGTCTTTCTAGATATTCCAACAAGTGACTACATACGAAGCAAAATGAGTGAATCTACACTCTAAAATATGTCTACATACATCCGTATGTTGAAGTCCATTTGAAATATCTAAAAAGATTTATATTTAGGAACGGACGGAGTAGTACTGAACTGTTAGATCCTGACTTCCCGATGAGTGCTCTAAATAATATTTGATCGATGCGGAACACAATTGATTTTTTTTCTACATTTGCAAATGCAGTCCACCACTTCATCTTCATGTTCCTTCGTAATATCTGGAACTTAACTCGAAGACTCAAAGTTTGCAGAATATAGTATTCTAAGAATAGTAGCAGAGCTTCGCAGCCTATCAAAAGGTATCACAGCTGCATAGTTAAATTTAAGAAGTGACAAATTATTTGTGGTTTACACATATTTTTTCTGCATGTAATCAAGATACAAATTTATACTTCCTCCCTCCGTTCTCAAATATAATTCTTTCTAGAGATTCCGACAAATGACCACATACGAAGCAAAATGAATAAATCTACACTCTAAAATATGTCTACATACATCCGTATGTTGTAGTCTATTTGAAATGTCTAAAAAGACTTTTATTTAGGAACGGAGGGAGTACAAATAACATGAAGCTAACCATGTCATTAACTACATCCTGATAACATACATGGTAACTCTCAAAACAGAATACACTTACTGCTTTTAATGGAGAAAACACCATGCCATCGTGGTAGCCATCACTCCAGCTGGTTCTTAGTGGCCGGCAAAAGAGAGAACACTTGATTCAAATATAGGGCAAACAAAAGCACACTTGGAACCATCTGATGTCGTGGCTGTAGTTGGATCTTGGCCAAGTAAACAGAGGTAGTAGCAGCAACTTTGACAACACGGCGCGATGGACATGGCCTGCCAAGCCCTGGTAGCTTCATTTGCAAAAAACAGTGGCTGCTGTTCTATACCTCGAGGTAGGCGGTTTTGCAGTAACAGAGGCGCACCGCCATCACCATGGCTGCAGAGGACCTTCAAGTGGAAGAGGAGGCAGGGCAGGATGCAGATAAGGGCAATTCAATCTTCTGCATTTTGGCTGACGAAAATGAAGAACATGGCGTCTGGTGCTAATTGATTGCAAATCAATTGTTCAGAGTTAGCATATTATAGCACAGCTAAGCAGCATGGTTTGAATTTATAGTTGTCTGTTAGTTGGAATGAGAAGGGCCAGTATTTCACTTGATAGAATTGTTAATGATTTTTCCATAAGATACACTACACCATAGAAAGTACTAACAAGACTCTAAAGGAAGCCCAGTTTGAAGAGATTTTAGAATGTATTTACAGCACAAGATCTCATTAGCATTTGATATAGACTGGGATTTATTTTTGAAATATATGCTTATATATAATAGAAAAATGCCTTAATCATCTAGTTCATTCTTATTCAGACTTGTGTGCAGCCTGTAGGTGTAGTGAAAACAGAAGTACTGGCAGTAGAAATAGAAATCCATTGTCTAACTTGGGAGAAGTTGTGAGAATTGAAATAGCCTTCCTTAGTTTTTGAGCTGAAGAATTGTTTCAGAATATACATTTGAAGAGGAATGGTAATTATCCCCCGTCAGAATCTTAACTTGAACACTACAAAACATCTGGGTAACATTATTTGTAACTTCTGTAGCCTGAAAGAA
This sequence comes from Secale cereale, assembly GCA_902687465.1. Taxonomy (NCBI): domain Eukaryota; kingdom Viridiplantae; phylum Streptophyta; class Magnoliopsida; order Poales; family Poaceae; genus Secale; species Secale cereale. The sequence goes on from LR738712.1 coordinate 768,252,040, forward strand.
ATGACAAAGTTAATTATCAAGAGTGTGGTTCTTCTATACCCAGCGGTGCTCCCGCGTTTACTAAAACACATGTTAACAAAAATGTATGTTAATGGCAGACTTCATGCGAATGAAAATGGAAGTAGATAGTTGGTGTATAGAGTGCATTCCATGTCGGGCAATTTCACACCCAACCTAAGAAAGGACCATTCTTATCATATTAAAGAAGAGATCATCCAATTAACGCAGATTCACCAACCCCATGATTTTTGATTAAAAAAAATACGATGTTGCCTATCTATAAAACAAACTGAAAGGAAAAAGAATGCATGGATCATACAGTCCCACAACATTGATATATTTGAGTGAACATGAACCTCAATACAAATAGAAAAGAAAGAACATGAACAGTACAATCATATCTCCGCTCAATATTTTGATTCCAATGGATAGCAAGTAGATCTGCTTACTTATGCAATGACGTTTCTTAAAAATTAATGAATCAGCAAATTTAAGCAAGTAAAACCTGAAAAGCCTTCTTTTCTTGTCCCATCTAGTGTAACTTCCATCTCATAAGCACCTGAAAATTGTTTCATCTCGGCGTTCAGTAATTTAAATTTGAAAGGGTATAATTAAATTCCAGATGGAACAAAGAGCACAATTTTGACTATTAGAATCGTATATGTCAGTTGTGGATACCTTTGAACATGAAGTTACAATGGATGGAGGAACGAAGATTATTCAGAACATATGAACAAACTGTTGAGGTCTAGCGAGACAAGTTGTAAATTCGCATATGAATAATTACAATAGTACTATCCTGAAGTCCTTTCACTACCAGAAAAACAGGGTTTGCCGACGGCCAAATATATGCCGACGGCTGCCGTCGGCATCTAGAGACCTATGCCGACGGCCAAGGGTAGGCCGTAGGCGTACAAAGGCCGTCGGCATACATCCATCTATGCCGACGGCCCCGTCGGCATAGAGGAGGCCGTCGGGACCGCACGAGCTACGCCTACGGGTGCCGTCGGCATAGGGCAGGCCGTCGGCATAGACCTGGCCCACCTTCCCGGTCAGCGCAGACCACGTGACGGCGTTGACCCTACGCCGACGGGCCGTAACGGCGCCCGTCGGCATATCTGTGGCAGAGGTATGCCGACGGTCTGGCCGTCGGCATAGGCCCCTCTGCCACGTCCACGATCCGTGCGCCAAGCCACGTCATCGATCCGTGAGACGAAGGATGATATGCCGACGGCCAGGCCGTCGGCATACATTTATTTTAATTATTTTTTAAATTCCATTTCTGTTATCTGTGGCAGAGGTATGCCGACGGCACGGCCGTCGGCATAGGCTCACTCGCCACGTCATCGATCCCTGCGCCACGCCACGGCATCGATCCACGGCACAACCTGCGTGGGGTGTAATGGTATGCCGACGGCCTAGCCATCGGCATAGGTGTACTTTAGTTTATTTTTATTTTTAGTTTGCTTTGTTGTTTTTACTTTGCTTTGTTTTTTTACTTTATTTTAGTTTTTGTTTTGCATAAGATAATTATGCCTTATCTAAAAAAAATTCCCGATGTATATCGATTGCCGCCCCCCCCCC
>LR738712.1:768259115-768269798 GCA_902687465.1 Secale cereale
CCAACTCCGGCCGCCCCGCGCCTCCCCGCCCCAACTCCGGCCGCCCCGCCCCTACACTGCGCCTCCCCGCCCCATCTCCGGCCGGCCCCTCGAAGGTGATTTTTTTTGAAGTTTTTACTGTTTTTTTTAGTAATTTTGTAGCTAGTTAGATATAGATAGTTAGATAAGTATTTAGGTAGGTATTTAGATAGGTATTTAGATAGTTAGATAGTTAGATAGTTAGTTAGATAGTTAGATATGTAGATAGTTCGATAGTTAGATAGTTAGATATGTTAGATAGTTAGATAGTTAGGTTAGATAGTTAGATAGTTAGATAGTTAGTTAGATAGTTAGATAGGTAGATAGTAAAAAAATTTGGTTAGATGAGATGATATATAGATAGGTAGATAGTTAGATAGATATATGTTGGTTAGATGAGATGCTATATAGATAGGTAGATAGTTAGATAGGTAGATATTGTTAATGTTGTTAGTTTTTTTGCCTACATGATGCAAAAATAAATGAATGCATGTTTAAATGTTTTAAATATGTTCTATGAGTTGTGATGTTCTAATTTTTGTCGCGATGCAATTTGCAGGCTTTGTGGTTTCGCATTTCATTGGAGTGACCGTTGTCCGACGCGTTGGCCCCCCTGAGCATCCCTCTGCTGTTCGACTACTTCCTCTACCGCCGAGGGTGAGCTACAAGTCCATCTCCTCCAAATTTTAGATTTCATTCTCAAGTCAAGTGACGTAACCTAGGCGTCTCCCGTCCGAAAGGGTTGCATCGATAAATATGCATTCAATTGCATATTTATCACCGCAGCTCTTTCGGATTGTCCAGCGTTTTCCATGGACAGCCCGAGGATGTGTAGATTGGGTATGTTCTCCATGTTCTACCCCGTTCCGAGACAGGATTTCGACGGTGCCTCCACATTGTTCTCCGGAGCACATTCTCTCGGCTATTTGCCGAGACGTGTTTCTGGAGAACAGCGGGGAGGTGCTGCCGAAATTTTGTCTCGGAACGGGGTAGAATGGAGAACGTACTCAATCTACACATCCTCGGGTGGGATTAGGACCCATCTTTACCTATTAGGGATGTAGGTGGATTAAACGCGGTAGAAACTGAAAATTTGATGTGATTAATTTAAGTGAACCCTTAATTATGTTGTGTGGGTTGAAAAAAGCAGAGGATGGCAGATAATCAGTGGATGTACAGTGGTTTTATCCGTCGGAATCGAGTAACATCAGAGTGGATCACGAAAACCGATGTATATTTGAAGGAGATATTCCGTCGTCCAATGAGAATTATCCCTCCATGCCCCTGTGCGAGATGTGCCAGACGTCACCGTAGAAATCAGACGGACATGAGTGAGCACCTTCGCACTTACGGATATATGCCAAACTTTGACATGCCGCCGATAAACATAGCCGAGCAGGACCGTGGTAGAGAGGAGGTGATGCGACAACGCATCGATGGATACGAGGACGACGGGGTCAGGGACATGCTAGATGATGTCATTGTTGCAGAAACGGCAAATGCGACACCTTCAGAGAATGAACCGGAGGAGCCGGAGGCAACTGCAAAGGCCTTCTTGGAGGTCTTGGCCTCGTCGAAGAAACCTCTTTATGCGGGTGCGAAAATATCTCAGCTGGATGCCATCTCGCAACTGATTGCAGTCAAGGCTGAGTACGGCTGTAGCCAGAAATGCTTCGAAGCATTCCTGGGAGTATGGGCTAACAGCCTCCCTGAGGGTCATGAACTACCGAAAAGCATGTACGATACAAAGAAAATCATGAAGGCACTCTCTATGGATTATGAGAAAATAGATGTTTGCCCGAAGAATTGCCTTTTGTTTAGGCACGAGTATGCGGATGACAAGTACTGTAGTAAGTGCGGTTCGTCGGTACATTGAGGTGGTCGGTGAGGATGGTGAGAAAAAGCAGCTAACCATCCCCGTTAAGGTTCTTCGGTATCTTGATTTTATAAAAAGACTGCAGCGCCTTTTCATCACGAAGGAGTCTGCCAAAATGATGAAGTGGCACAAGGAAGGTATAAGGTACAATCCAAATAAAATCGTACATCCATCGGGAGGGGAAGCATGGAAGTCATTCGATGAAGAATACCCCGAGGAAGCAGCCGAGGCTGGGAATGTCAGAATAGCCATATCAGGTGATGGGTTGAATCCATATGGTATGTCGTCCAATCCATACAGCTGCTGGCCTGTGTTTGTAATTCCGCTCAATCTTCCTCCCGGTGCCCTAATGCAACGGAAGACCATGTTCTTGTCGCTCATCATTCCGGGGCCTGACTACCCGGGGAAGCAATTGGGTGTGTTTATGCAGCCGCTTGTGGATGCTTTGCACCATTCTTGGTACTTTCCGAGGTTGACATACGACCGAGATCTGCAGAGAAATTTCTTGATGAAAGTTTGGTTGCACTATTGCATGCATGACTTTCCCGGCTATGCTCTATTCTGCGGATGGTGTACAAGTGGTAAGATGCCATGCCCAATGTGCATGCAGGCTCTGCGAATGATTTGGCTGAGTAAGGGTGGCAAGTATGTAGCCTTTGACCTGCATCGACAGTTCCTCCCTCCAGACCATCCAGACAGGGAAGACAAGAAGAACTTCACGAAAGGCCGGGTTGTTCATGAAGTAACCGAGATTCCAACATTTTCAGGGACAGATGTTCTTGCTCAGCTAAAAGCTCTCAAGCCTAAAGGCAAAGGCAAAGGCAAAGGCAAAGGCAAAGGCTTCGAGGGATATGGTGAGACGCACAACTGGACTCACATTACCCCGTTCTCGCAGCTTCCCTATTTCAAGGACCTCAAACTTCCTTACAATATTGATGTGATGCACACCGAAAAGAATGTGGCAGAGTCCCTTTTCACAACGATCCTCAACATTACTGATAAGACGAAGGATAACGTTAAAGCTAGAGCCGATCAACAGAGAATTTGTGATAGACCACGGCTGAACATGAAGCCTCCCACAGGCGGTCGAAAAAACTGGTTCAAGCCAGATGCTGACTTTGTCCTTAAACCGCCGGGAAAAAAAGAAGTACTTATCTGGCTGAAACAAATTTTGAAGTTCCCCGATGGTTATGCATCTAATATAAGTAAGGGAGTCAATCTTTCAACGGGCAAAGTGACCGGCCTGAAGAGTCATGACTACCATGTATGGATTGAGCGGATAATGCCGGTGATGGTTCGAGGCTATGTCCCCGAGCATGTCTGGCGAGTGCTTGCCGAGCTTAGCCATTTCTTCCGCACACTCTGTGCTAAAGAAGTAAGTAAAGAGGTGATTGAAAAATTGCATAAGAAGGCACCGGAGTTGATAGTCAAGCTAGAGAAAATCTTTCCGCCAGGCTTCTTTACTCCGATGACACATCTCATTCTGCACCTCGCGAACGAGGTATTGTTGGGGGGGCCTGTGCAGAATCGCTGGCAGTACGGCCCTGAGAGGCAGAACAAGCATCTCCGACGGAAATGTGGAAACAAAGCTAAGATTGAAGCTTCCATAGCTGAGGCGGTTATCCTAGAGGAGGTGTCAGACCTCAGGACATCATACTATCCAGACCATGTTCCCCATCTGCATAACAAGGTGCCTCGATACAATATAGAAGAGCCCAAGTATCAACCCAGGCTCGATCTATTCAACACGCAAGGTGGGAGGGCTGGGGCCTCGAAATCTTATAACATGCCACGACAAGAGTGGGAGGACCTCATGTTCTATATCTTGCACAACATCAAGGAAGTTGAGGAAGTGTGGATGAGGTAATACCACTACACCATTCCTTTATGTCTTCCACATCATCATGTTCCATGTTCACTTAGTCCCGGTCTAACATCGCTTTTCTTATTTTTAGTGATTTCGTTCAAGTGGAATGGACGGGAGTGAATCCTCCTACTGAGGCAGAGGCACTTACTCTTCTCCGTCATGGAAACCCTGGACGTAAAAATTTTGTTGCTTGGTTCATGGAGAAAGTAATTTTCCACACTCCCCTATTAAATACCTACTTCAACATTTATTAGTTAACCAAACTAATGCACGCAACAATTTCCATTATACTTGTAGGGAAAAGATCCGAACATATCTATGGATGATGAATTGAGATGGGTTCCATGGGTTTTGACCCTGCCGTCATGACATGTAAAAAGTATGATGTGAATGGGTATCGCTTCCATACAGAGGAGCACCAAAACAGCCGCCCCGATCCCAAAACTATAAATACCGGAGTGTACACCCCCGGTCAAAATTCAGTAGACTACTACGGAAGGGTACAAAATATATACGAGGTTAAATTCCGCCAGGGGCGTGAGACCCTAAGTCTTCCTGTGTTCAAATGTCGATGGTTCGATCCGCGGGAGGGGGTAAAACATACGCCTTCCATTGGTTTGGTAGAAGTTAAACCATCAACCGTCTATGCCGGAGCCGATCTCTTCATTGCGGCTACCCAAGCTACACAAGTATATTATCTGCCTTACCCATGCCAGAAAGCGTATCTAAAGGGTTGGGAAGTTGTGTTCAAGGTTTCGCCACATGGTAAGCTGCCAGACCCGAATGAAGACGATTACTACAACATTAACCCCATGACATACGAGGGAGTGTTCTATCAAGAGCAACCTGATGATGATGATGATGATGATGGTGTGGTTAGAAACGATGACGCTAGACCATTGGGTGATGATGATGTGGACCCAAACGTCGACGATACACGGAATGATGGTGAGACCATTGTCAATGAAAATGACATACTTATGCTTATTCCGGTTGTTATATATTTTGCTTGTCACATGCTAATAATTCATTCTTTTGCAGCAACTGGATATATTCTAAAGGGGTCCGTATTCCCAACGGCCTCATCACTGTCTTGCTGAAGTTACACTGGCCGGGGTTGTACTGTCCGGATCCAGTCAGGCAGCCGGATCGTCGGGTTTTGGCCACGAGCTGGGACCACTGGGAAGCGGCCCCCCACGCGGACCATGACACCCATGCCAAGGCCGTGATCACTACTTTTTGGGTGAGTTCTCTTCAGAAGTCCATTCTACTTTCATGAATGATTTAACTCAGGGCTTTTTCCATTCTTGTTTCATGCATGTTTGTAGAAATTCTATCGAGTTCTTCCGGAGCATAGGGCCAGAGCGGACCAGATTGTGCTGCGCCAATGCAAGAAGAAGGCCCGCCAGTTGCAGTACGAGGTGCGCTATGTGGCCATCTCCACATACTACCACGACGTTCTTGGTGTGAAGATGACCAAGGAAGATGCGCGGAGGATGGGCATTACCTTGGAGAAGCCCGAGTTCTTGGCGGTAAGTATAAATTTTTTTCCATTATGCCATTATGCTTCCATTATGCTTTATGCTTTATGCTTTATGCCATTATGCTTTATGCTTTATGCTTCCATTATGCTTTATGCTTTATGCTTCCATTATGCTTCCATTATGCTTTATGCTTCCATTATGCTTCCATTATGCTTCATGCTTCCATTATGCTTCCATTATGCTTTATGCTTTATGCTTTATGCCATTATGCTTCCATTATGCCATTATGCTTTTCATTATGCCATTATGCTTTTATTATGCTTTTATTATGCTTCCATAACACCAATTTGGACACACCTATATGTCATTATGCTTTTATTATGTAGGTGTGTCCAAATTGGTGTTATGGAAAAGACGAGTCCTGGGCGGCATTGGTTGATCTTTGGTGTGATGAGGCTGGAGCCTGGGCGGCTATGAGAACCAAAAATAAGGCTAACCGAGGGACGGAGGGAGTACATGCTCAGGGAAACCGAAACCACTATCTCCACAAGGCAGTTAATGTATGACTAACCCCATTAAACATTCTTCTTCTATTTACCATCAGTTTCTTATGTATGACTAACCTCTGTTTGGTGGTGCAGGAGGAGAAACTGAAGCGGCCGCTGTCAGACATGCAGGCGTGGGAGATCGCCCATACGCGGAAGGACCCCAAGCCTGGCGATAACAAGTACTACGGCAAGAAGACCGCGGGGAACATCCAAGCCTACTCTGAAGCCTATTTAAAGTTGCATCCTGACACACCTGACCCCATTGCGGCGCCTCTGGACGAAAGGGCGGTGGTGAGCATGGGGCCCAAGGAGCACGGTCGGGAGGCGGTTCTCGATGCTGTGATCACTCCTAGTATCTCCTACACACAGCTTCGTCGGATCGACCCGAGCCTGAGCCAGCGCACGAGCCAGCCAGTGACCAGTGCACAGTCCCTCTTCCAGGAGCAACAATCTGTAAGTATTTTCCCTCTTATCTTCATTGCTCATTTTATTTTCCGCATTTATTATTTTTATGAGTTCCATCATGGCATACCGTAGGCCTACCTGGAGTACACACGCCAGGAGACCATGGCGTGGCATAAGAGGCTTTATGAACACCAAGTGCAGAGGGATCTCCAGATGCAGCAGGCTTTTCAGGAAATGGCGGCAGGCAGGTGTCCTCAGTTGCAGCCAGCACAATGCCCTCCAGCGCAACCAGTGCTGCTGACCTTTGAGGAGTTTGTGGCACAGACCGCTGGCCCCTCGCCGGTTAGTTCATCCCCAATCTATTCATCCAAAGCATGTCATGCCTTTCAACATAGTCATATATCCCGTTAATATGTCTTTTCAACATCCAGGGAACAGGTGGATCTACCGTTGGCGGTGGTCTTCGCAGCACTCCGGAGACACGGAGCCCGACCACTCCGATCAGCGGAGGCGGAGGTGGAGGCTTTGGCGGTCTTGGTGGTGGCTCTGCTGCTAGCAGTGACGACTTGGGCTTCGGCGGTCTTGGCGGTGACGACCTCCGTGGTGCACGATGATAGTCCTAGATGACTTGCGTGCTTATCTATATGCTTATGTGATCACTATCGGCAGTGTTGGTTGTGTTGATGATCTTTTAGAGATTTGTGTGTGATGATGCTTGAATAGACATATATTGTTGTGATGGTGCCGGATGATATGTGCTGTTGTTTATATGTTTATTCTGTTATATATGTCTATTCTATCATATATATGTGCTGTTGTTTGAATTGAATTCATTTGAAACAAAACAGAAAAAAAAAGCAGAAGAAAACTATGCCGACGGCAAGGCCGTCGGCATAGGGATGCTGTGAGCTCCCAGTAGCTGACACGTGGCAGCTACTGGGAGCTGCGTATGAATGTGTAAGCCGACGACATAGCCGTCGGCTTATAATTCAACATATGCCGACGGCTGGGCCGTCGGCATAGGCCTGGTCCACGACCAACGGCAGGCAGCCACGTGGCAGGCCTATGCCGACGACGGCCGTCGGCATAGCCCTGGTCCGCGAGCAACGCCGGGCCGCCACGTGGCTGACTATGCCGACGGCTGGCCGTCGGCATAGACCTGGTCCACGAGCAGCGACTGGCCGCCACGTGGCAGCCCTATGCCGACGGCAGGCCGTCGGCATAGCCATGTGCCACGTGGCGGCCCGTCGCTGGGCGAACTTGACGGCTGTGGGCGCCGTTAGGCACGGACTTTGCCGACGGTCGTTGCCGTCGGCATTGATGTACGGCCGCCGTCGGCATAGCATATATGCCGACGGCTTTTCTATGCCGACGGCCGACCAGGCTATGCCGACGTATATTTTGCCGACGGCCCTATGCCGACGAGGGCCGTCGGCATAGGTCTGTCCCGACGGGACTCAGGGCTATGCCGACGGCCCTGGCCGTCGGCATAGGGGGCGTTTCTGGTAGTGTTTATTTACATCTTGCAGATTCATATCCAGTTTTTCCTGAATGAATAATTGTTCTCTTTCCTTTTCTTCAACTTCACCTGAAGAATCAGAGAAAGTGTCAAGAACACATGGTATTGTTTCAAGTAAATTCACAATTCGAGTGTTCCAACTTCACAATCTGAACCTAGATCGTCTATGGGCATGACCTTAACAGTGCAAGTTGATCATGCAGTCCATTTATGCAGGAGTGGAGAACTTATGATGTGTTACATCAGCTTCCAACTGCTGAATCTTCAATATAAAGGTAGTAAGTCCACATTTTGCTCGGGAAAAAAAATTCCAAGATCCCAACGGTTGCTGCAACAACAAAAATTTGTCATCGATATGATGTGCAACATGTTAAACCGTGTCACCAAATAGAAAGAATTAACTCTACCAAATCGACCTAAAATTTTCCTACATTAACAATTTCAGGTAACACGCAGCAAATCGAGAACAATTAAGAGTGTACATTTCAGGATAACATACCTCTCCTGCTTCCCACTGTTAGAATTAATCTGGACATGTGTATACATGCATGTGTGCATTGCATGTTGGTGGCGTAGAGATGTCCAGGTCGTTTAGTCAGCTGTGTACTGAAGTGAGTCCAGTAGTTGGTTTTGGACAGGTCATGGTTCGTAGAGCGATTCTAGGAGAGGATCAAGTCAAGTTGTTAGCTGAACACGGCTGGGTAGTGTTTGTTGGAACTCACGCTGCTTGCCTTAGATCAGATCACCGCAGTACGCTGGTGCAACTAGTCTCGGGACTGAACCACGTACAAATCTAGAAGCAAGCAAGCACACCCTGCTGGATCGATTCCCACGTCCTGCAGCACATGCACCTACAAGTCACCGTAATCAACGTCGACGGAACACAACTCGCCGAGACGGTCGAAACACACGTATGCACACGAGAGAATATTTGTTTTGCCTCAGCCCATGGGCTTCATCGGTTATTTTTGCTTTTCTATTTATAAGACACAGATTACATGACCTGGACTCACACGGACACATACCGACTAACCTGCAACCTGACTCCAACTAGGACTCCTTGTAGTACTAACTCACGTAGAAGTCTAGGACTCAACTCTAAACATCATACATGTCACATGGGGAGTTTGGAATATCCAACAATCTCCTCCTAATCCCAACTTGTCGTCTCGTCGACTCGACTTAACGCATGATTCGGACTACCAGCCCACCCTGCCACATCTAGCGTGCTACTTGCAAGACTAGACACATCATTAGTCTAATGTAGGAACTCAACTAAATTGGTCACTGCCCCACTACACGCTAAGCTCAACCCATCGACACACGCAGGGGACGCTAACTCAACTAACATGTGCACACACAGTGGTCACATCTGACATGTTGTGCCATGCCAACTCAAAATACTCAAACGACACAAAAAAAAAAACTAACACACGAATCTTTTTTTTCTTCGCAACTTCTTCATCAAAGCAACCTCGGGTCATCATCCGTGCCCACTTCAGGTAGTTGAAGAATCCCATGCTGCTTCTTTGCCTCCGTATGCGGATTAGGACACTCTCGAGCAAAGTGTCATATTCCTGACAATTATAGCATCTAATTTTGGATTTATCACGACGGCGCCCACGTTCCCTTGCTATCCACTCCGACCTTGTCAGCAAAAGTTGGACACCGTCTTGATCATCATGGACATAGGCTTGCAGTCGCTCCTCGTGAACCTTCAACCTCCCTATGACTTCCTCCATGGTCATTGTCTTGAAATCGCCAAACTGCTCTATGGTAGATGCAATCTGAAGAAACTTTGATGGAACTGCTCGAAGGATTTTCTTGACGGCAGTTGTCTCATCAAACTTTTCTCCAAGCCCTCGTATGCCATTGGCGATGGTTGTCATCCGGAGAGCAAAGTCATCAATTGATTCCGTATCCTTCGTCTTAAGCCTCTCGAACTCGGACTTGAGGGTTTACAACCTCGCCTCCCTGATGCGATCGTCTCCAAGACGATTCATCTTTATTGCCTCCCGAGCTTCATGTGACTTCTCTTTCTCGGTGATGAAGGCAAACACATCATCTGGGATACATTGATGGATAGCCGTCAATGCCTTCTGATCCATCGCATCGTCCATCTTGCCGGGGTCGGCTGGCTCCAACGCATCCCAAACTCCTTGTGCCCGCATCAACGCCTTCATCTTGATCGCCCAAATAGAGTAGTTGCTCTTCGTCAGCATCGGATACTGCACAAACACGCTTCCTCCCTTTTCAGCCATGATCTTGATCGTCGCTCCACGCAACCAGAACGCTCACCAGACGATCTTGAACCTAGCTGTGATACTAATTGTTGGAACTCACGCTGCTTGTCGTACATCAGATCACCGCAGTACGCTGGTGCAACTAGGCTCGAGACTGAACCACGTACAAATCTAGAAGCAAGCAAGCACCCTGCTGGATCGATTCCCACGTCCTGCAGCACATGCACGTACAAGTCGCCGTAATCAACGTCAACGGAACACAACTTGCCGAGACGGCCGAAACACACGTACGCACACAAGAGAATATTTGTTTTGCCTCAGCCCATGTGCTTCATTGGTTATTTTTGCTTTTCTATTTATAAGACACAGATTACATGACCTGGACTCACACGGACACATACCGACTAACCTGCAACCTGACTCCAACTAGGACTCCTTGTAGTACTAGTAAACGTGCACGTGCAACGCACGTCTTGATTCTCGATGTAGTTGAGTAGGTGAAAATCGATTCCTTAGCTCGCAATCATCCTCCATGAGAATTATACTCAACCTCCAAACTGGTTGACTTAGTACAAAAAAGATCGTTTTCCTCCTTCATAAGAAAAGCTCTTCTCCTCTTGTCGGCGTCGCTGCTGGTCCGTCCCATCTGCTATGGTCTCTAGGCCATGGAGGTGCGGAGGATCTCGGCCCTCCGCCGGCGCGCGGGGGGGGGGGGGGGGGGGG
>LR738712.1:768269845-768281777 GCA_902687465.1 Secale cereale
GGGGGGGGTTGCGTTCTCATTCTTGTTAGAGTCAGCATCTTGGTTGGGGCTGTGTGGCGACGGCGATGTCCCTTTGTAGGAATATTGTCTCCCACGTTCTATCCCCGTCCAGATGGTTCGTCTAGCATCGTCGGTGGGCGCGTGGAGGTTCGTCTCCGTCGAATCTTGCGGGATTCGGTCGATGCAGGTCTTCGGTGGATCTATCTTGATTTGGTCTCCGTTCGTCTTCGTTTAGGTGTTTACAGGTTTGATCCTTATGATCTACGACTTTTTTCATCGGCGATGATTGCTACTCTGGTGTGTTGGTCTTATGGGGCCTTAGCGCAACGACTTCCCGACTATCTACTACGACTAGGTTTGCCCGACTCCGGTGAGGGAGGGGCGATGACGGCGGCGCGCCTTCGGCTCGCTCCGGTGATTGTAGTCGTCGCTAGGTGGTCCACGGACATGGTTGTAATTTGTACTATCTCTGTTGTTTTTTATACAGTCATGATTGAATATTAATAGATTGAAAGTTTATCGGGAAAAAACTGATTGACTTAGTCTTTTCTATTCCATCGGTGCATAAAACTAAGAGAAAACTAACAAGACAAGTTCCTATAGTCTATGGACAAATGTATTACTCCCTCAATTCCATATTAATTGACGCGCACACGCACACTTAATATAATTTTTTACTAAAGTTATACTATATGTCAATTAATATGGATAGGAGGGAGTATATTATCTTGAGCGTTAGGAGATGCGAGTACTGATTTTCACAAGTAATCGCTTGTTTGTGCTCTTTGGATAGGGGTGGAGAGCAGCGCCTGATCCGTTCCGCTCCACAGCCAATCAACCGTGTTAGTTATAAGTTTCCAGCTGGGATTAGCTTAGTTTGAACTAATTTCCTTGTTATGCGGGATGCCCTTTTGCACTCCTATTTTTCGAACACAAGTTGGCAATGGACAATGCAATAAATAAATATATAACATCATGTCATTCGGAATGTGCTATTTAGCGGTGTTCATGGTTTAGGTAAAAATGAGATCCTTTGAAGTTTCCTGTAGCAGATATGAAAGAGAGACCAAAATACAGATCTCAAAAGTCCTAAAATTTATAAGCCCACAAAACATATACTCGCTAAAAATTCTACATCACAGGTGATCATGACATTTTTTTTCATGTATAGGTGTTAAAGACCTACATTACAATTTATAAGCCCACAAAACATATAGATGAACAGAAAGAGGCCATCATGACATTTTTTTCATGTATATGTGTTGGAGATGTATCAGAATATACGGGCGGACGACCAAATGATCTACATTGCCAAGAGTAGCAGCCACGCCGACGCACCTGACAACATGTCAACCTAATACATTAAAAGGAACTACAATACTCGCTATCATACAACCTAGCCACTGGCGTGCGGTCAAAGCTCTCAAATCAAGCCCGTGGAATCCCTGGCCCTGCCTTCATCCTCAATCTTCTTCTTCTTTTTTGGGAAACCAGCAGGAGCTCTGCGCATTCATTTAGAAGAGAATTTCCCAATTAATTCGGGAAAATCAGGCGAAAACCAGAGACGGATGGCAGCACTGCCTGGGCCAACAAAATTCTTAAGACATAACAGGAGCAACAAATCTTGGTGATAACATGAGTGAAAGAAAACAATATACAAAACAACATTGTGAAAATATATTGCTAATGGAAAACAATGTTTCAAGAAAAAGGTGAGCTAGAAAGTAAAAAATAATGAGTTATATCCTACGTTTTCCCATCACCACATCATCCTCGTTGAGGATAATAAGATCTTGCATCGAGTTTCCTGTAAAAAGGCACCTTAATTGCACGGTGTGGCCTTCAACTATAGCTCCAATGTTCCACAAAACAGAAAAACAAGCAAGAAGCATGGTAATGAAAAGAAAAGGCAAAGTATATAAATACACATTTGAAAATATCAGTCGGTAAAAAAAGTGAATGAACTTTGTACGCTTGAGCCATAACATAGTAAAACTTAGTTAAATCAATCTATCATGTAAAGTACAAAATACAGATATGGGCAAGAGAGCATACAATATTATCAATGATTCACTATGGGTGGTACCGTGCACATGCTATGAGATCTCTGCCACCACCGTAACCTTCACCAAAATGTCATAATTAAATATAATAAAGATAATGGGTACAACAGAAACTATTAAGACAAATATGGTAGCAATCATGGACATCATTAAACCCCAGTTAGGGCTTTTTGATTGCCTCTCAATTTTATGATCTCCTATGTAATTCTTTACATTGTGGCATGATGCATGAAGAAAACATTTCTTCAGTACATGTACCTGCTTAATCCAACTCCAGGGGCGAAGTAGGAGCAGCAGCTGTACTTACTTTAGGATACAAAGAAATCTGATACCTGACTATCTTGGTTTAGTGTGAATGTGTGATCACCAATGTCTTGATAATCTGCAATACAAGAAAGAATAATATCATTATGTTTAATAATAGCAAGCACGATCCATCAGATTGGAGTTTCAAGTATGAACAAGGGCTATATAACATATCCTTATTTTTTGGCCTATCCTCGTAATTCTGTCTAAAATCCAGTACCGCAAAAACTACGAATAGAAACTCAGCCAGGATTAGTTTGGAAGCTCCAGATTTTTGCAGTTCTTCTCAAATTTTCAATACATGATGGGAATATTAATTTGAACAGTTTACCGCTATTGTCTGGGCTCATGACTAAGAATTGACAGACCATAGGCGATGGATGGGCGCGCTGCCGTTGCCTTACACATTTGATTGCCAATGCTCTAAGAATCTAAATTTGACATAACGATAAAAATGCAGATCACCTAGTTTGTTCGTGCACAAGTGAACATAGAGTGCTTGTTACTAAACTCTAGTTAGGTTGCTTTTAGCAAAACATAATATAATAAACCTAAAAATACAGGAAAGGTACTTGGACTGTGGAGTTTGATGTTGCAACGCATCGCTACCCCGATGTAAAATAAGAAAAGTCTCTTGCAATCCTGCTATATACCATCAGAAGGGGCATCACAGGTAATCGATCTAATGAAAATCACATGACAGCATCACAAGCTCAGTCATGGAATAGATTGCGCCAACTCCGTGCAAGCCACACTGTTTACCTCCAAAATGACAGCGAGACAACACGTGGAACACCAATTGAATGGTTTGTCGATTCATGTCCAGAGAATTCAGACATAATAATCAAGGAACATGACTGACATTCCTAGATATCCGCCTGAAGAAATCCTTTGTACTGCCAGATGGATATCTGGCTTGAAGCGCTCATTAAAGGTGGATGCAAGTGACTTGTGGAAAGAACATAACCTATTATGGTAATTGCTAAGCTAAACTTAGCTAACTTCATCATCCACTATCCAAACTACACAATATACAATAAAATTGACTACAATGCTAGAATAGTACGTCATGTAACATATCAGTACAGAGGGAATAAATGGATCTTCAATAATCATTCTAGTTGGTACGTATTCAAACTGATCAAAATTGCAAGTAAAATTGAATTAGAAATCACCAGGGTCGTGGGCGGCATGGCTGCCGGTGTCATGGACGGCGCGGCCACAAGAGCAAAGGAAAAAATAGAGCACACCGTTGATGGATGTTGTACCATTGAGGGTCATTTGACATAGGCTCGACTTGTGTATAGACAACCTTGAGCAGGTATGTGACCCGGAAGCCGCAGATTTGGCCTCGTCTTCAGTAATGACATCGTACATCTCCTCCTCATGCTGGATTAGATGCACGGTTTCATTGGACGAAATGCTGGAAACACACAAGAAAGCAGCATTGAGAACTGTTGATCAAATAATCTTGACAAGAGATGCGGTCTAGTGTGCAGTATATAACAATCTAATTCTAAGGAAAAAAGGAATTCGATTTTACTGTTCATTTCATAGTAAGAGTACAGAAACACTATAATGCTAGGAAATGTGTCCAGCGACATATCAAGCAGCACAACAAAATATCAATCTTGTTGGGAATCAAAAAGAAGATGTCCTGTGAGGAAGAGCATCCACAGGTTCTTCAAGTACTTGAAACACACTTGTATAAAAATATACCTAGAGTCCAGCATGGCTCCTATTGGTGGGCAAAGAAATAATTATTCCCAAATATCTGATTTGAGTACCAATCCAAGTAATATGTATGGAGTTGCCTTATTAGCCCAACCTCCTGGAGAGACATCAGGAGCAAGAAACAGTCAAAGCGTACACTGCTCTGCCAAACAATTTGCAGCATGGCCATGTCCTAACCGGCTTGGAAGAAACTGCTGCGCATCGCCATGAGCATCTGCCATATGAAGCTTGTCAGGGGTTGAATGGATGCACCTTGGATGGGGTGACTGCCCGCTCGTACATCACCAGAAAAGATGTCATTTTACACAGCAATTCAAAGTACGGATCTGTCAGACTGGGAGCATGTGCTAAATGAAGAAATCGGTTGGAGTTGAGCGAATCTGCAGGCTAAAGGCAAAAGGAAACTCACCTAGGGATTGAGGTTCCTCACCACCATCTGCCTGCCTGCGGCAGGCGAGGAGCGAGTAGATCGCGGTGCGGCAGTGGTTGCGATGGGACGGACTCGGCGGCGAGCAATTCTCGGACGCTGCGACGAATGACGCCGACAAAAGCGGCAGCCGTTCGGCTGGTACATCGGCGCCGGTGCGTCAAGGACGCTAGAGGGAGGGGGAGGCCGTGGCGTGGGGCACTGGAGGGAGGGAGTCCGGGAGGATGCCATCGGCGGGAGAACCCTAAAGCATCGGTGGCTCCGGGAGGATGCCGTCGGCGGGCATCCTCGCAGGCCGGTCTGTTGAGGGCGTTGATGGGGAGCGGTGACGGTAGAAAGAGGGGAGGCGCGAGGAGGAGGGGAAGGGAGGAGCAGCGGCGCATGGTTGTTGCGGATCTGTCCTTGATCTAGAGGAGGTCGGGGAGGCACGATTTGGGTGGAAACTAACCAGAAAATCAGGGTGCGCCGCCGGGATCAATGGACGCGGAGCGCAGACAGACCATCGCGTCTGCCTCGGCAGAACATTTGATCTCGGACGTTGATCTAGGTGGCAGATTATTGACGTAATATGGACTGTAGGATGGGTTTAACTTTATCTGATCGGAGGGTTCTGGTTATCCTGTGTACAATTTGTTGTGTGACTTTAGAGGGGTTTATGTTTGCTCTTTTAATAGTAGTGTAGACTAACTCACGTAGAAGTCTAGGACTCAACTCTAAATATCATACGTGTCACATGGGAAGTTTGGAATATCCAACAGTGTTGGGCCATTTAGTTAGTGGGCATGATAATAGGGCTAGTTAGTGGTGTGAGTGGGGCATGGTGGTTGTGGCTCCATGTACCGTGGAGTGTCAAGTTCTTGTATAAATGCTTCCGTGAGTGAATGGAAAAAGGGGCCGTGAGGGCTGTGGAGAAAAGATGTAGCCACTGTATTTATCAAGGAGAGAGCGCCCGGGCAAGGCTTAGAGGCTGGTCTTCTCCTTGGTGTATGTGTGTGTGTAGTGTTTCATTGTGTGTGTGTTTTTGAGAGGAAGTACAAGAGAGACGATACAGATTGAGGGAAGAGAGAGCTGCGCGAGGCAGCGAAGAGTGGCGCTGCGAGGAGGCGGCGCCAACGCCCACTCCAGCACCACAGTCGTCCTCAGTACCAACCATATGCAAATGCCTTAATCTTCCACCAACTCAGCAACTCCCATAAACCACCTCACCACACAGCAAACCAGGGCAACATCGCCTGAAATGGTGCAGTTACAATTCAGTCAAGTGACCCAACCAATTAGCTCCTTGATTTCCAGTATCTCATAGCCTTCACAAACATCCATTGCTCGTACTCCTAATCTCCTATACATGCGGCAGACTTACTAACCAACAACTAATTAAAGCAAGCGATCAACCCGCAATATCCCATATTATGTTTCTGACTGAATTAATTGAATTGTAGAAAAGAGAAGGGAGAGGCAAGAATTACTTACTGTTTTTTTTTAGAGAACGGAGGAGGGGAGGAGGGCCTGCGAGAATCAGATAGTGACACCGGATAGCGGAGACCGGGTGGCGAGCCAGAGACCGACGGAGGCAGCACTCTCGGCTCCAGCCCTTCCTTCAGCTTAGCCAGAGAAGCGAAAGCAGATTTTTAGAGCAGCTGCAACCAGGCCCGTCTATCCTGCCTCTCCAATATCGCTTCAAGATCCGTGCGACAGAACTAACTTTCTACATGAAATTTTCTCTTTTTTGTTTCTTCACATAGAATATGTCTTGAAGTTCAAATTTTTGCATCGCGGCAAAGCTTTCTATCTAGAATCTAGGAAAAATCTTTTCAGAATTTTTTGTCAAACATATATATAGAAAAAATGATTTTTAATCTAAAAAATTATTTTTTTAATATACATGTTTGACAAAAAAAATTGAAAAGATTTTTCCTAGATTCTAGATAGAAAGCTTTACTGTTCGGCAAAGGTTTGAACTTCAAGACATGTTATATGTGAGAGAAACAAAAAAGAGAAATGTATGTTGTACGGATTGCGATGCGTGGATGGATGGCTAGGATAGAAGGGCCTGGTGCAGCTGTTGTAAAATATGTTTTCGATCGGCGGTGCGGAGGACCCAGAGGCGCGAAGATGGCCATAACGGCGAGTCCCGCTTGAAATCGGCCGTGTCGTGGTTGGGCTGGACCTGCAGGATGGCGAGGGGATCTGGACGGCCGGAGGGGATGAGGCGCTGGGCGGCGAGATGGACACGGCGGCTCGGCAGTCGGCACAGCCCCTCCGAGGTACGCCCCTGGAGGCAGATCGACGGAGCCGTCCCTCCGCGGTCGTGCCCTGTCCTTATGCATTGGCGAAGTTGGGGCCCTTCTTACATAGGGATCTGTTGAGCGGTGGGGCGGAGGCGGTGCGGCAGGCAGCGGGGATAAGCGGCGGGCGGCGGGCGGCGGGCGGTTGGAGACTTCTGAGGACGAGGAGGATTGAGTTCCAGTGACATGCTGTGGACATGTCACTAATCAACAGTCCCGTAACATGCCCCCATCTCTAGACCATCCGATTGAGAACGGTGGACAGATAAGCATGAACAGCACCACGCTACAGTGATGCGTCTACAGTATGCTGGCTACAGGGATCCCTCCGTACAGCGCGTCTACAATGCATTTGTTGCTACAGTACCTAGCCAGGTTTTATTTACCACTCGAGTTCAGAAAAGGAGGTAAATTAAATCTGGCTAGGTTTAGTATATTAAGAATTTATTCAAATCAATGGAACCATTAGGGTGAGTTCCCCTTATGATTGTAACAAACCTTCTCATGCCCTGGTCTCTTTGTGTGTTGATGTCATCAACGGGAGTCATGATATGTGGTTTCCCTACCACTGGAATCTGATTTTGTCCCGAGTTTCAAGACTTCACCGAGTTCATTCTATCAGGAACTCGGCAAACTTCTCTCTGCCGAGTTTGATCCAATATTCGACTCGGCAGTGATAAGCAACTCGGTAGAGTTGTGCCTTTGCCAAGTTCTGATGAAAAACGACTAGAAGAACAAACAAAAAACACGGTAAAATCTCATGTTCCCCGAGTTCTCGATGGAACTAACTCGGCACACACTAACAAGTCACTAGTAGAAAACAGGGCTTTGCTCCAGGCCTATCCAGCCCATTAGCCCCGGTTCAATCTAGAACCGGGTCCAATGGGGGCACTGGACCCGGCTCGTGAGCCCAGGGGGCCGGCCGGGCCACGTGGGCCATTGGTCCCGGTTCGTCTGGACCTTTTGGTCCCGGTTGGAGCGACAAACCGGGACCAATGGGTCTTGCTCCTGGCCCACCACCATTGGTCCCGGTTGGTGATATGAACCGGGACCAAAGGCACCCCTTTAGCCCCGGTTCGTAGCACCAACTGGGACCAATGAGGTGCCTATATATACCCCCTCACTCAAGAGCAGAGCTCACTGCTTTGTTTTTTTTTTGGCTGAGGGGGAGAGGGGTTAGTGGTGCTCTAGCTCACCTCCTATGCACACAACGTGTTCGGTGGAATGCCCGAGCCACACTAGTTAAGCTTTTCTCCTCTCGAAGCTCTATTTTCTCCGAGATTTGTCTAGGTTTAGCGGTCCATCACGTCCCATCCCCGTCTTCGCCGCCGTCGATCGCCCCCGCCGATCTCGTCACCGGCACCACCGTGGTGAGCCTCTTGTTATGTCCATGCTTTTCTTACTTTTATTATTGCTTGTTATTATTGCTTTAGATAGATATTTGTCTAATTTTCTTACGTTTATTATTGCTTGTTATTATATAGTGGATGGTTTTGATATCCGCCAATGTGGGCCCTCGTCCTGTCTACGATTCGGATGTGGTATATTATCTTTAATTTATAACTATTTGTTTTAGTGTTTATGATAGTTATGCCGACCAACCTGACATGCATAGATGTTTTATTATGTCTGGGAGGTAGTTGAACCGGAAATTCCAACCGACCCTCTTGTGGAGAGGTTAAATTTAGTTGAAGAGGAAAACATTTCCTTAAAGAAAAAATTGGAAAAAATGGAGGAGGAGAAGATGGAATTGGAGTTGCATGTTGCGGAAGTCATCGATGATCACAAGATCAAGATGGACCCTATTGTCGAGAGGTTAAATTTAGTTGAAGAAGAAAACAAATTCTTGAAGGGAAAAAAAATTGTGGACGAGAAGATGACATTGGAGTTGCATGTTGCGGATGTCATCGATGATCACAAGATCAAGATGGATGCAATGTGGTTGAAGATTAGAAAGATTAGAAAATATGCCATTCATACCGAGGCTTGGTATCATTATGCCGTTGGATCAATTGTTACCTTGGTTGCGATTATGATCGCATTTGTTTTCGCATTGAAATGTTTTACATAGTTCCGATGTGTATGGAGAGCTATATGTTGTTAGATGAGAACTATATATGTATGTACTTTGGTTTTAATGTGATGATGAACTTTTATCCATTTGGTCACTTAATTATATATTTATGATGTTATGTAATGGTTTTTGACACACTTAATTATATATAATGCACGCAGATGAACCGGCAATGGATGTACGGTGACAGACACACCTCCGAGTACATTAAGGGCGTGCATGAGTTTCTAAATGCAGCTGAGGCAAACAAGCAGAATGGTTTTATGTGTTGTCCATGCACTAAATGTGTGAATACGATGTCTTACTCTAACCGGAAAATCCTTCACTCCCACCTGCTTTACAAGGGTTTCATGCCACACTATAATGTTTGGACGAGGCACGGAGAAATAGGGGTTATGATGGAAGACGGCGAAGAAGAAGAGTACGATGACAACTATGTGCCCCCTGAATACGGTGATGCTGCAATGGGGGGAGCTGGTGAAGATCAAGAGGAACCAGACGATGTGCCCAATGATGCTGCAATGGGTGAAGCTGCTGAAGATCAAGAGGAACCAAATGATGATCTCCGCCGGGTCATTGTCGATGCAAGGACACAATGCGAAAGTCAAAAGGAGAAGCTGAAGCTGAAGTTCGATCGCATGTTAGAGGAACTCAAAGCTCGGTACCGTACTGGAATTGCAGCAGTGGAAGGCAGAGAATGCTGTGGCTGACAAAGGATTTGAGAAGCTACTGAAAATATTGAAGAAGAAGCTTCCGAAGGATAACGAATGGCCCGACAGTACATACGCAACAAAGAAGGTCGTATGCCCTCTAGGATTGGAGGTGCAGAAGATACATGCATGCCTTAATGACTGCATCCTCTACCGCGGTGCATACAAGGATCTGAACGCATGCCCGGTATGCGGTGCATTGCGGTATAAGATCAGACGAGATGACCCTGGTGATGTTGATGGCGAGCCCGCCAGGAAGAGGGTTCCTGCGAAGGTGATGTGGTATGCTCCTATAATACCACGGTTGAAACGTTTGTTTAGAAACAGAGAGCATGCCAAGTTGATGCGATGGCACAGTGTGGACCGTAAGAAAGACGGGAAGTTGAGTGCACCCGCTGACGGGTCGCAGTGGAGAAAAATCGAGAGAAAGTACTGGGAGGAGTTTGCAAAGGACCCAAGGAACGTATGGTTTGCTTTAAGCGCGGATGGCATTAATCCTTTCGGGGAGCAGAGCAGCAATCACAGCACCTGGCCCGTGACTCTATGTATGTATAACCTTCCTCCTTGGATGTGCATGAAGCGGAAGTTCATTATGATGCCAGTTCTCATCCAAGGCCCTAAGCAACCCGGCAACGACATTGATGTGTACCTAAGGCCCGCTCTCCGTAACCTTTCAGGACAGACAAACAAAGGATACCACGCATGCACGCACTGTTTAGATGACACTGAAAGTATATACCTGGACAAGTACAGGAAGAATGTGTACCTGGGCCATCGTCGATTTCTTCCGACCAACAATCAATGTCGAAAGAAAGGCAAGCATTTCAAAGGCAAGGCAGATCACCGGAAGAAGCCCGCCATGCGTACCGGTGATCACGTACTTGCTATGGTTAATGATTTACACGTAATCTTTGGAAAGGGCCCCGGCGCACTAGCTGTTCCGAATGACGCTGAGGGACACGCACCCATGTGGAAGAAGAAATCTATATTTTGGGACCTACCCTACTGGAAAGACCTAGAGGTCCGCTCTTCAATCGACGTGATGCACGTGACGAAGAACCTTTGCGTGAACCTGCTAGGCTTCTTGGGCGTGTATGGAAAGACAAAAGATACAGCTGAGGCACGGGAGGACCTGCAACGTTTGCACGAAAAAGACGGCATCCCTCCGAAGCAGTATGAAGGTCCTGCCAGCTATGCTCTTACGAAAGAAGAGAAAGAAATCTTCTTTGAATGCCTGCTCAGTATGAAGGTCCCGACTGGCTTCTCGTCGAATATAAAGGGAATAATAAATATGACAGAGAAAAAGTTCCAGAACCTAAAGTCTCATGACTGCCACGTGATTATGACGCAACTGCTTCCGGTTGCATTGAGGGGGCTTCTACCGGAAAACGTCCGATTAGTCATTGTGAAGCTATGTGCATTCCTCAATGCAATCTCTCAGAAGGTGATCGATCCAGAAATCGTACCAAGGCTAAGGAGTGATGTGGCGCAATGTCTTGTCAGTTTCGAGCTTGTGTTCCCACCATCCTTCTTCAATATCATGACACACGTCCTAGTTCATCTAGTCGACGAGATTGTCATTCTGGGGCCCGTATTTCTACACAATATGTTCCCCTTTGAGAGGTTCATGGGAGTCCTAAAGAAATATGTCCGTAACCGCGCCAGGCCAAAAGGAAGCATCTCCATGGGCCATCAAACAGAGGATGTCATCGGATTTTGTGTTGACTTCATTCCTGGCCTTAATAAGATAGGTCTCCCTAAATCGCGGTACGAGGGGAGACTGACTGGAAAAGGCACGCTTGGAAGGGACTCAATAATATGCAGGGACGGATATTCTTGGTCTCAAGCACACTACACAGTTCTACAGAACTCTACATTAGTGACCCCGTATGTCGATGAACACAAGAACAGTCTGCGCTCCAAACACCCGGAGCAGTGCGACGACTGGATTACATGTGAACACATCAGGACTTTCAGCAGTTGGTTGGAAACACGTCTCAGAGGTGACAACACTGTTTGTGATGAGTTGTACTTGTTGTCCAGGGGACCATCTTCGACTGTATTGATTTACAAAGGATAGGAAAGAAAGAAGAAGAGGAGAGGAAGAAGAGGAGAAATAAATAAGAAGAAGAAAAAAGAAGAAAAAAAAAGAGGAGAAGAAGAAAGGAATAGAGGAGAAGAAAAGAAATTTTCTCTTCTTCTCCTCTATTCCTTTCTTCTTCTCCTTTTTTTTCTTTTTTTTCTTCGATCTTCTCCTCTAGCGGTTCCTTTTTTCTTCTTCTTCCTCTTTTTTTTATCGGATATGTCGTTGTCGATATACACCCTCCCCAATA